>CAJOBZ010000027.1:865000-1225000 GCA_905332375.1 Pieris macdunnoughi
AGTACAAAAAGGGCGACGTTGTATCCACACCCACTGGTATTCGTAAGAAGTTTAACGGGAAGCAGTGGAGGCGGCTTTGTTCAAAGGACGGCTGCACAAAGGAGAGTCAGCGCCGCGGCTTTTGTTCCCGCCATCTATCATTGCGAGGTGTACCTAGGTCCTCCAACACGCCGCTGGCGCAGGGAGCAACACATACGCCCCAACAGAGGTTTTCAAATATTTTTCCTTTTGTTGCTTATTTTGACCCACTTTTAAAAGGAGTATCGGTTAGGCTCGTTGTGTTGAGTAGAAATATATAATAACTAATATTATATATTTAGGATTCCAAGCAGGAAGCTATGCAGTATATGTAGGTTTGTATGTTAGTCCTGAAGTTTCTTGGAAAGTAAAAGTTCTATCGGGATGATCTGATTTTGATTTGGTATGGTAATTAAAATAATAACTGACTAAGTTATACTGACATTATATGATATAAATTGGACATGACAAAACTACTGTTTAATTAGTTTTCAACGCATCGGTTTAATATTTTTTAAATACTTTTACTATGGTAGCCATAAGAATCCTAAGACTATTTAATAGTTATTAATAATCTATTTAATAGTTATTAATAATTACTTTATTCACGGTAAACAGAGGTGGAAAGTGATTTTAAGCGTAGATGTACATGAAAATAAAGGTCATGGTCGTAGATATCAATCGAATCTTCTATTAATATGTTTAATATGTTAGGGTAGTAAGTTAATTGATTACATACCAAGTTTTATTGAATGCTTTTATATGCTGATTTATTAAAACGCTTATAATACATCGATCCTGACCCAACTACGCATACGGACTCGTCTGTCTACCATACGCCTACAGCTAATTGTATCTTATTTTGGCCATACAATGCGCAGAGGCGATGACTTGGAGAAACTCATCGTGGTTGGTAATAATGAAAGCAAAAGATCACATGGCCGTTCACCAACCAGATGGACCGAGATGAAAGACTCATCATCCTCAAAACTTTACACTGTCATAAGAGATGCGCTGGCCGAAACCAGTGGAAGCAGATAGTCCGCTCCAGACGCTTTATTGCTACGCTCATACATAAGCTGCCGATCAAACCGAGTGGTACTTGTTGCACACTCCCTCAAGAGGGGTGAGCTTTGGCCCGTTCGGGTGGTGTATAAGTTTCGCACCCTGCTGATACAGGGTGGTACGGGGTTGGGCGTATAGCCCTTGATGGGGGCCGCAGCGCGCGATGAGACGTAGGCTCTACTCGCTGCGCGCAGCCGATTTTTTTTTGCCGATCAAAGGGAGATAGTACGTTTATAAATATACTTTAATCGTATTTCAGAAGCAGCAGTAAATCATTGTCGTCAAGTGGTACCGGGATCGAAGGGGATGAAACTTCTCGTGAGTCAGACACAACTCCACCTAACTATCGCGTTGCGGGGCGCTTTGATCCCGACGAAACCGAGGCTGCTAATATGCTGGGTGAGTTTTTTTACAATACTTCCTAAAATAAGAGCCGTGTTGGACTTGAGTTATGAGTCGACGGAGTCGTTTCATTACGTGCCACATTTATAACAGTAAAACTCTTTATTTATCTCGATGCCTCATTAATAACAATCTTTAATTAACCATTGACGTATAGTCATATATTGTCTGTATTAAAAGTATAAGAAATTATCTTATTTTTTGTACTGTTAATGATACAGCCAACTCCTTAACAAATTCATATCATATTGAATTGAATGATAACAACGTCAACTGATTTACCAATCACGCGATCGATGCGTCCGCCGCGCACCACCGCCACCTTCCCCTCCCAGTGATACCCAAAAATCGCTTCTGAGCAGGCAAGGACATTTGTTCAAGATGTTTGCCGATATCTGTAGCAAATAATTATTAATTGGCATAACTCCTATGCTGGGTCTCTTTCCGTTATATACGGAAGGATATAAAGCTTGCATTTGTGACCGACACACGGACCAATTTTGCCTCGTTTAGATTTAATTATATTAAGTTTTAAACCTATCATTTCCGAATAATAATAATATTTTATTTATAGTTAAAATGTTGTCTGTTCAGTTTCCCTGGGCAGCTCTCGCTCCGGCAGTCCGGGAGCGTCACCAGTAGGCGATAACGTTTTCGTCCCCATTTCCTCACCACAACCGCCTGCAGCGCCGCCACACCATCTTATACGGTAATGTATTTATACACTTTTACACGATTGAAACAAGGCAAATTATTTAGTATTAATTAGTCGACGTTTTGAATTAATACAAAAATTATTTTTCATAAATTTCATGTTTTATTCTTCTTTTATTGCATAAATAAAACAATTATTATTTTAACGTAATAAACTGAGTTATTATAATTATCTAATTTTAAAGTTTCATAACCATTTAGAGCCGTTACAAAGTCTTAAAACAATTTCTACAGTTACTCGTTATAAGTCTAAAAAGTTATGATTGTATGCGTGCAATTATTACATATTTTCTAAGATTATAATTTTTTTCTTAGGCCCGAGTTGGTGCGTCCAGGCAGAATGAGTTCGCCAGCCGGTATTGCTACTAGTGTTATCAGACTATCTCCAGCCCCTACTTACCATTATCAATATCAGGTAATTTAAATGTATTTATCGAGTTTTATAATATAGTAACATAATGGATATCAATGCGTTATATATAATAAGGTAGACACATCATTATTTTTACTTTTTATATCTTCAACATAAGATTTATTGTAAATTATGCTTTGAAGTTTCATTCCGTAGAATTCTGACATTTCATAAGTGTTGCTACTAAAATAGTTCTCCACCGAAAAGGGACAAATTTGACTTATTTGCTATAAAAAATGCTACGTATTTTTTATGTTTTACCTACAAAAAGGTTAATCTAAATGTTTGCTTACTCAAGAACACTTACTTATACATACATTTATTCTTTAGCTGGCATCACTGCCTCATAATTCCAGGTTTAGTAAACCTTTAAAAAAAAAAATGTTATCTTTACTTGTGTGTTTTTTACTGTTTGTGATGAAAAGGGACGTAATTATCACTCGCCGTTAAACCACTTTTAATGTGGAGCACCGCACTCAATGAAATGAATACATTCACTCTCAAATAAAATGTATCTTCAAACTCCTTTTGAAATTGAAAAAATGTGCCCGGCCAAAAAGGTTTGCCATCTCTGACACGTCAAAAAAGGATAGCTGTCACAATTCTATGGAATTAAAAATCAGAGTATATAGGGGAAGATCGTTACCCTTCGTACGCGGGGCACATTCATACAGTCAAAATAAAACTTGAACGAAACAAAGTACAGTCTTGTTTTTGTATGTGTGCATGAGTCGAGGTACGAACTATACATCAACGAAGTTTGGTGAAATTCGCACCGATGAGAGTGAAGCTTCAGGCATGGACGTGTTTTCGCGCTCGGTAAGTAATTTTTTGATCAATGTTTTTTGCTCTTGTTACCGTAGATAAAATAAGTTTTCGTGTAGAGTATTCTATCAGTAACTAGCAAAATATACTTAAGATACGTCTCCAATACTTAATTTATGACGTTTTCCTTTTAATATTAAAATAAGTTATATTTTGTTGTTATTCAGTTAGTGGGGTACTTTCGGACAGCACTAGATGGGGCACATTTGAACGAATTGTACAACTAAATTTGTATGAAAATATTTTGTCGACACGAACTGTCATTTTCATACAAATTAAGTTTTCGACTTGCTACATACAAATAATAATAAGGCATCTTGACTAAACCCTCTGGTAGGTAGGAAAGATTGTATTAGTGTGCTAATTGCTAATATTTGCATTAACTTTGTCCTGTGTTGCTATCATTGCTATCGTCTATGTAAATATATATTAATACCTATTTTTATTATCTTTATTAAGGTTGATTTTGATGCCTGTGAACCAGATGCTTTGAATAATTTACCAATCCATCAAATAATCCTTCGAAGTCAGTTTTGACACCAGAAGCGTTTCGACCCTATCCGCATGTTGTAAGAAGTAATAAAACAAAAAAAATGACGACGACGGCCAGGAAAACCACGAATTTATACTGCCACCCGAAAATAAGAAGTGCTAATCCGCACCAAAGATTAAAAAATGTGATTCTAAATTTAAGATACCTAACTAATTAATGCTAAAAGCTATGTAATTTTTGTTCACTATAAGAAAAGTATTTTATTTTTTGTTTAATAGAAGTTAAATCTTTATTTTTGTGTTTAATTTCATTGCTAATAAATGAATTTTGATTTATACGTGTCGTTTTAATCGCACGTACGGAACTACCCCACAGCGTACGAAGGTACCTCCAACACTGTACGAAGGTGCCCCGTGAATGGGGCAGATTCGTACGTTTCCCAGATTTAGTTTAAATCATAATTATGGTTGAACCATAAGATGAAATCATTTGTCATTTTTTTATATGAATCTCAGATAGTAGGACTATAAATTTAAGCTTGCAGATGATTGATTAATGGAAAAAGAAAAAAATTAAAAATTAAATGTGAAAACCGTACGAAGGGTCCCGACCTTCCCCTATATATAAATAATTTTAAGACTAACGTAGGTACATAAGCTTGTGTCGCTTGTTTATTTCCAAGTGATTTATAGTAATTATATGAATTAAGAAGACACAATTCAGTAATCTCTCTTAATTTTGTATGTCAACCATTTATGCGTTTAACCCCAACCGTTATTAATTTTTAATTTTTAACCATCACAATACGCCGATACAAAAGTATATTTTGTCCAAAATACTGTTTGACTCAATGCACTAATGTCCCTTTATTCACGAGAATTTCAATAAAAAATAAATCTTGCTAAAACAATGGTGTAGGCGCTAAACCTACTTTAGCTGATATTTAATGAATAAATCCTTATAAAACTTATTTCAGGAGCGGAATGGCCCAATTCAATCCACCCAATCGAATATAATAAGTATACAGTCATCCGGGATCAATATACCCAGCAGTATACAGTCAAACTTCACACCGCCCCTGAATTCGACCCCGAATCACTCCATTTCCATTAGTATGAACCAAAGTTTGTCAAATATAAGAAAAGATGAACCACACAATTTGGTCTTGCAAAGAAGTATTCCGGCAAATGGCATGGATATAGACATGTATCGGGGTCAACATTTGAGGAATGGATTGCATGATATTCAGGTAAATCTAATATATAAAATTCTCGTGTCGCAATGTTCGTTCCCGTATTCCTCCGAAACGGCTCGACCGATTCTTATGAAACTTTTTATGCATATTAAGTAAGGGAACGTTCAAGGATTACGTCACGCAATTTTTGGAGATTATCGCCCCCCGGTGTAACTCGCCGTTACGTTTTTCTGTACCGTAACCAAGTATTGTAAAACGTAACAATAACGCGTAATTCAATCCCCGCACCGCATCGTAACGTCTTACAAAAGGACCCCCCTCCCAAAATTCGTTACGTAATACTTGAACGCTCCCTAAGTCTGAGAATCGGCTACTATCTATCTTCAAACCCCTAAGTGACAAGGGGTGTCCACCACAATATTTTTTTTTACACTATTTTTTTTGTTTTTATTTTTTTATGATACAGCATACAAAAATACATGCAACCCCTAATCTTCACCCTCTACGATCAAGCCCCATTTTTTATTATTGAAGATAGTTATTTTAATTGAACAAGAAAAATGTTTCCAAAATTTTTTTTTATAAAGCACTAACAATTTTTAATGTGGCTACGTAAAGCTAGAAACAGAAAAGAGTGGATGCTCTTAGAGGAGGCCTATGTCTAAGGACAAGCTGTATAACAGAAATCAACCGGCTTGCCGATTAAGTTTTGGTGTTATTTTTTTACTCTTGTTTGTTAATTTATTAGTTCTTCACACTTTTTTATGTACTAGTCAAAGTAATTACAACAATAAAGCCTTTAATTATTATTAAAAAAAAATTGTATTTAAGTAAATTGTAATTAAGGCATCGAACAGCTGTTTTTAAGTATCTGTTTCATTCGTATTTATTTGATATCAAGCCAAGCTCACAAATTCGAAACAATAATTGTTTCACCGAGAATCGAACACAAGACGTTTAGCAGAGATAGTTGTGTGTAATTAAAATAAATTCGAATTTGATTTTTATTCTTCATTGAGAAAGATTCATAATTAAAATAATTAATTAATTATTGACTGTTTTATTTTTCTTTTGGAAATATTTACGCTATTGTGGTGTTACGTATAAAATAATTATGTTAATCATAATCGAACTTAAAAGTGAATTTGATTTCAGTATCGACGCGAAGAGATGACGTCACCGGGTAACCATGAAAATTTTCAGAATAGACGAGTCTCGGAGTATGACGACGACGACCACTCCGTCCCACAAACGGATGGTCACCGTGCTGACCCACGTCCCATAGAACTCTCCGAGGCTCGAATGGACGAGAAGAGAATTGTCAAACCGGCCCCTTTACAGGCGCGTCTCGTGTCCCTTTTGGACACAGATTCAAGGGATTCGGTGAAACGTTACTACGTGATACCACAGAATAGTATCGAAAAGAAAATCGTGCTGATTAAGAACGAGCCGACGGAAACTATGCAAGTAAGTTGTAATTTTTATTTTTATTGTTCAACAAACAGTCTTACCTCTTTCATGCTTATTTTCCCATCCCTGGTCTGTTCCTTCCTGTTTCGGACTTTTAAGAATTATAGGTATATGACAAGTTCATCCTGACTTAACCTCGGTTCTTAATTTAAAAAAAGAGGAAATCTTAATTTAAAAAAGCATTTTTGTATAGAACTAACATTTCCTAGATTTGATGGAACCATATGTAAATATGGTTTTAATTGATGACAGTTCGCACTTATATTTAATATGGAGTTGATGTCGTGCAGTGCTGATGCGCGATAGGCGATGGTTATCGTACTTAGCATGCTATGAGTCATCATAACTCCAACCCGACTAGGTTCACTAGCTCTTGGTCTATAAGAATTGCCTCTAAATCAGGCTGTCTTCTTAAACAATAAAGATGTTTAGACATAGTCCATACAACCAGATATACTGTTAAGTCATGTCTGGTTACAGATAGATCACAAAGCGCATCAGCTAGCAATGCCGCTTAACGAGCCCGAGTCCGAACCAAGGGGACTAGACAATGGCGACCATGTAAGTATTGCAGTATTTTTGTGATTTCTTTAGGGAGCGTTCAAGTATTACGTCACGCAATTTTTGGAGATTATTGCTGACCCCCCATGTAACGCGCCGTAACGTTTTTCTGTACCCCTTAAGTATAGTATATTTCCACCCCCGCGCGGCGTCGAAAGTTACAATTGTCCCCCTCCCAAAGAGCTTTGCTTACTTTTGCTGACAAGAGGAATAAATTGCAGTAAATCTGCTCACGTAATACTTGAACTTAGGATAAAACAGCGCTAAAACACTAATTTAATTTATAATTCAAATTTTACGTTTAACCATTGTTGTTTGACCCGTATTAAATGCTTTTTCGATTATATTTAATTTTTATAATATTTAAATTTTATTTATTATATTTTTATATGCAGGTAAATAATGTGAATAGTAGTGCAGTTATCGTCCACCCCAGTCAGCTGTTACCCGTATTACCAGCACCTAACCCTCACACAGCTATCATTGGTGAGTAAAAAGTAATTTTACTTTGAAGTGCTTTGGATTCTTACAGGAGTGGAAAATGTACCTATTTGTTAAAAGTTTAACACACATTTTCAAATTTTACATTTTATACTTATTGAATTTGCTCTCTGGATTAAAAAAAAAAATTAGCAAAGTTTCAGCAAAAACTAAACATCAAATAAATTTAATATTTTATCGTGAAAATTACTATTATATTAATGCTATATTTTATGCTATTGAAAAGTGTAAGTGAAATATAAAGACACGCATTTTCTTGGAGATATTATATTTTATGATCTGATATTTGAATTGCGTCACAAGATGAAGAAATTAACATTTAAAAAAATAAAAAATACGCAAAAATTAATAAGTAATTGTTCTTTGAAATACTATGTTTGTGCAAACGCTGCGCAACACACTTAAATTAGTATTGTTTGTCTGTTAAAATTGAATAGTGGTGTTAGTACGAACAATTGGGTGACGAAGTGTATTTATATTGTCCCAGTATCCACAAGCGGCGTCAATGGCAGCGTGTTTCCCTGGCAGTCCCTAGTGCCCTTACTGCGTGCGGCGTCTCCTCCTGCCGCGGCGCCCGCTCAACCCCCTTCGCCTCGTACACCCCGCACACCGCATACACCCCATACCCCACATACACCGCACACGCCGCATATTAAGAGTGAGGAAATCAAGGCTGAGAGTAACGGTGAGTTAGCGATATTTCAAAGTTTTTGTCTCTGTTTAAAGTTTACTAAGTGAAAGAGTGCTTTAGGATTTTTTATTGATAATACATTTGTATTTACAACGATATTAACGTTAGTCAAGCTGTGTTGTAATTCAAATTTTTACAATTTCTAACATTTTTACAATTAAAAGACTTAATAAGATTCCAAAGTTTTTAGACCCTTTATCAGCTTAAAAGTATGTTCAATGCATAAGTTACAGATACCGTAACATCGATGTGTACAGACGAAGACGATGAAGTATTTGAATGCGAAGACAATACTCCGAATTGTGGTGATAATACTAACAATCGCCGAACGCAGAGCCTTTCCTCTCTCAGTCAGCCTGGAGGGCCAGAAAAGGTTTGTTTTTGCGTTGCCATGGTGACAAACGTGTATTTTTCTAATACACTTGTAATAAAATGTTGCTCAAGTTTGACTTCTTATTCCAGAAAGAACGTCGCATCCGCCGTCCGATGAACGCGTTTATGATATTCTCTAAACGGCATCGCCAGGTGGTCCATCAATTACATCCCAATCAGGACAATCGTACTGTTAGCAAGATTTTGGGAGAATGGTGGTATGCCCTCAAACCTGATGAGAAGCAGAAGTATAATGAACTCGCTAGTGAGGTGAGTCTGCGTAAAAATTGTAACGATTTAAGTAATAAATTGCGTATACAGCATATTATTTTATAAAAACCTCGTTATAAAAGTGTGTTAAAATAAAAAAACGGTCCTTCGAGCCGGATTCGACTCGGTAAAACGTTTGTTACCTCGAATCTTGCTTGACTGACAAAATTTTAAATATTGTATACTTAAAAATTAATAACCCCGATTACCTAGGGAGTTCAGTCGAAGTATTGAATCTAATTGCTTTGTTATAGGTTAAGGAAGCACATTTCAAAGCACACCCTGAATGGAAGTGGTGTAACAAAGATCGTCGTAAATCTTCAAGCAGCAGGGATCCCACGGGTTCTATGCCACAGGTATATGATTTAATTAAATGTTTGAGCATTAATTTTCGTTCCTGAATTGATAATTGAACTTATAACTTTATTATATTCTCTGAATACGTGGTATTAGTTTGAAAACCTAACTATCGTAAAGGTAATATTTGACTTATTTTTGGTCGGAAATAAACGTATTCTTAATATAATTGATAAAAGCTTCTGAGTTACCATCGCCATTAAAAAAGAAAGCCATCGCCATTGAAAGAACATTATTTTATTTATTGGTCTATTTCATTTATTCATTATAACATGCGATTAGGAGTCATGTAAAAACTGCAGTCAAGCAGGCCAAGGTTACAAAAATATTTCACCGAGGGATATTATATACAGTGGTGGTCATATAATTAGAAAAAACTTCTTATGAATTAAAGAAAGTATAACTTCAACGTACAAATGTTCGTAAAGATTATACACAGATTAATTAATAATCATGCAATAATATAGCTTGAAATAAATAATTCATTAAATGCATAAAATATAGAACATATCTTACTTTTAATTACAAAATGTTTACACATGTTTATTTTCTGTTACTGGCCGCTTGGACGCCTAATGTGAAACATTTCTTTTTCTATTATTTTGGCGGCAATTCAAGATTTTATCTGAATTTTATTTGTTCATAATGAGCAAAAATAAAAGTTATGACGCGTCAACTCGGCAAATAATTGTTAATTTACATATAGATCATAAGTGGGCGTACAGAAGCATAACTGACCACTATAGATATGAGTAAAAAATATGTTTCTATTTACAATCCGTAAATATGTTACTTAATATTGTGAACACCTTTTAGATTTTCTGGATGTAATATTTTATTGATATCAACAGAGTCCTCGAACGCCGTCTGATGTGATGACCAGCGGTTTGCCGACTAGTGGACCTGAAATTACTATGAATACTAACTCATACACTCACATCGCTTCGCCTCAACTAAGCGACGATGAACCTATGGTAATATTCTTTTATTTACATAAAGTTAAAAAAAAATCTTGTCACTAGTTAAGTTCGGTGGCGGTTGTTGGAGGGATGATCAAATAAATTAAACACTTTGTTCGAAGCTAACTGGAGTCTTTAATCGTTAAAAACAAGAGCTTATATCTAACATAAAAGTGGGGGTAGTGGGGTTGTGACGCTGGACTAATGAAAAACTGTAGTTATGTATGGGTTCATAAAACTAAGTAACACATATGTTATTTATAACGAATATAAGTGATTTCGTTTTCGAGAATGTATAATTTATGTGTATGAAAAACCAAAAAGCTCCAAAGCTAACATTTAAGAATTTATTGATATGCGCTTTTAAATTATTGACTAAATAGCTCACTGTATAATATTTATCTAAACCGCAAAATTATTACAAACTTTTATATAATTCGTTAATTATTAAAACTATTCGATGGCAATATTTGGGTAAACTGTTCCAAAATATTTAAGCTTTATTTCATAAAATGTGTTTTAGGCAATAAAGGGGCCATATTTAGTGGGTTTTACCCGAAACAATTATTGTTCAATCAATCAATATAATTAAAAATATAATAAAATGAAAATAGCGTAAATTAATAAATAGCATATTATATGAAAAGGTCACAAATACTGTTTTTTTATATTAAATTTTTTTTTATTTAAAGGTAACCCAGAACAACGAAGAGCCTCCACAAGCCGGTGGAAATGAGATGGACCTAAAGTGCGGAGAGAAAGTCAACGATTCAGACTCTGAGGGCATCGAGGCGAGAGAATATTTGACGCATCATGACCACACAAGGCGGCCTAAGGCCATCAAGGCTAGGTAGGGATTCATACCGAAACATCTGCTTAATTGTGTTATAACTTTTCTGGTGGTGCAAAAATTTACAAGAATGGGGTATTTGATGAATAGTATCGGCTAACACTAATATTATAAAGATAAAAGTTTTTGGTTTCAAAGTCAAAAATCATTTATTCATGTAGGTAACACAATGTACACTTATGAACGTCAATAAAGAAATATACATTGATTGATTCTAACTTTACATTTAGTGCCAGTTCTCAAATCAAGGGCGTAGAACGGAAGAGAAGAACTGGCAATAAACTCTCCGCCACTCTTTATAATCGCCATTTTTTACACAACGTTTGTAAGTAGCTGCAATCATTACACCATGTTTCACATGACATCTTAAGTAATAAATAATAATAAAATAAATTAAAAACAAAGACTTGTCCTCTATCAGCAGGAGGCCTGGAGAAATAGGAGCACGCACTTACATTGTCGTAGGAACAACACACAAACACATAGTCGAAATAACTAACATTACCGCATACACGAATTTAAGTAGGACCAGTCCCACAAGTAGCACCCGTTCACGAGTATGACGCATGGCCAGCCATCGGCCTCGTCTGGTGGTGCAAATAATTACAAGTATAGGGTACTTGAATAGTTTCGGCTAACACTAATATTATAAAGACGAATGCTTTTGGTTTTTTTGTTATAAATAAAATCTTATCTAACAAATTTTAAATATTCTATAAGCCATACATAAAAAATGTCCTTTGAAGCAGGTCATTACATCAGGCTTCTACCGAATTAACATGACACCGAAGAGCCTTATAAAGGTATAATTATTATATCGTGTGTGTACGGTTCCTGGGTCATCTAGGTGCTTTAAATAATAAAGGATTTTAGTTTTACTCTATTAACCATTCGTGTAGAACATATAGAATATAACCGAAATAATGAAATGTTAATTGCTATGTAACGAATGAATGCAATGTAACAGTCGAAGAGAGCGACCGGCTATACTCTCCGACGATTTAGGAAATCGCCACGCTTATAAAACTAAGAAAGCCTGAGTGAGCAAAATGTACAGCCATGGCTCGTGTGTGTAAGTCACTATGAAACACCGAGACACTTTCTCAAAACGCTCTTGCTTACTCAGTAACTCTCAAAACGCGCCAGAGATACCGATCCCGACGTTTTTGTATGCAAATTCGATGTAGTTCTTTCAATATCCATAGCGAAGATTTCTGAACCTTGGGATTGTGTTATACAAAAACATATTAAATAATAATAAATATTTTATTTGCCAAGATAGTGGTACAATTAGATCGATTGATTATAAAAATCCGCACAATCAGCCATATGTAAATAGGCATGCAAATATCATATACATTTTTATAATGTCATAATAAGATCATTAACATCATGTCATAATAATAAGTTAAGTTATTTATAATTGGTGTTACTGTGATCGCTATTGGAGTAAGGGTTCTAGTAAAAAATATTTTATTTTAGAAAGTTACCTATGAAAATTGTACCATATATTTAATACTGAAATTTTATTTACAGAGCTGGATCATCTGATAATCTACTGGGTATAACAGCTTCGAGTCCTGGCGGGTCCAAGGTATTTCAGCCCACGGGAGGTGCATTTAAGTCTACACATGCTGATAGTGGTAAATATTTTGGAATTGTATTTATGGGTTGGATTTTTAGTTGGAATCGTTATATTGACAAGTATGTATGTAATCATAATTGAATTTAATATGTTTTGGCAAACATTGTTTAACGACATAAGTAATCTAAGACTAGGTAAAAGTTTTTCCTCTTTGAATTTAAGGATATGATGCAATATACATATGTTAGATGTCAATAGTTAAGATTTTTTAAAACTTAAAAAAATCCCAAAATTCTATTCGCCTAGTACGAGATACGTATGAAATATGCTTCGGCAAAATCGGTAATTATTAGTATAATGTTAGCAATTATAAAATTACTAATAAAACGAAATGGTTCAAAAGTTAACTTTTATATTAATTTTAAATAAACGTCGTATTTAACCGTCAAAATTAACATAAGTAATATCTATATCTGCTGAAAGTGACGAAATATTGAACCCGACCGCGCATAAGTTTTTGACCTTATTGTATAAATATCGCGCCATCATGCAAACAGTGGATAATTAAATATCAATCCCAACAGGAGATAACCACAGACAATGGACAGCATTCACAGCCGTAAAATCCACTCTACCAGTGCCAAGTTCGCCTCACACAAGCACACAGAACATCACTAACAGTGTTCAAGGGATTTCTCTAAACACACCCAATATATCGACACAAACAGCACTAGATAACGCAATTGCGTCGATAATTAACAGTCCATCGGCCAGTAGTGGTGTGCAAGTAATATCGACTGGAATGTCTAATCCGACGATGTCGACAAGTGCCTTGAATAACGCACTGTTGAAGAGTGTCACGCTGGTTAATCGGAATTTCAGTGATAATAAACCTACAGGTATTTATAATTTTGAGATAGGTTGTAGAGTTATCCAATTATAATAATAATAAACGCCTGTTTAATGTATTTTATCGTATATCCTCGCCACCTTCAGTACCGTCATCGAAGCCTTTCACGGGAAAAGGTCTTCACCACCTTTCCAACTATCTCTTTCTTTTTCCATTCGCTTCCTGCTATCGCTTCTATTTCTTCTATCTACCTTTTTTTAGGGCTCTCTCTTCTCCTTCTTTCCTTTGGTCCTTTCCAGAGCTTGCTTTCCTGTTCTTTGGAGTATTCCAATTAGAACAAACAAATTTCTGCGTGTTTTACACGATTGGTAGAGGTCTAGGTTTTTAATACAAGCTACTAATTAAGGTTTAATTAATGAAGTGTCAAATTGTA
Source organism: Pieris macdunnoughi (assembly GCA_905332375.1). Lineage (NCBI taxonomy): Eukaryota > Metazoa > Arthropoda > Insecta > Lepidoptera > Pieridae > Pieris > Pieris macdunnoughi. The sequence continues at coordinate 879,024 of CAJOBZ010000027.1, forward strand.
GGACCAATAACGCTGTCGGTGGATGCATCAGGCAACTTGTTTATAAAGACAAGCCAACCCAGTGAGCCAGCCAATGAGCCAAACAGACTTCACTACGTGCAGTTACAAAGGCTTTACGTACCTTCATTTACTACTGGTAAGTTTTAGGAACACATATAATCTTCAACATTTATCTGAGCTACACAATTTTATGACTCTTTGAAAGGTCTAGACGTGAAAAGACCTTTATTACTTATGTGTGTTAAGTCAGCCTAGATCGTAATGTTCAATTAGATAATTTCATCTCATAATAGAACATATATCCTTCTCCTTTTTACTAGTGACGTAGTAACGTTCTTACTTCTTAATAATAAAATAACTTATTAATTTCAGTATTAAAAATTAAAGCTAATAACTCAAATCTTTTTAGAATAGTATACATCGCAATTTTAGATAGATGCTTCATACTAAACATTCAGAACATAATTGTGCGTGAGAAAACGAAAGACGCAGACGAATGTTTCGTTTGATTGTGATTGTTGAAATGGACGTAATAATATAACGCATCATGTCGCATGACAACGCGTATTTTTTAAAATTTATTTATCAGGAAACATGACAGACTCATCACATATATATGATATGTAAAAAAATATATACAAGTTACAATTTTAGAAGTGAATTGTTTGTTTCATAGACAAGATTTATTTTAATGTATTTTTAGTATTGCGATCGTGATGGTGTTGACGAATCACAATCGAATGGAGCGCACAACTTTTCATCTTTCGCCATACATTTTCAGTCTCTTTTATACAATTGTTTCTATATTCCGAAATATTTATTTCCTTAATCCGTTTTGTACAATATTTATTTGTTTTTTTAGAAGTGGAATCAAATCAGAATCAGACGCAAACCCAAACAGTCCAGAGTGCTCCTCCATCTGTTATAGTGTCACAGAGCAATAACAACGTTAACAATAACATTGTGAACAACAACGCACCACAGAGCAAACCAACGTAAGTTTTGTAGCCAAAGGCTAAGTAGGCATGTTAGTGGTCTGTGCATATTTTGGTTGATCATAGGATATGCAATACCATTGTATGAAAGAAAAGTAAAAAAAACTAAATTACTTTAGATAAAGATCTTTTTGCTTTTACATTATCAGAGTAGGTATGTGCTGATAAGAGATAAGCTATATATATGTTTGTTTATAACTTTCTCTGAATTTGCTTGCTTGTAATATATTTCTAAGCCATATAACTGGTGTGTCCAACTATTTCAATTATTCCATAAAATCTTTTATAGAATTTAAGAATGTAGTCGGAAGTCAATATACATATTTTTTATACATTTAAATGTAGTAAGAAATACACAAATCATTACAAAATTAATCAGTCCGATTGCACTGGTTCGAACTAAAATTCATTTGTTTCATTTCATCACAGCGTTAACACAGTTTGACAGAAAGAGACGAAAGACTATTTCAGTTAAAACAATCATGATTTTTATTTATCAATAAGGTTCAATTTTTATAACAGCAATGTTTTGTTTAGTGAATGGGATAATGTGGAGGAAACTCGTCCTTTCCCTCTCGCACCTACTCCAGCGCAATTGGGACGCGCGCCGTTACAAAAGAGACTCAGTCGAGGTAACTTCATGAACTTTTTATTTTTAGTACTTGAAGAGAAAGATTGTAGACATTAGAGTTTAGTAGTTTTATCGTTCATTAATTATTACAAGAAATTAAACAATTCCTTTTTCTTTACAATATTAATGTGTACTACTGTAACATCTTTATTACAATAAATTTTTAATATTCCCTGTATTTCATATTTTAGAGAACTTTGTTATTCCAGGCACTTCAACGGGTTCAACAGGTAGCGTCGACCAGAGTGTACCGCGGTCAGAGAGTAACACCACCCCCTTTGATACACAAGAGCTGATACAATCGCCCAAGAAACTCGAGAACCTGCCAAGTCCATTGCTGAAGAAAACACTGTTTAAGAAAGGCAATGAGGATGGAAGGGATAAGTAAGTTTTAATATATGGTGGCGTTGTTGAGCAAATTAAAAAAAAAACAACAAGTAACAAAACCTTTCAATTATCTATAATTTGTATTTTTTAGAGGAATTGGAATGCTATTTAAATAATAATTTGTTCTTAATTCAAGTTTTAAAAACCATGCTATTCGTTCGTTCATGTTGCAGATTTTGTATTTTTCTCATAAGACAGGTGGATATATCGTCACAGTGGCGTAACTATACCATCTGGGGCCCGTGGCAAATCTTCTTTCGTGGCAAATCTTCTTTCGTGGCAAATCTTCTTTCGTGGCAAATCTTCTTTCGTGGCAATTCTTTTGATGATCAGTAAAAATCGTCCCTACTTTATTTATTTTTATTTTAAACTTCGAGATTACTACTACCCCACTAATGGCCATAGGCCTCGTCTCTTAGGCGAGAGAGAATGGTCTGTAGTCACCACGTTAGCCCAATGCGTATTGGAGACTTCACATTCATCCATAGAACATAATATCTCTTGGGCAGGGGCCCCTTGGGTCGGGGGCCCGTGGCATTTTGCCAGCCCTGCCACCCTATTGTTACCCCACTGATGTCCATCAGTTTTGGCAGATTGTTTTTGACATTAAAATAATTGTAAGCCTTTTTATTTTAAGCAGTGTTCGCGTGGTTTCAACATTCGCAACTTTCTGTCTAGAGTCGCATTTAACACACGTACGGTGAAGGAAAATAATGTGAGGAAACCGGCCTTAGACCCAAAAACTCGACGGTGTGTGTCAGGCACAGAAGGCTAATCCTACTTGTCTATTAAGAAAAATAATAATCACGAAACAGATACAGAAATCAGAGGCTCAGACCTAAAAGATTGTAGCGCCATTGGTTATTTATTTTATTTTTATTATTTATTTAATTTAAAGAATTCTTTTACCTTTCATAGATGTATATTAACAATAGTCTAATATGTTTATTAATCTCCTTATTACAGGGTGCTAGAGACAGTTAACTTTGAAGCCAAGTTCAGTACGTTACCACAGTTCAAACCCGATGCCTGCAGTCCCAGTGGTATGGTTGTACCGCGAAGTCCACAGCTATATCTCAGAAAGAAACATAAAATGGGTATGTTTCTTTAAATCTATTTTATTTAATTTAAAGTATTAATTGGTATCTCTACTATATAATACTTTTAAATAAATCTAATTTATAATTATTCAGACCTTTTTGTCTTTTAAGAAACAGTCGAAGGTTTTTCATTGATGAATTCTTATTTTTACTACTAGCATAAAATATAAGTAAAAACAAATGACAGTTAAAATAAAAAAACTAACTATTAATTCAATTAGCCAGTCCCTAGGTCTATCTTCAGGGGCTGTGGTCTGTATTATTATCTTATCTAATTTAAACAATTTTTGTAAAACCAGGTTGATAGTGCTTAAAACTATATTGTAACTGAATTCAGGCGTATATATACATATATATATATTATATATATATATATATATATTATTATATAAAATACATATAAAATATTGGGAAATAAACTCGAATACACCAACTATTTCTCTCATTCTATTGTCGAAGGTTTTAGATATATATTATTTCAGATGACGAGACAACCGTAGTGACTCCTCAAATAGAAGCGGAGGTGCTTAATGGCAATGGAATCCCGACTCCCCATTCGTACGGCACGCCACACACCACCACTAAACTAGTGGGGAATACTTTCTTCGGGCCCGACTTCAACATTGACACTTTTAGAGGTATTTGGAATTTCAAGTCAAGATTTCTATTAACATCTTATAAGCTTTCGTCCAATTTACAATAAGCAATGTCCGTGTTAAATGTATGCAAATATTAATGTTGAAAAAAAAAACGTTGAATTACAAATAATCGGAATATAATAAGAAATTTTCTTAGTTTTTCTTTTAGTCACATCAAATAATGTTTTTTTTTTCTTTAGTGTCAGAGAGCATGGAAGAAATGTCTCCCCGTACACCGTGTTCGGCACCTGGATCTGCTGCGTGTTCGGGTGCGAGAGGAGAAGCTGGACACAGAAGAGTATTGGAACAGAGGCGACATCTAGTGCTCAAACTGTTTCAGGAACACGGCATGTTCCCTACTACGCAGGCCACTACTAGTTTTCAGGTATTTGTTAGTTATGGAGAAATCATTTTCATGTTTTATAAAGAGTTTTTAATTAGAATAGTAAAATATTATGTAAATTTAAGTTTATTATTTTTTGTACCTCAGAAGAGTCTATCTGTCACCCACAACACAGAAATGTCCTAGCTTTAAATTAATGCAATAATAGAGAGGTTTAATTAATTATAACGTTTGTTTATTAGAATATTAATGCATTGATGCTTTATCTTGAAAGATGTATGACTAAAATTCTCGTACTTATTCAGTTACAACATCAACTATATATATTTTAATGGTAATAGCCAATGGTTACGATAAAAGTGTACTAGTAAAAAAAATCTTATGAATTGATTCTTATTTTTATGTAAAATGCTACAAATAGGCAACGACCCATGGTGGCGTATTAACTGTTTTCATTTAATCCGCTAAAATCCAAGTAAAATTGCTGAGCTTGACCAGAGGAGATTGAAAACCTGAGGTCGATTCGTACTTTAAACATAAAGCTTTTAAAAAAAATCTGTTTATTCATTTTAAATTCGACAACTTTCTGCTTTTTTTTCATACTATAACTTCTGTTTACTATATTTTCATGGCTCTCTTAAAGTGCAACGTCATCGGTCATAACCATAATTCTTCCATTATACCATTACCTTATACAGCCCTAAGAAAAGGACAATAGTGATAGAGAAAGTCCGTATATGTATCGCAAAACACTGTTGTCAAACTTCACGCGAGAACGTTTTGACAGCTCCTCAAACTGATCGTTTTGTTTGATAAAATTTGCAGGCGGCCCACACAGACATATTCCCGACCAAGATGTCCTTGCAGTTAAAGATTCGCGAAGTGCGACAGAAACTGATGGCCCAGTCAAATCTCACTCCACACTCGGACGTCAACACGCCTACTAGTGAGTTTTTATAAAATAACTTCATATGTTTAATGAAACAAACTTATGATCATATAGTTTAACTCAAATATATCTATTTGCATCGGTTTATCTCATCTGTCTCTTTTCATCACAACATAGGCACAATCTGACAGAAAGAGACGAAATGTTAGTTAAAAGAATGCATGTATTATAAATAAGCGGCAAATTCTTTAGTGCCGATGTTTCGTTTTTTTTTTTTAAAAACCTGTCTGATTCGTAGTTTTTATCACATAAAATACAAATGAAAATCTATACGTATGGTATGTAAATGATATAAAACATTTTGAATGACAGGTATCTAATATTTACGGGTAATTCGTTTGATTAAAAAAAAAACAAAAAAAGGGTGCGTGTAATTATACTTATGTACGCGCGTAAGAAGTTATACTTCTTTGGCATTATTAAAAATAGTTTTTGATTGCATGCAAACAATTAATTTTTTTTATGGCTCTGGCACGGTTTGTGCATTAGCCAGCGTCAAGTATAGGATTTTTATAATTCGTGCTTTTTGCCTTAGAAATTCGACCATGTCCTCCATGTACGATTTAGGCACTCGCCCGGTACCGCACAACCCTCCCAAAGGCCGAGAACAAATTTAAATTAAATTAAAACTTGCCCTCGAACCGGGAATCGAACCCGGTACCCCTCACCTAGCTGCCACTTAATAAGACCGCTAGGCTATGAGGCCCCTAAATCATTAATTACAATTAAATAATCAAAGACTGGAAAAGGAGTCATTATAGTCAATAAAGTTCAGTTTACATTTGAAAAATTAAATAAATAAATATTTATTATTATTCTCTTGCATTAAGTGTAACATAAATTCTATTATTATTCGAATGTTGTTTTTAAATTATGTTCAATGCCGTAGCATCTTCCGTGGGCAACTTCATACTGTTAATTTTGTGTCACGGTGCGCGCGCATCGTAAACTCACTCTCATCAATTTTTCATAACGCGCCTAAAGAAGTATAACTTCAAAAAATCTGCTATATTATGAGGAAACACTAGATAGACTGGGGCTTTGAGTGCCTAATAATCATTAATCAATAAATAAATAGCTACCAGAGCCGCGAGCGCATACAAAATTTACTTGGAGAAGCACCATTTACGCGCGTCTTTTATTGCATGTGAGAATGATTTATTTAGTTGCACACTGGCTGAATTCACAAGGATTGCATTATTCATAATTTTTCATAAAAAGGATTAGATTTAATGTTTTATTGATATGTAACATAATGTTCTTAGTTTAAATGTTGTATTAATAAGTTTATTGTAATAGTATTAAGTTACTGTAAAGCGCAATACACATTGAGCCCGCCGGGCCGCCGACATATGTTGGCAACTTTTTGTCGGCGGCGTAGTTGGCGGCTTCACTTATTACAAGTCGGAAAATTTGGTCGGCGGCATGTCGGCGGCTTGAGATGAGATATGTTGCCGACATGATTCTTTTCATACAGGCCGCCGGGTTGTGTCGCCGGACTTCGTCGGCGGCCCGGCGGGCTCAGTGTGTATTGCGCTTAAGAATAGAAAATAAGGAAATAAATAAATTAAATTATTTCAGACATAAACTCTCCGCTCGTATCCAGCACTTTGCAGCCGACGTCAACGGCCAGTTAGCGATGCGGTTACACACTCTCCATTGTGGTGCGTCATTGAATTGTAAGATTTTTGACCATGCCAGATAAGGAATGTTTTTGGTTCGGTATTGTTATGAAGAGGATAGACTATTTATTATTTGAAACTGAGAAGTTGTGGTCAATTGTTTCGTTTAAGAATTTATTATTACTTCTGTCGTTGCGTAAATTGGCTATGCACTGGTTTAAAGTCAACTAAGGTCCATATTCTAAATCGTATTTCGACTCAATATCGTATTGAATCGCTGTCAAATTTGATACCGAAAAAATGGTTTGGCAGCTCTTGAATTAAAGTTTGACGTTTTACGGGCCTAATGTTATAAATTTGAATTGTCGATATATTTTTTTTCATATGAACCTGTATTCATATCAACTCTTTCAAAGAGTATGTATGTATAGTCTGTTCTCTATAATCTGTGATGTTAAAGATTTGAAAGTGCAGGGAATTGGATTCTAATAGAAGCGATACGCAACAGTAAAAATCACGAACGTAAACCAGTATAAGATTTATAAGTTCGCACTGCAATGGAGCTATTTTCAATTGATACTTGTGGTATGCATTTAAATGATGCAATTGGTTATTAGGTAACCAAATAATTAGGTTAAGAAAAAAATACAAAAATAAATAAAAAATGTTATGTGCGTGAGTGTTATGGTACGCGGTTGTGTTATTCACAGTTTTAAAATATGCACTTTTCTCTTATTCATTCGGATACAGCTTCATACAGATATTTTTACTCTAAGCACCTCTCAGATTTAAGCAGATTCTTAACTAATTAAGTCCGATTTAGCAGGCACTAATGAAAATAGGTTGAGTAGGTGAGAGGTGATAACAGTTGATGTTTAATGTGGGTAAATTGTTTACCAATTGCGAATTATATGAAACATAAAATACGATTTATATATGTATTCATATAGTTATCATATACTCAAACGTGCACGATCTCAATGTTTATTGTATTTCGTTGGAAATATTTGTATAAAACATATGTATAGTACATGTAGTTAAGGGAATGAAGGATGTATATCCTTAACATTTGGCTCTTCGTCAAATCTCTGTCTGAATATGCAAGGGTCAATCAATCAGAGGGATTTAAAGTCCTCCCCCTTCTAGGATTTCAAGGGGAATTTTAAGCTCTGAGTTTTATTGGTATTTGTGTCTTTAGACATGGTTAAATTCAGAGAAGTGTGAACTAACACCAAGTGTTCAATATCACTTAGTTCACACCAAGGGTTTAATTCAGAGTCGAGACTCCCTAGAGACTATTCAGAGTAATATGACACCTGTATGAAAAAATCCATTAAGTTTTAGAGGATATGACTCAGCCATAGTCTCGACTTTGAGTCTAATTCTTAAACTGTCTTAAATCACAACCTACAAGAGTACCAAATGTTATTTGCAATACGGACTGTGTATAATGCCCCATTCAATGTCTCGTTTACTAACTCTATTTAAAACTACAAACAATCAAAGGAAACCTATTATGTTGCTTAAGAAATAACCACACTGAATTCTTAAATATATCACCTTAATGTTTAAAAGCAATATTATTTCTGAGGACTCGAATGGGGCGAAATTTGGTGCAAACAATCGTTTAGGCATTAATCTTTATAATTTTCTATTTTATGTTGTGATGTTCGTCTTCCACGCGTTTGAAAAAAAAATCATTTTATAAAATGAATATCTACTTATTTAAATCTTTATGTACAGTGGTTTAAGTGGCAAGTGGTCGATTAGTTGCCATGTAATATAAGTTTTTTATTTAGTGGTGCTTATGTTATAGCAACGTACAGAGCGACATTTGTTTAATTAAAAAGCTAATTGTAGTTTTGAATGAATCATGCTTAAGTTAGATGTCGCTCCAAATTTTGTTAAAGCTTAGCTGGTTACGAAAAAATTAATTTAGGAATATGAATGTAACATTACAACTTCAATTTTCTGAAATATTTTTTATTATCTTGCTTAACCTTTGTAGATTTGGCTGTTATTTTTATAGTTTTAGAGATATATAAATATGGACATTTCACAGAATCAGCTCAAATCATTAATGATACTAGCTAAATCAATATTTATACAATCTCACTGTAAATATTAATGATATTTTAACTTAGCCTTAAGTATTCCTGGCTCTCAAAGTAATTAGGGTTTTTATTTAGAATGCTAATTTTAGATGAGATATATTATTTATACTCGAGAAATTTTCGGCCAATACAAATGTTTATATGAAAAAAATTGTATTTTTAAAATGATCTCTTTCGAGTTAGAATAATTGCTTTAGGAGTCCGGAAGTGGAGAGAATTTATTAAATCTATAATGTAAGAGAATATTTTCGCACTGTTAAATCTTATCTTTATATGTGTATGTAAAATGTGAACGTAACGACTTTACAGAGATCCGAATATAAACGAGATGCGGTTGAATTGTCTTAGAGCAAAAATAAATAAAACATTCGTAATCCAAACGATCTGGCACCGAGGGCTGATCATGCTTATGAAGAAAAATGATCAATGTAATAGCTATAGAAATCTGACAGTAAGACCAATGTGGTTTATAAAAACAACAATGAATTATTTAATTTAAACAGTCCCAAAATAAGACAATTCAACTGTTTGTTCGATCTGAAGCTATTCGAAAATAGACGAAGTAAAATGATTAATATAGTCAATTTATTGTTGGTGTAAATGTGTGTAGCAGTTGTTACCATACAGTCCTCTTCAAATCCAAATTATGTGTGACTGTAGAATGTGTGTTATAATAGAGCAGCATCTTCAACTTTATGTTTTATTTCCGACCATGATTATCTTTCCCGGTAAAAGATGCAATTTATTAACCACATAATTATGTGATACCATCTTGTCTTTTTTCGAAGGTATTTAACAATAGCTGACTTGAGTAATTATTTACAATAGATTTTAACTATATACTTATCAGTAGATAATTCCATTTTTCATGACTAGATTAATTACATATTCTAATTGCCTCTTATATTTCCATATTATAGACATGTTTCAGAAATAAGAATTTGGGATTTTCAAAAAAAAATTTTTATTCAATAGCATCCTTATAACTACAATTGGCCTAATTATATTAAGCTTATTTTAATGATGTGGAACTATAAGAGGTAATAAAGAAAGGATTATAATAGAATAATTATTATACCATAACAGATAGGAAAATTAAATATTGTGATTATATTTGTCATATCCACAAATTACCCTATTACATTTTATGTTTTACTTGCACTTTAGTGAAATATAATGTCATCTAGTTTAAAGGCCTTGTCAAATCTTAGAAATAATGTCAAATCATTATTTTAATAAGGAACATTATTGTTAACTTATTTCATTATCAAAACCTGGTACATTAAATCAATTGCACATTTTGACAAGGCCTCGAAATTAGGAGTTTATATTGATGTTTCAATTTGCTTACACAGTCCACTTTTTGTTTGTCCGTTTCTAACTTTGAATGTATTTTGTGTTGTCAATAACAAATATGAAAATCTTGATGCTGCATATTACTAGTGCCTTATTGACTCTCAGAACTTAGAATAGTGTACAAAACATTTGCGCCATATACAAACCTAGGCTTTGTTAGTCAATATGGTTAATAAGCAGTTTCTTTTTAGACTGAATTTACTTTGTTGCATATAACATTGTAATGTTATACTTTTAAGGTATAGATATAATTTTGAAAAAAAACATTTTAAATGGAAGCATTTCATATTCGTTATTTATTTCTTCTAAATAAGCTATTAGTATAATTGTTTAGTCAGAATGGTGTACTTTGTAAATAACTTATTTAGAACAGTTTATTTTAGATTTAAGTGTTTCAATTTAATGTAAATTAGATTGCATTAGATAAACCTAAAATCAGAAACATTGTAGTGGAGTTTTTTAATTAATCCAGTTTATGGACCAATAATCTTTGTAATGGAAGTGAAGACATCAAAAACAAATTTATAGACAAAACAGATACTGGACATACTGTTCAAGCATATTGGATCATTGTATGAACTTATGTTTAAACATAAAAACTAAAAAACATTTGTGTGTTTCATTTATTTTCTTTACATCAAACATAATCAATTAAGCTTTCAGTACAATCATTTAGTTAATAAATAAAATCTGGTATATTCTATCTAATGATTGCTATTAGCACTAAAATTATATGAAAAATGAATAAGTATCAATCTAAATTTACACTTTCAGGTTTTGGTATAGTTTTTATTAATAAACCGGGTTTATCTTCTTCGAGCATAGATAAGGCTGCCTGCAATTCTATATTATCTCCAGGATCACTAAGGACTAAAAACTTAAGAGACAACATTCTAGATAGAGCAAATATTGAACCTACACATATATTACAACCAACAATGTCAAGAAATTCTAAACTATTTCCGTTCTGTCCTGCTAATCGATCTAGACACCAGACATCAATAAATTTATTGTTTCTCAATGAAAGCCATTTTAAAAAATTAAGACCCGTCAGATTTTGAATACCCTCATACCTGATACCATTGTAGTGGAATTTTGAGCAATCTACAGCTTCAACAAAATAACCACTGATGAAATTACTAGGTAGATTTAGAGTCATAGCATCTCCAGAAATCCACTCCTTCGAATCTTTGAGTCTAAAATTAAAATAATTTGTACATAATAAGTATTTATTTTTAATATTGATTAACAAAATTTTTAAGAAAGCTACCAACCGAACAGAACAATGACGATATGTGAAAAAGTGCACTGCAGCCAAATTGCTACCCAAAGCTGCAACTCTTTCAGGCAAAAACTTTTGATTTTGTATTTCCTGAATTTCTTTCATGTCTTTCCACCAATCTTTTACATCACCAAATGTGAGATTAGGGATTTTTTGCATGGCATTAAGTATATTCATATTTGGGTTTTTTTCAACGAAAATATTTAATTTGCTAATGGTTTCACCTTCCCTCTTATGCCAAGGTTTACGCCACTCAGGATATAGTTCGCCATGCACTTTTCTTGGCTGCTCCCCTCTTTCATGTTTCTCGTACAAAGATTTCGGTTCACCTTGGCAATAATATCTAACTATATGTAAGGGACGATAAATAGTAGTCTGTCTAAGACTGTGTGCCATTATTGTATTTTAACAAAACATATTAATGTGAACTAAAATTGTATTAAATGCCAATTGCCATTACAAAGGATTTATGTTTTGTTTCGACTTTAAATATCAATTAGTCTTGGGTTTGAAGTTTGTGTAGGCTGTCATTTTGACTTTGACAGATACCTTAGATGTGTGTTATTAATATCTAACTATATGTAAGGGAAGATAAATAGTAGTCTGTCTAAGACTGTGTGCCATTATTGTATTTTAACAAAACATATTAATGTGAACTAAAATTGTATTAAATGCCAATTGCCATTACAAAGGATTTATGTTTTGTTTCGACTTTAAATATCAATTAGTCTTGGGTTTGAAGTTTGTGTAGGCTGTCATTTTGACTTTGACAGATACCTTAGATGTGTCGTTTTTTAAATGGACTGTGGATTAGATGTTTACAAGCGAATTAAATTTTATTTTCTTGTACTCTTTTTTCTACTTCTTAGTTCTTATGTTACTTGAATAGTAGGTACTTTTGCTAATGTCTAGTTAGCGTTAAAAACAAACATACAATGGATGAAGTATAAAATATAGTTGTTAACATTTATTTTATTTATAAACAGTTAGTTATATAAAAAATCACAATCTGTATTTTTGTACATTGGAACAATGGGTTTTTATGTCATTATTTATGAATTGATAAATTTATTTCTGTTCCTAGCACATATTAAAGTAGGTAGTAGACCATTTTGTTATACCTAGGTTCGATGGAGGTTCCGTCGTGAGTAGGTACTTACAGTTTGCAGCTAAAGGACTATGAATATTGACCCAATAGACATAATATATATAGTATTTTACACTAAACAATATTTTCTTTTTAGAGTTTGTTTTGGATTCTTGGCATGTTTCCAAAAGAACGCACTGCTGGCTTATTTAGATCAAGCCACGCTCGGTAGACGACGCGATAACCAAATCTATTCCAATTAAGCTTTCCATATTTATAGTAAATACACAATAAACTGTGCAGTGCAAACAATTATTTAAGTTAAAGTTTCTGCATTATTTCAATCATTTGTGAAAACCATTAATGCTGAAGAAGTATGTTTAAAGTGTACGTATTTGTAATTTCGGTATTGTGAAAAAATAATTGTCTAATCTCTCATCGAAATTTAAGCTTTAACTAATTCTTGTTAACCCTAACATACTTAATACCAGCATGCTACTCGACTTGATACAAATTAAAAAAGGTTTTGTTTTTTTAATTCGAGTCTGTTAAAATTTTGTTTAGATATGTAAATCAGTTTGTAGCGACACCTACAATTTGCGGCTAAAATCGGTTCCAAGACTTATCAAATGCCGAGTACACATACAAGATCTCGGCCCTAGCCTCTGGGGCAGTACAACTTCCATGCTTCGCACTTTAAACAATTCTTGCTATTCATAAGCTACGAAAATAAAGAATATACTTATTACAGTTACACGTATTTTTTCAAGACTTACGGCGCACGCCATAGCCATTTCTTTATATATACATAATATAATATATATATACATTATAGATTCTGTATACTCTTATCGCTGCTGGTTCTATCAAGAGGGCAAAAACAAAGATGCGACCAGACGCCACCACAAGCGACTGTAATTACTCCATCAGACAACATGGGCATCTATCGTATGAGTATCAGCACCAAAGGGAATGACACCAACATCTACCGACCGGATCAGACATACGTTTGTAGGTCATAATAATTTTGATTCGTAAGAAGTAAATTCGTATTAATTGTATTTATTTTTAGTTTATAAGGAATTTCAATTTGTGGTGTAGCCCTTCAGGCTTCAAGGTTAAACCCCGTAGGGGTTTTTTGGTGTTTTCTGTACTTTATATATATCTATTAAGCAATAAAAATAAAATTTAGATCATTATTTACGATGTTAAAACACTTTTTAATCGGTAATAAATTATGTGTTTAAAAGCATGTACAGTCGAAATTAGTTTATACTAATACTCTTATGAGTAGTTGAACAAATGATTTTAGAAGAAAACTTATTTTATATCAATAATCAGATAATATAATATGCAATTTACGTAAAGTATAAAGCCTTATGAAACTGATTTCAGTGAAATTAACAACAAACAACGCGACGCGTCCTTTTCGATGGTTCATGATAACGGTAGAGGATCCAGAGATGGATAATAATCCTGAGTATGATCCGAAATTGGTGGATGTCGGCAGCCTCAAAACTATTGACACGAACAAGCAGTCCCGATATAGTGAGAGATGTTATAATTCTGTAGAAAATACTGATAACTCTGATAAATATAAAGTTGAGGTACGTACTATCAAATTTAATAGATAAAATGGTTAATTGTAACCTCGAGCTAAAAATATAAAATACTAAAACTGACCAAGTAATGTGACATTTACAGCAATGTCTTAACCCCGAATTGATCGTGATATCTAATCTAAGTCTAATCTTATAAGTTTAAATTTATTTAAAGGTTTTGTTTGTTTCTAACTACTGGTTAGAATATCCCTTCGATTTAAAAAAAAAATATTTTGTTTTCCATAGTTTAGATAATCCGAAAGATAATTGTATTACGTAAAATGAAATAAAAGAGTGTTCAAAGGTTTTAACTACCTTTACATCAAAATTCTTTAATTTCATTCATTCACAAGCAGCCAAACCCGCTGATTTGTAAGAGTTTAGTAAGTAGTCATTAATAAATGTTTAGGTTATGATTGACCTATTAATGCCATCTATTATTTTATTATCTATGTGCACATGAATACATAATACAATCTACATATGGACGTCTGGTAAGCTACACTGAATACGTCTTTTTGAATAAATATTATGATTTATGTGTGTCATCTCAAAGAACTTGTAGCTCTTTAGAAAATACTTATGTTAATCTAATTCTTCTTCTTCAACTTCTAATCTCAGATTCATTGGGTATCACCAAAGCAAAATGCACGTAGACAGAAAGTTAGACTTCGCGCTATGGTGGCTGAGAATAAAGAAGTATGGCACGTAGGAGAAAACCTTACTATCACCTTAGAGAAGGATGATCGTCGACCCCTGGATAGCCCTCCCTATCCTCCCGAACCAAATTGTAATTTGTGCAGTGAGGCACAATATGAGGTATTTGCAAAATTGTCATAAGGATAACAGTATGAAACCTCGTTTAGTGTTTGCGTTTAAAAGTAAATTCTAAATCAATCAAATACGATCAAATCAAATAAAACTACAAGAGGATATCCCTTTTGAAGTCTATTTAAAGCTACCAAAACGATAGGCTATAGGTAATTAAACAAGTTACAGAGTCAAGTCCCAAGATGAACCATCGCGATTACACGGAAACCAATACATAGTCCGTCGCAAATAAGGAATAAAATCTAAATATGTTTTAGATAATACGGCATCGAAAAGTCTTGCTTTTGAGTCGGTTAAAGAGACTTAGAGAGTGATTTTAGTTGATCATTTTAATTAATTATTTCGCCTTACTTTCAAAACTCAGTAACTTAAAGTTTAATTCTAGTTAGGAGTGATTAAGATAAATATCATTGTAATGTTATATTCGCTCATTTTAATAATTTTCTTCCGTAATCTATTGTTTAAAAATGTTTCAACTGAAATCCTTTGAATGAAAAAGTAATTACAAGTTTGAGTAAGCACTTACCTACTTCCTAAAGTTATTTAAGCGCAGAACGGAAATCAAAGTTTGTTACTTTAAATCATTGTACTATCACAATCGTTATCTCGATGTTCAAATGCAAAACTGTTCTTAATACATCTTTATGTTACAGTTAATTATACATAAACTTTAATCCTTTGAGTCCTGAAAACACAAAGTGTTGCCGTGTTAATTATAATTTAATATTTTCGTCTTGATAGATTCTTCTTATTTTTGAGTATAAACATTATTACTTTTGAATTTCTTTTGTCGTTCATTCCTTTGTCTTTTACCGTCACATTACGTTCACGTAACGAAGCCTAAAACTTTTAACTAAAGTCAAAGCAATGTTGTATACAGATTGGATTTAGCATTTATACATAGGAAAGGTAATTAAAAAGGGTTGTAATTTAGGTTATTTTCAACGGACGCTGGTCGAGAATGACTCATCCACGCTACTACCCAAGCAAGCCAGATGACAATGGTTATAGTCATTTAGTGGGAGCCTCCCATTCTTTTTCTCACACAATTTGGCAACCTGCAGATCAAGCGTCGCCTGGACTCCAAAAATTGGCAGAGGAAGCGGATATAAGTTTAATAGAAAGGGAAATTATTGATTCTGTAAGTTCATATAGCGTTAATAAAGATGATGATAAATATTGATCAGCTTTGATCAGCAGCTTTAAAAAGCCTTGCCTATTAACCAATGTTGTGTGAACTTTAATTAAAAGGGAGATTATTGATGCTGTTCAAATAACTTTATGTTATATGGGACAAATAATACGTATATATGTCAAAAATTCAGAGATTTTTTTTGGTGTAATATCGGAGTAAACCAAACTGTGTTAATTTTAATTGTCTCCGAGACTTTACACCAGTTTTTTTGGCGCTAAGAGCAAACGGCGAGCGGCAAAACCAAATTGTGTAAATTTGAATTATGCCACAGCTATCGGCGACGCGCCTGGCGGCGCGACCGGGGGCGGGGCCGCCCCCGGGGGGGGGCGGGGGGGGGGCCGTCTGCCGAAAATGCACTTTACACCAAAGGATTGTGGGCCGCACTTGAAGCATTTCGGGACCAACATTTTTGCCCATTAAAATAATGGAACAAAAAATTTATTAGTGAAAACGAGGACACAATATGGAGTCAACTCCACTCAAAATTAGGCATGTTATAAAAAAATTGGGGACGACTAATAAAACTAACTAATATACTCTAAATATTGGCGCCGCGGCGCAACTGGTCGAGCTGTGGCAAACCACCGCAAACCCCCCGCAGACCCTCTTGCCGCCCCCTACACCCCAGAAACTGTGGCCAAGCTCTTAGGGTCCTTCAAGGATAAGAGCGTACCAATTCCTATAATGCCGGCAACACACTAGCGAACCTCTCTATCACTTAACTTCAGGTGATGCTCCTGCCCGTTTGCCCCCGTACTATAAAAAAATGTTTAATTTCTAGATGTCGCCTCTAAACGGTACAAGGACCTTGATAATAGGGAAACGTCGTTTTCACCCAAACATGGGTGAACCATCACATTCTTTATTTCGTGTCGATAATGTTCACCACCTATTCTCATTGGTAGTAGCAATAAAGCCGTCTCCAGATTGGTTCCTGGGAGCATACAAATTTGAACTTTGCACTAACGTTGGATGGTTGAAGGAATCTGAGATTCCACTCTTTCCGTGGGATGCGGGAACTATGGATGGAGTCTCTTATGAGGTACGGATATTTTTTTTAAATGCAAACCATTTTCCATTCAAGTTTGAAAGACAGTATTTTTGATGAATGTCTAACTCTATAAGAGAACTCAAGGGAATCTTGTTCTTGTTCCTCTGTTTTTAAGGTGGTCTAAGCCAGCAAAAGTGTCCTTTATTTTAGAAAATCGATA
This sequence comes from Pieris macdunnoughi, assembly GCA_905332375.1. Classification (NCBI taxonomy): domain Eukaryota; kingdom Metazoa; phylum Arthropoda; class Insecta; order Lepidoptera; family Pieridae; genus Pieris; species Pieris macdunnoughi. The sequence continues at coordinate 896,366 of CAJOBZ010000027.1, forward strand.
TAATATTCATAACTAAAATGGCGGGATAATTCGCTAGTCCATTATATGGATATATTTTTGTCTAACGAGATTGCAGAATTTACCTAATAAAGAAATTTACTTAAGAAAAAGATATGATACAATATCTCCATATAAATAGTTTATATTTTTCTATAGTCTGTCCCATCGATAACTCAGCCGCGTGATGTCGTGAGTCGCGTGGCTGTGGGGTCATTCAACAAGGAGTCGCCCTTCTACCAAATGAATCTTAACGAGATGAAACCTTTCGCCTTGTTACAAGTCAGACTTTTGAACGTCTTTCCTTTAGTTGGGGCTGAATGTTCTCAAGAAGGTATATTTTTCATACTATTTTTATATTAATTAAGATTATTCAATGTATTTTGCGTTCGTTATCTTTATTAAAAACTATAACTAATTGAGCATAGGCCATTTGATTTTTTGTATATATATCAAAAATATTTTTAGATTCAGTTTTCACATGCTCTGAAGTGCAAAATGATCTACAGGAAGAACAGAGAGAGAATCCAAAGGAGTAAGTATTATTATTACATTCTTCGAAATTAGGTTTAACCAATTTACAACGCGTTTATTGATCACAGTTATTTCATATGAATTAAATTAGTTTTCGCAACAATTATATTATAGAACAATATTGCTGTTCGGATTGATTGAAGTAGTAAATTTCATTCTGATAACATATTATTATGTAGATAGAATTTAGCAATGTACGACTATAAAGCACACCATGTCCCCGTTGTATAATTTTCAAATTTAATTTAAAAACCATTATTAAATATATGTTTTTTGTTGTATGATAATTGCTCTAAAATTAGACATCTATTTTTCAAATTATACTTTATTTAGTATTTCTTATTATACTCCCGTGTAATATAATGAATCCGTTATTATAACTTGATGTCCGTTAAAACTGTTTTCGGTTGCTTAAAGTACTGACTTGCTTAAAATAGACGTTAACGTGTCTATAAGCAGTTTTAGGCAAGCTCAAGAGCTTGCGTCTCTCATCCCTGAGTTCAAAGGTTCGAACCCCGGCTGTGACCCGGATTTGACACTCGTTTCTACGGTGACAAAATCGACGAAATCGGCATGCCTTATGCCCAAAAGTTGTCGGCGTGTGTCACGAACAGGAGGCTGAAACAGATATAGAAATCTGACCAAGACCCAGGTTTGTAGCGCCAGTAGTAACAATTTCTGAAACCTTTTTACAGAAAAGAAGATGAAAAAGAGGAGCCAATGATATCAGAATTAAAAATAGCAGAAGAGTGCATCTCGAGTGAGTGGGGGGAGTGTCTTTTAAATACCGTTTAGAATCTGGCGGTAATTAAAAGATAGGATAAGAAGTTAGTAATAAATTAGTAATATTATGTATAGGCACACAACTGTTTTCTCTTTACCGAAACAGACGAAATTCAGTTCAGGTTCTATGTCACCGAAAGTAGTTCTTATTACCACAATTAAGTTGGATAGCAGTTAATACAAAAGACGAAATTATAGAAATGATGACGCGTTTCGCTTGTGACCTTGAATAAATTCTAAAATGAATGTTTTCAATCTAAATTAGTTCATTTCTAGACACGCGACACAATCCGTCGTTTCGTTTTTGGATGTCGCCTCTTCTGCCCAGGCTTTAATGCATTCTCGCTTACGACGTAAGGCCACCTTGCAATAACGTTTAAGTCAAGGTTTGCCACCCATCGGCACCGCAGAGAATGGTACAAATAGGTCCATACCCTGCAGGACATCCTCGGCCCGCGGCCAAATGATACGCGGCATAGGTAGGAGAGGTAGGAAGTATCAGCCGGGAAGGAAATCTAAGTCTCGGAGTAAGGCCGGTTTCTTAAGCTCCAAAAATTAAAAATCGTATTAGTATATTGGGAAGTTAAAGAAAAAAAAATGGTTCTGACTCCCGAAGATAAGATAGAATTTAGAATACTGAATCAGCAAAGAGTTGTTATTGCCGCAAAAATACAGTGAATATATGCTAAATAGCAGCTATTTTCTGTTTCAAATGCAAATCCAAAAATCAGACGTAAATTCAAAAGCAGGAAATTGTTCGAAATAATTGACAATCAATTGTTGTTCCACGTTCGACCAAATATACAACTGTGCAAAATAGCTTAAAATATTCAGCATTTACGTGTTACGATGTTTTTAGTAACGTTGGCCTTTTATTAGGAACTTAGGCATACTACATTATGTAAGTTAGCAAGTTCAGTATTAAGATATTGATATATTTTTGTATATGAATATTATCTTGTATTATTTTTATAAACGCATACAGCTGTTTTATAAATATAATTAAGTGTCCATCAAATTAGCATTAAGACCAAAACTGGTCGCGAAAAAAGGAAATTGAAATAATTATGAAAAATCGAAGAAATTGATATTGAATAGTCATTACTTTCGAGTCATTAGTATATTAGTAGCATAAAATTTGTATAACTATTTTGTATAATGTTTGACAATAATAAATATTTCTGCATTAATTTTTCGATATTTTATTCATATTTTCCGATCCTTAACAGATAAGAATTCTTTAAAGAAATTGGATGTCTCAAGAACACTTCCCATTATTAGATCGCAATAAAATTCGATTAAGGGGTAATAACATAAAGTGGCGGGACCGAGGTCTGAAGCCTGGAGTCGGGATGCATCCAGACAGTTACCGTTAATCTTACACTTGGAAGCTGGATGTGGCGTAGACCTGATACAAACAGCTTTTAGGTGTATGTCAAATATTAAGCGAAAATATCGCGCGATAACGTATTTTTGAAATTACAATCATATGTTTATCATTTATTTTTTGTGTAATTTACTGTTGATTACATGGCTTATAACCAGCATATACTAACAGCTTATACAACAACATACACCTAGGACGTTACTATTTCTGGGGAAAAATTATATACATTTGCCGATTAAAAAGAGTGGCGGAGTGTTTTTTGCCAGTTCTCCTCTTCCGTTCTACGCCCTTGATGTAACTAGCAGTAAATGTAAAATTAGAACCATTTAATCTATTTTTTTTCGTCGTTCATAAGTGTACATTGTGAGTCATGCCTACAAACAAAAATCAATAAATGTCACAGACGTACTTTCGTCTGCCCGCTATAGATACACATTCAAACTGTTATTACTTCATGGCATGTAATATGTATATTATAAATACATGACAAAATAAATAGCTACGTAGATTCAAATTACCTTAAAATGTATCTAGATGTCGACTATAGCTTGATTTTTATTTTCCAACTACCACAGATAATATTTGTTATCTTAGCATTTGATTAGCTTGCTATCAGATAGTGGCTTAGCACCAAGATTAGATACAGAATATGGTCCCTAATTGGTACGTTAATTTGATTGTTTGTGGCAACTTGGGTACGAAGTAATAACTTAAAGAGTCTTAATGTGATATACACCGTCTTAATGAGACTGCTCAGGGATTAAACTCGATTTAGGAATTTACGGCTGAGTATTGTGGAAATTTAAGAGGATTGCTTTAAGACCGTTGAGTTTTTCATTGTATTTATACTGAAGGGTATCAATCATTTATGGACTCGAGTCATTTGAGGTATCGAATAAGTTTACTGTTTTCATAAGAATGACGCATAATTTGCTTTATATTAAACAAATGTATATTAGTGTTTATCCGATGCTTTGGGTTTGCGTGCGTACAAAAAAAGATACTCTAAAACAAAAGCGGTAGAGGCATTTGTTCAACTGTTTCAAAAAACTGAAGAGGTAAAATAAATATATAATCTGTATTGCCCCTACAATACCACACTGTAACTTCATAGACAAAAAAATACAGATGGAGCCGACCTCTTAAACCGTAACAAAATTGTGCGCAGATAAAATATCCATAAATCTATCCCAAAAACTTATTAATATTAGTACCATAACCATTTTACGATTCAATAAACGTTATACTCAGCGAACTCAGTCCTAGTTTTTGATATTTCCATTCCGTTTGTCGGAACTCATATTAGCGTATATTATGTGCTCTTACAACATATTTTAGTGGGTCATAAGATCTTGGAAGGCAGCCAGAGTTGATATATTCCCTTCTTACTTCCGCCCTATTAATCATAATTCAATGATTGTCCGGTTTTCGCAATAATCAGTTTTATTTGATTTATAGTTTCGATATTTTTTTATTATTATCGAGTTATCGAGTTCGAAGATTTTATGATAAAAGAGCAAAAACAACTTCAAACTTGGTGAATCGCAGCAGGGAGCGGATCTCTTTTTATCGTTAGAATTAGATTTTTTTAGAAAAATATAATCAATATATTACTCTGTGTTGCAAAAATCTGTACAAATTATAATTAATTAAAAAGGAGTACAACGGGTCTTATCGCGTTCGAACGATCTCTTACAGGCAACATTTTATGGAAAAATACAATTATGTAGATATATAATGTTAGTGCAAAAAACGACATAAGATATAAAATAACTTAAACATAAAGACAACAAATAATTTGTTTCATTTCTTTTGTTTAAATAAATTAACGTTTAATATTTACTCGGAAAATGTGTGATAGTAAATAAATTATAATAAATTCTATACATTAAGCAATGATACATCTTGATTGATCTCGTGTGTGATATACAAGAAAGAGTTAGAAAAAGAGATTTACAATTTCTGGACATAGCTATAAAATGACCCAATTTAGATCCAATAACTTATAATAATAAAGTTATACTAAAAGCTTAATATTTAAAAATTGAAGTTATTACATAATCCTTATATGTCCTCTAGAGAACACTAAACTTTGAAGCGAGTCATTTCGAAACAATTCCTCTTTGAGATTTCCCAGCAGGCGCCGCCTTGCAAATAGTTCATATAGGTAGAGAACACGAAAATTGAATCTAAAAAGTATAAGCTTTGCAAAAATTAGCTAATACGAATTATTTTATCATTTACATCATTAATCCAGTGGAGCTTCAAACCTTTATGGGTCTCAGATTGGGAAGACATGTCTCCTCATTGGCCTTCGTATGAGTAAATGTTGATGCGCTCATAAAAGTCATTTGACGCACAGCTGAAGTTTGAACACCTCGGGTGGGAGTCGCTTTAGCCAATACCACTTTCGCATTTAGAAAGTTAAATTGCTTGGTATAACACGAATTACAATATTTAATTAAATAAGAAATTAAAATTCAATAAATTATGTGACGGTGGAACAGAAATTGGTCACAATTTTCGGTCCACGAAGCGTCGATATTCGTAACAATAATATTATAATTATTGGTTTATTAAGATATAGGTACAAAGTGCGACAGTAGACCTGTATGTGACGTCTGTGGCAAGTTAAAATAAGTATGATTTATCTCCATCTTAAAACAAAAGTTTGATTCAGTCACATCAGTATCCCAGTGTAGACGTTCAGCTTGCCCTGCTGCAAATATAAATATTGTTTTTTTTTAAATTATTTATTGAGATAGATTAACAGCTTATTACTAACTTACTTACTAAATACAATGTTCTTTTACGCCAATAAATAAATCTTTACAAATAGTTAAGTACTAATAATATTAACTGGATTGGTTACAAGAAAATAATTGTATTCCACTATATAAATATATATCAAAGAAAGTAATAAACTAAGTAAAAATTGGAAAAATATTAAATATATCTATTACACAATCTCTGAAGAAAATTCGTTCATATAAACAACGCTCATCTAGAAGCACGCACCCCTTCGTTGTCAACATTTGGTTCGTCGTTTCTTATAAAAAACAGCAAAGGAGTGGAAGTGTGAATTCCTTGCCCCCTTCCATATTCCCTAGACAGTATAATATGGGTTCATTTAAGCGGCAGTTAAACAGGCATCTCCTGGACAGGCAAGCCCTCCAATAGGCCAAATCTCACTTAACATCAGGCGGATTTCTGGACAAATGTCTGACCAGTTCTGTATTAAAAAAAAATATTTGTATTTTCATAAAATTCTTGTAAATTATATATATAAAGACTTCGTTATTCTTTTGTTTAAAAATCACCTACAAACCTCTGATTGCTTAAAATCAAGTCAACTTTTGCTTGATTTTAAATTCTAAAATCTCAGTCACAGATTTACCCTCTTAAGGCACACATGAAATTTATATAGGCCTCATTACAGTAACTAAAGACTGCCCATTAAGGGGCCGACTCACTCGTTAATTTTAATTGGAAATTCATACTTTAACATTACACTAAAACGTTTTTAACTGAAACAATTTCGTGTTAAACTTTAATGATTGCCCGCAAAATAGGCATTGCAAAAATGTAGTCTTGGTGATTAAAAGGAAATGGCTAAAAAAATATTCATATCAGGTTGTCATGAGAAATGTACTATGTAGTGTAATAAGTTATTACAGCTATCTTATATATAAAATTCTCGTGTCACAATGTTCGAGCCGTTTCGGAGGAGTATCTATATTTCAAACCCCTAAGTAATAAGGGGTGTCCATCCCAAGAAATTTTGTTTTACTTTTTTATTATGGGGCATTAAAAATACATATATGTAACTCTTAATTTTCACCCTTCTACGATTAACCTCTATTTATTATTTATTAATTAAAATCTTATGACTTGAACTCTGAGATTTATATAGAGAAAAATTCACAGTAAAACCTAAAAAGTTTTCATTCCGGAAAACTGAACATTCTCTGGGGTAGCATAGCAAAATGTTCCATGTTGGTATGTAATAAAAAGGTAGGCTAAGTAAATTCACATTAAGGAGAAACGAAGTTCGCGAGGGCAGCTAGTTTCTACGAGTATATAAGATTTAGATCTTACTGTTCGGTATAGGTGGGTAGAATAATATTGTTCTAATCTACCCATACTTTCTTGCGATGCAAAGGTATATTCTGGGTAGCAAAAATCTGTTTAACTACACTACATAATTCAGTGTGATACAGCACTGAAAACTAAAATAACTACAAGAGTATTTGTTAAGTAACTTCATGAACGGCTCATTGGTCTAGTGGTTAGTACCCCTGACTGCGAATCCATGGGTCCCGGGTTCGATCCCCGGCTGAGACAAACATCGATGTGATGAGCATTTGGTGTTGTCCTTAGGTCTTGGGTGTTTAAATATGTATTTATATGTGTTAGGTATATCTATGTATAATATGTATGTATATCCGTTGCCTAGTACCCATAACACAAGATTCACCAGCTTAGCATGGGACTAGGTCAATTGGTGTGAATTGTCCAATAAAAAAAAAAATTGAAAAAGAATTGTGACCTTTGTTCAGTATTGCGACTAACAGTCGATTATTAACTAAGATTTTTAAGGTTTTCTTAACGGCAAAATGCCTATTTGATACGATGATGGCTTCCAGAAAACCTACCACTTTCTAAATGATAAGAACTTGTAAGGTTCCCAGTGTTACAGGGAAATTATAGGAAATAAAACAAAAATGTTGGAATATTTAATACCATACTTCAATTAATACGTTCTATGAACGTACCACAACGCGTTAAAGTACAAGCATTGTAAAACATTCTTAAAACATAATTACTTTTATGTTTTACTGTAGCCATATTGTTTTATTTGCGCTGTATTTGTTGTATGGCAATAAAACTTCAATAAAATTTAGTTTAAATTTAACTCCCAAGCGGTGGCGCTCCGCTATACGGAACACAAACTTTTTCAATAAAATCCAGTAATAGGGTTTAACAACTTTATTGGTACTATTGACCGTTTATTGTTACAGTCGCTATTGGAATAATTACCTTTGCAATTCCCCTCTGCTCGTTGCAAAAAAAATACTAGAACATTCTAGTGCATGAAATTTGGTTAGTCATGGAAGTTTTATGCATACAAACGATTACTACTGTTTTAAGTGACGTAGCAAAAGAAATTAAGTAAGTATGGAGTGGAGATGCTGAGTATGCTATATAAGGGTTATATCTTTCCATTCAAAGTTTATACTGTTTTCTTTAAGCCTTCTTTATAAAGATAAAGAAGCGTGATATGTAGACACAAATGAATTCAGCACATACATGTTATATTATATTGTGGCTTAGATAGACGATTATCCGAGATTCATTAGATTAGAATTTTACATCGCTTAGCCGGGTTAAGCTTACGTAGATGTATTCACGTGCATAATACAAACAGGCTTAGTACGACCTAGGTCTGGATATACATAGTTGCTACCCCTCACACTTTGAAATTGATTTTCCTTAAGATTTTTATTATGTATTTTTTTTGGTTAATTTTTTTTGTATCTCAACTACTATCTTCGTGTTTGATTTACCTATTGTCACATTAAAATTTTTTTTTTATTTTTCTTGTACAAATGCATCAGTGTGCTGAGCGTTAGCAAGCTTTAGAGCTTAAAAACTCATTCACAAATATAAATTATAGAGACAAACTAGTTCGTGTCCCAATTACACGCAAATGAAGTCGTGGACAAACACAAAATTTCATTTCACTTCCCACAAATATAGGATTGAAATATGACCTAAATAAAAATACTAAAAGATTTTCAGCAAATAACTTCAGACTTCCGAGCTTGAGTAAGTCAAAGTTAGCTTCGATTTGAAGTTAAGCTCTTAGAAATATTGCAACACCCGGAAAGCATATGAATAAAATGAAAAGCTTACGCCGCGGAGGCCATATACAACTTTGAAACATCTCCCGAAGATTCGTGAACTTTAGAAATGTTGGACTTCCTTAATGTATTAATTTAAAAAACTTTACATGATGACGCAATGTTTAAAGAGAGAGAATTACGTAAAAGGTAATTGTTGTGAATAATTTAATTTATAGATTTATTTATGCAATACTAACCTGAAGAAGAGAGAAATGTTGGTCTAGTGGCTTCAGTGTGCGACTCACATCCCTGAGGTCGTAGGCTCGATGCCTGGCTGTAAGATCAATGGATTTTCTTTCTTTATGCGCATTTAACATTCGCTCAAACGGTGAAGGAAAACATCGTGAGGAAACCGGCTTGCCTTAGACCCAAAAATCCGGCGGCGTGTGTCTATTAGATTGTCAAACGATTATGATACAGCCCTGCGATTCTGTAACTCACTTCTCAAACTCACTCAGCGGTTTCCGCTCGGTGGTCGCTCTGAAATCAGTCGTGAAGGAGTCATTTTATGATTTGGCATTCTAATAAACAATAAACTCCACAAGCTTCCACCTTTTCAGAATGCCAAATCATAAAATGACTGCTTCACGACTGATTTAAGAGCGACCGGCGATCCGAAAACCGCTGTGTGAGTTCGAAAAGAGTTACAGAATCGCAGGGCAGATACAGAAATCTGAGGCCCCGACCGAAAAAGGTTGTAGCGCTTTTGATTTCTTTATTTTAAGACGAATTATATATTTTATAGACACGTTCATCTATATTAGAAATATTAATGTGGGTTCTAAATTGATACGGCCGTTCCTCAGTCATTACTTGGATTAGATTAGATTAGAAAACAAAACAAAACAAATCATATAGTGAACATAATTCGACGAAATGGAACGAGTAACCAATATAAAACAGTGTTATGCGGCAGATTAAAATTTCATGAATGATTGGGTAGATAATATATGTATTTGCTTCTACGTTTCAATGCTGATATTTCAACAGCTGTTTACAGAAACATATGTATATACGAGAACTGATGTTAATTATAAAACTATATTTTTTATGAATATCTATTCGCTAAGCAGAATTTTTTAACGTTTTTACTTGTCTTAATGTCCTATGACCTCTGGATGTAGCAGAGGGCGTCCACAGTTCGTTCGACCTTCAGCTTCGCATGTCGCCTCGCTCCAAGTCTTCCGGCTCTCTTTGCCTCATCTTCAACTGTACATCGCCACGTTTGCTTAGGATAGCCACGTTTTAGGGGATATAATTGGAATCTCTTCGTATTGTATGGCCTATCCAGTTCCACCTTCGCTCGGTCTGCTGGCTAATCAGAGTTTCTCGGCATCGCTCCAAGAGTTGCTTGTTTGGAGATCTTTTCGGGCCAGTAAATGCCTACGGCAAAGACAGCGGTTGATGAAGACTTGGAGCTCGTGCGAGATGTCGTCAGTGACTTTCCATGTTTCACACCCATATAGCAGTCAAATTGACGTTGGTCAAAGTCGGTGAACTGAAAGCTTAATTTATGTTCAATCGATAAAATTTCAAATATATATCAATTAACATTGTTTGACTTTTATTCAGGCCATAGGCAAGACAAAATAGTCGAAGCTACTGACAAACTATCATTTGTTATTGTTAATAATTAATCCGCAGATGAATAATAGCCGAATACCATTTGTAATTGGAGAATTATTCGAATGATTTATGAGAGCTGAATACGTTGTAAATCTGAATGATATTACTATTGTCTCATAAATATCCGCCTGTCTAGTTAGCTTCCGAAGACTCCCCTCCGGATTTTAATATGATATTTCGTACCTAAGTCGTTATCGCTTTATTATTACTTAAATGTTAATCACTCATGGTAACATGTCGTTATTCCCATAAATAATCGTTTTTATAGTAACTAAGTAGTAATTATAATTGATCTCAGTCTCACAGATTGAGATTAATATGAAAATATATCATTAACTCACTATCTTTACTTACTATATATAAAAATTAAAAGATTATTTAAATTAAAATAGTTTTGTTTAATATATGACTAGACTACATAAAACTCTTTGTTTTGAAGAGATTAAAATATGACTCTCCTTGAATAGTTAAATGTTATAATAAGAAATTGTTAATTCGCAATTGCAATTCGAATTGATAATTGATTTTGTGGCCACATGATACCAAAACCATCATCAAAAGTGTAAAACAAGTTACAACAACAACATTTTAAAATAATAAATGTTTTTAATTAAAACAAAATGCAGTTATAGTCTGTGGTAGAACGTGACACGGATTTGGGCGGGAAAATAGTCGGTCACCCGCCACAGATGTCGAGCGCGTTTTTTGATCTGACAGTTGACGGCTTGTGATGTTATATTCAGGTGTAATAACAACTAATCCGTCGCTGACCTCTGTCGTTGCAGTGAGACTTTTCGCGGGGATAATTTATAAAAACCGCTAGCGGCCGTAAGTTGATTCTTGGGGTAATTTTTAAATTCATGCAGCCAAGATTTCTTTAAACACTAGGTAATCTGTTGCAGTTTGATAGTTACGAAATTTGAAAAATTGTCACGGATTTTACAGTCGTCGAAAATACTTAAATGTATCGGTGACATCCAATGCAATATTATTTTCAGAACTTAAGTTTAAAACGAAAGTTTAATAAGCTGCCCTGCGATTCTGTAACTCACTTTTCGAACTCACACAGCGGTTTTCGCATCGGCGGTCGCTCTCAAATCAGTCGTGAAGCAGTCATTTTATGATTTGGCATTCTAATAATCAATAAACTACAAGCTCCCACCTTTTCAGAATGTGAGCTACAGAATCCGCCGTGAGTTACAGAATCGCAGGGCAGTATTCTACTCATTTCAATTAGACCGTAACAAAACTATGTAAGGAGAGACACTAAATTTTTATACAATTCTCATGGTATGGTGAGATCAATGCCAATACATAAGTCCCATATAACTAGTAAATATACGCTGTTGTATAAACTTACTGCAATTAAACAAAAACTAAACTTACAAAACATTAAAATAAGCTACAGCGAGGAAACAATAGCTCTTTTAAAAGCTTAACAAAGACAAAACAAGCGTCCGCAAAACGCTCACACTATGTCCATGTATTACTGCTATTTGGCGGCAAGCTGGAACAAGCTGGGATTTGGGCGCAGTGTCTATGAATGTGTTATAAGCTGTATGCATAATGCACAGCCGCCTAATAACACACTTAGCTAAACCTGCCTGAAGGATTCGTACATTTCGTATATTAGCTTTGGGAACTCGTTGGCACGTTCACATTATAAAACTATTTCTTGTCGAGTTAAAAACTAATACAATTTTTCATTCTATGTTTCATTTATTAAGTTAACAGAGACAAACAGTATGTCACAGTACTTGATGAAGAGTATATTTACATTTACATTCGTTAAAGATAAATAAGTCAATTAAAGAGCTGGTCTTTGACGTGCTAAATTATGTTGCAATTAGAGAAAATACCAGTGTTTAGTTAATATTTATGGCTATAAGGTCCAAATAGTGGGCAAACCCGTTTGATCCATTCAAAACGTAACCGTTATTGAAAGTGTAGTGGCCCTGATTGTTTTAGTGCTCATTCAAAACCAAAACGCACAAGAGTTCGTAAACAAAACCAATTAACAGTTTGTAAGTTGTAGCACGGCCCGCACCATTCTTGTGAGTTAAACAATTAAGATTCATTAGAATGCACACGCTATTGTAATGCAAATGTTTGTGTGGGACCTTGCACATACTATGCTATTTCCTGGTTTACTAATCAACGCGGGTTGTTTTTCTGTTAGAACCAGGGTTCTGGGTTTGTAATTCTGCAACTTTATTCAACATGAATACAGAAGTTAAATTAATTAATTAGTATGTACATGATTAATGATAACTCTATGGGCCTCTGATTGCATCCGTTTCTTCGATAATTTTTATTTTATAGACAAGTACATGAACAGTCCTGTATCTGACATATTATGTCATTGATTTAAGGATTTCAGACCTGCCGGTTTCCTCACGATGTTTGCTTTCATCGTACGAGCAAGTGCTACGTGCCCACCTGAGAGTGAGACGCTTAATGTTTGATGCTTAGTTCTACAATTTTTCAGTGTTACTTGTAATTTTATTTTTGTTGATTTGGTTATGCACTTCTTTCTTAGTATATTTTTTCCTTGCTAGGGTTGCATGGATGTGATCTAAATAAATAACATAAATTATTACTGCTCTACGCACATGATTACTGATTATAATACTTTGACTAAAAACCAATATTGAAGTCTGTAGTACGGCATGTGTTGGAAGTAGTTGAACCTTATTTTCAAATGGACTGCAGTCTGATAGGACAAGTCCATGGGGCGTATTTGCAATATTTTCGCTACCGAATCGTAAGAAAGGAATCAAACTCGCACATATTCCACTCGAACCGAAATCGTATTTGCCACAGAGATTTATCTTTTCACATCTAGAAATTGTGTTTACTGTTTATTGCGGATTTTAAATTTCAGTACGTTATTGACTGTTTGAGTTCACCACGAACTTGGTATTGAATTTTGTAAAGTTTTGCGCGTTCCTATATATAATATTACTTTTATGCTCGGTATAAATTACACTCTAATATCTTTTGTAAGAGTTTGAGCTTTCTTAGACAGGCTTTGGGCGTAATATATTGTTAAATATAATCGCAACGATAATTCGATATATGATATGATCTACTTTAAACGCTTTTGCAACAAATACACATAAAGTTACAAGTATTTTAAAATTGTAATAATTAAACGTTTTGAAATGCTTTACATCAATTTTAATTTATTTAGCACGTTGAATAGACCATTACCATTCCAAAGCAAAGAACCTTAAAACGTTCGTTTGCAACTCTTCATCGAAATGTAAAAATAAATTGCTTTCAACCAACTTGAATAAATATCTGAAGATGAGTTCAGTTCTTACAACTATTAATACATTTAATTATATAGCTAAGTATTGTATTCTTCAATAGTGTGCTTAGTGCCACTAGTGGCGAATGTCATCCCTGTGGTCGTTGGTTCGAACCACGGATGCAACAATGGACTTCCCGTCTAACGCTTATTACACAACGGTTTATTTTACTTTCGTCAACAAAGTTATCAGGTACTTAAATCATTTTGAAAAGTAGTTGGTTAACCTAAGTTAGCTACGACGTTATAATGTGGCGCTAAGTCGATCTTTTTCTTATTTTTATTTGTTGATGTGTGCAGAATAAGTTATTCAACCTGTAATAAAATATATCGACGAAAAAACTGCCTAGAAATATTAGCTATATAAACATTAACAGTTGGAGACATGATTTATTTAGAACTAGGTTAGCAACAGCTGTATCGAAACTAAAAGTATTAAAATGTGCTTACATGTGTGAACCCTTCTCAAAGCTAACATGATGCTAATTTAAAGGGAAGGATATACTTTTAATAATATTTATAGAACATAAATTTTATTATAGCTGACGAGAATATTTAAGTCTATTTAGTATTAAATCATTGCTGTAAATGGGTACTTGGAGACTTGTTATTTGTAGCCCGTACTTGCTCTGGCACTACTAAAATTTTTGTTTACTTCTAAATCTCATTAGTATGAGCTTGAAAAGAGTATGAGTGGCAGAAATTCGTTTATTATTAAAGAAAAATACGACTGTTTAAGTGTTATTAGTCTCAGTGGGCGGCCAACTAAAAAACGTAAAACATGAGCGGTGCCTAACTTTACTTGCAAGTTCCATCTTTCTCGGTTTCAAACAATGTATATTAAAAATTCTGTATTCATTGCAAGTCTTACGTTTGAATCAACAATCTGGGGCACGGAAATGGACCTGAGTCTAAGGATTTGCCGGAGATGGTCAGTTTGAATATTTTGAAGTCAGCAGTGGAGTTGGATTATCTTGATCTGACTTTGGTCTCAGGAGTTTGTGACCACTACTAGGTATTTTAATATAGTTTAAGCTGTAAGCCGTATTAGTTGTTTTTAAAGTTTGTAATCAATAAATATAGTATTGAAATAGATATATTTTTAGGTTATTAAGTATACGAACTATCATATTGAAATTTGTCATATATGTATTTTGCAAGTAACCCTTTTAGGTTCTCGAGACTTGCACTTAATTTGATTTTGAACCTTTAGATTAAAACTATTACAACCAAACCAAGTAAAATAAATAACAAAGACCAGTTGCCATTAAAGTGATCAAAAGGTTGTCTAACTATGGAATTATAGAGTAATTGATAGTACAACTATTCCAATTTCCGTAGCGCTTTGCCATCGTAGCGGTCGCAAATATCGTAGCAGTCTTCTACAGATCTCTGTTAATGAGAAATACTCGTAATTGTTTAGATTTTTCAATATTTTTTTGCCCTTATAGGCAAACGGGCTGAAAATTATCTCATGGTAAGTGTACTGCGACCAAACTTTCACAATAATATTTGCCATTCGGCAATTTTAAGACGTAGTAATTCTTCTAATACGATACAGTTACTAGTTTTCGCCCAGCTTTATTCCTGATTACGACTCACGAACTCAAGAACTCACGTGAAAAATACGGATAGCTAATTCCTTTATGCACAATAATCTTCATATGTTTCCGTAGTAGGGGATGGTCTTTCCGGTCGTTGAAAGCAACTTTCACATTGTTATACATGTGTCACTGTGTCTCTTTGGGAGTGCAAATGTTATGTGGAGTTTATCACCGTATGTCACAATAACATTATAAAACGCATTCTGACTTAATGAAGAACAATATGTCAACAAGAAGATTGTCTTAAAGATGACAGAAATATTTATTACCAACACACAAATATTCAGTTTAATAATATTTTTAACCAACATAGTTATAATAATTAAAAATTTATAGCATTGTATTTCGGTACTTATTAATTGCAAGAGGAAAGCACCAGCTCTGGGGTCACCGGTACACCAAGCGCCAACCTACATCTTTAATTAGCGCATATGAACTAAAACCCCACGGCTCAAGACTGCGCAATGGGAACAAAATCAAAGTTGTATCTTCTTTAAGTATTTGTGGTAGGTACTTTTATCAATATATTGCGTATATTAGTATAATATTATTGCGTATAGTTAGTTAGTCGTTGGTTTTGTTTTTTTGTTTTATTTATTTAGAAAAACCTTACAGCTTATTCTTCTATAATACAATTTTTATAAATTGAAACGCCAGTTAGAAGCTTTACAGACTTAACAATAATGATGAGAGAGAGAATGGGTGTAGGCACAAATAAACACACACACAATTGTGTGTTTAATTGTGTCTGTGTAACTAAAGCCAGTGTGTTAAAATCGGTTTAAATAAGTGACATTAAATGTCTGATAGTGTTTTAAAGATATCTGTTTTGATTTTTGTCTTACTCTATTAAATAATTAATAGATTAAATATAAATAACAATAAGTATTTTTTTAATAGATTCAAATAAAGTTTTTCTAATGTTTAATTTTTAATTAAATAATTAGTTACATAAACGTCACTGTCAAGTATCATTAAATAATGTTTTTATTGTTTATTTATTTGGTAGTATTAGTTTCATAATCCAAAAGTTCTAATTCGACCATCAAATAATTATGACTGTTAGCGATATTGAGCAACAATTATTTAGTATCTCCTAAAAGTTATCTTTGAATAGTGTTACGAATTAAAATTGATTGAAATGAACCATCAAGTTTCCAACAATTTCACTTCACGATTAAGCGTCTGGACGATTACGTTTAATAGCGTGTCAAAATATTAGTCTGAATTACTTGAATAGCTCTCAGCATATTTCACTTAGCCCTACTCAGTTTTACTCTACCGAAAGTAAAAGGCGTAAAAGTCTTTTGAATAAATACTTAAAACTTTCCACAAATTATATTGAAATGGTAGGGATTCAACATTTCTGTCTTGTGCTAAAAACTGTGAACAGTTAAATGAAATATTTAAAATAATTTCTATATTAAATCAGTTGAACGTAAACAATTTATAAAATTGTTAGAATAAAAATAAAAATATGTCGAATAGAAATAAAATAATAAGTTTATACTGATGGTATTTGTTTTAATAAAAAGTAGCTTTGTACTACTGAAACTTACACTACTACTTCTACTTCTTCGCGTGACGCATTAGCGAAAAAGCATTATTTTATCCACCTACTCACGCAAGAAGTTTTATTGTTACTCTTTGTGCCTGACGAGTCCATTAATAAAGCAGGCTCTAAGAATAAGATTCAAAGTTGAGATTTAAGTTTGTCAAAAAAGCTATTATAATTACACTATAACTCTCGTAAGTTATTGTTCGTGCTAAGTATCGGCTAATAATCTTCCCTGAAGCTGCCTGAAGTTTCCTATTATATTTATTTCTATACTGCTAAAAAAATTGTGATTTTCGTTTAAAAATATTTTATACGCAAAATTATTCGTTCATAAACATTAAAATCCAAGATTTTTGCCCTTGGGAAATCAGATCTTAGCAAATGTTGACGAAATGAGCACTTCGCAGCCTTAAGAAAAATGTTCTACATTATATTTAAATGCCTAGAATAGTCACAGATTTTACAAAATTGTTGTTATAAATATGAATATCGGACCCGATTCCAGAACTAAAATATAATTTAAAGCTCCCTTGTTTAATTATAAAACAGTATTTATTACAGTCTGTTTTCACAAAAATAGTTCACTGTATAAACGCAATTGAATTAGATACTTTGCAATCATATGCTCAAGAAGGCATTTGGAAAGCATAAGGAATTCGGAAGCGGAAGCAAATTTGGCGACGTACAGTTGCAGAAGAGGCAAGGAAAGCTGGAAAGACTTGGAGCAAGGTAAAATGCGATGCTCAAGATTGTACGCGATGAAGGATCACTGTGGACGCCCTCCAGTGGTCATAGTGCATTAGGCCAAGTATTGAAACAAAATTAGACTAGATATAATGGTCCGATACGACTAATAAGTTTATTATATTGTGAAACAATATTTCTTTAGCCAGCAACTGAATTTGTGAAATAAAAATATTATAGTTAACAAGTGAAAATGTTAGGACTAATTATTACATTGTACTCAATTTTTATAAATTAAAATGACGATTCTTACATTTAATCTATTAGTAATTTCTTCTCTAAAAACAGCGTATTGATAAAATTCTCTTTAAAAATACAAAATAAACAGATTAGTTATTTAAAAAAAATATCGGAAATTATTGCGGAATATGTTTGAATAATACGACTTACTACTACTAATATATTATAAACAAACTTCTATATAAACCATGATATCTAATCCAACCATAAAATAATTTCTTTATTTCATCTGTATTTCACAAGCCAATACAAATTCGAATAAAATGCACTCAGGATATTGGTTCCACTATTTGTTCAATAAAAAACTAGCATAGAACGTTCTAGAACCATTTAGCCGATATAAATCTACATATAAATTGCATGGAGCCGTGTGAGACAGTTGAAATTGATAGTAGATTGGCAAGCAGATGTGCGAGCCAGCGTTGATGGACAACCATGGCCGATTGAGATGGGTAAGGCTTGAACACACCTAGAAAAACTTCCGTTATAGATTTACGATCTCGAACTCGTTTATGGGTTATTTTTAATGAAGCAAAATGATTCCCTTTTCTTGTATTTCACTTTGTTAAGTATATTTTTCATAGATATTGATAATATTAATAACAAATCTTACTAGTTGAGTAAGCTAGCTAGCTAGAGTTCTTTGATCTTCAAAGAGCTTCGTTAATTTGACATATACTTTGAGCAACAGATTAAGCTCTAATTTTGAAAAGTTCAAGTTACGATAAGTATCCGTTTTTTTTATAGGGGCAAACGGGCAGGAGGCTCACCTTAAGTTAAAAGATACCGGCACCCATGGACACTCTCAATGCCAGAGGGTTCGCGAGTGCGTTGACGGCCTTTTAAGAATTGGTACGCTCTTTTCTTGAGTTGAATTGGTTCGGAAATACTTCTGTGGGTTCCACGTAGTGGTGGTGCGCGGCAAAAACTGCCTTGAAAAACGCTCAGTTGTGGAACGGCGGACGTCGAGGTGATACGGGTGGAATTTCGTATTCTGCCTCGACGTACGATGAAAATTCCGGTATTTTAACGATTATAACGAAAGTTTTGTAAATACGATTATCAGTTTCGGACAGCATTTGCGCATTTATTATTATTCTAGATAACGAACAATATTCAAATATAAAATGTGTTCATTCGGGATACATTTTTAGTTTCGCCCACGCTTGCTCTATTCCTAAGCGTACGTACGAGTATAAGGCGACTAGGTACGAAATATGACTCATTGGTCTAGTGGTTAGTACCCCTGACTATACATGGGTCCCGGGTTCGATCCCCGGCTGAGATAAACAATAAACATCGATGCGATGAGCATTTGATGTTGTGCTTAGGTCTTGGATGTTTAAATATGTATTTATATGTCTATCTATAATATGTATGTATATCCGTTGCCTAGTACCCATAACACAAGCTTCACCAGCTTAGCATGGGACTAGGTCAATTGGTGTGAATTGTCTTTAAAAAAAAAAAAAAATACAAAAGTTGAAACGTTGTTAACCAGCCTTAAAATAGCCGATAGATGCAAATCACTTATTAACATGATGTGGATGGGGCTTTTATGTCTACGTTCATATTGTGGTTGAGTTGTATTTGTTTTACCAAATCTACCAAAATACATGAACCAATTTATTTCTAGTACAGACATTTAAATTTAGTCTAGTATGCTCTGTTGCTCTTGCACGCCGCACCTCTAATTGAGGCTACATATTAGTTTAAGTATTTTCTGTATAAATAAAGTTCTTTTGTAGACGTAAGTTTGTCGATATACCTCAGTAAGACTCAAATTTCTATATAGTATGTAATACGCATATTGCCAACGCTTTTGTGGTTTTCATGTTGTTGTCATTATTTCAATAAAAGATTAGCGGAGAGTTTATTGCCAGTTCTTCTCTTCCGTTCTACGCCCTTGATTTGAGAACTGGCAGCAAATGTAAAATTAGAAGCTTTTAATATATATTTCTCTTTGGACTTTCAAAAGTGTACATTGTGTTACCTATATGAATAAATGATTTTGACTTTTGACTTTTATTACTTTTAAAGTATTTATCTCCTGTGTTTTAGTAGCTGCGTTCAAGAATAAGGGCGAGCTATTTTGACGACTTAGGGTCCTGCAAGCAGCGACATTCTAATTTCTAAAAAGCCGGCAACGCACTTGCGAGCCGAGTTTTGAGAATGTCCATAGACCGTGGTATCACTTAACCTCAGGTGAGCCTCCTGCCCGTTTGCCCCCAGTTCTATAGAAAAAGTTCTAAAGTTTTATAAAAGTAATGTGGTCCTTTATGAGGGAAGCTGGTTGGTAGCTGTGCTGGTCTAAGACGGTTGCCCATTTATATGACTGCATAAGATTATTCTATACAGCGTATTGAGGAGTTGATCAATGAATCATATGAACTCTACATTATTTGACTGGTTTGTATATGTTCGCACTCTTGAACAGGTGCTACTTGTACTATTCATTGTTTTCTGCCTACTACTTGTACATACTCCTATTTCATCGTGCCTACCTGATAGGTTTTCTTATTTATTTTTAAATAATGCTTTAATGTAATGAGGAGCATGATGGTTGCAGGTGCTTACAAACATGTTGTAAATGTAAATGTCGAATGTTATTGCCAGTTCTCGTCCACTCTACGCCCTTCATTTAAGAACTGGCAGTAAATGTAATTTTAGAAGGATTATTAACTGACGTCGATAAGTGTACATTGAGTTACCTTCATGAATAAACGGTAATTTGGTTCTGTTGCTGCTTTAATCTTCAGGTCAGCAGGTCATTTACCAATTGGATTTAAAAAAAGGTTATTTATAAAAAATGTACTATATAAATATGAATATAGGTTAATATTTGTTTTACAAACATATCAAGATTGTATTTATGTATATTGAAGAAAAGCTGTTTAAAGAGCTTTGCATTAAACACTGAAACTTTGTCAACACAAAGAGTTTATGAAGCTGCAATTGTGTACAGTCGGGAACATAATTGCTCATGCGCATGGAATGTTGCTTACCGTGACTGTTGTAGGATAACCATTTTGTAAGGTTTGCAATTGTTTTTACAAAGTCAATACAATAACTAGAACTCCTAACTTGGAGCTACAAGATGCAGTTCTAAATCTGCGCTACAGCCTTTCTTTTAGGTCTGGGCTTCAGATTTCTGCATCTGTTTTGTGATCCAATGATATCTAGGATTTTGATAGAAGAGCATCTAAGTGCTAATTAACAGTAGAAGAGTTATAAAACATTTTTATAAATATCGTTTCAATTGTCTTTGCCTTGAATTTTATAATCAAAAAGGCAAACGGTCTATGTCACACACTTTCACGTAGTACAATTTTTTGTTAATGTAACAGGAGGCAAACACACAGGAGATTCACGTGATGATGTGATACCGCTGTTCATAGACACTCACATTGCCAGAGGGCTCGCAAGTGCGTTGCCAGCGTTTTAGGAATTGGTACGCTCTGTTCTAGGTCGGATTGGTTCGGAAATATATCAGTGGACAGCTGGTTCTATATAGTAGTGGTGCGCGGCAAAAGCTGCCTTAAAAGACGCTCAAATGTGGAACGACGGACGTCGATGTGATACGGGTGGAATGGTTTCAAGATATCCTATAAAACCCATAATCATGGGCACAGTAGCTCTGATGACACTACCGTGAGAACATGCAGGTGACACGTATAACTACGGTATCCACACTGCACGGAAATATTCAAACTGTTTGCAAATGGACTCGGATAGACAATTGATCTAATTTGACCCATTTGCCTACGCCTATTGAATAATTTAGCATTTTATGCTTGTTTTAGATTTGGCTTAGACTGATATAAAGGCAGATTTAAAAGACATATAATTTTCATGCAGAAACTAGACCAGCACTAATTCTAGAATATCAAAAACGTATTTCTTGTCATGCCTGAGATATATGATAAGATTGTCGAAGTCTGTGGAGTCGCGACTGAGCTAATATAGAAGTTTATATAATCGTGTTCAGAAAATTTTATGAAGTCTGGTTTCTATAGTTTTTGGTATAATAACAGAGAAAACTTTTTTAGTAATCTATGGCACCATATAAAAATATAATAATGCAAACACAGATTTTAACATATTGTCTTGTTGTTTAATATAATGACATCGGAAACTGCAAGAAACATCAATTGAAGAGTGTAGAAATCATTGAATTATTATTTTTGTAATGCGTTAAACAATGCATCCATTATTATCTGTATTTTTGCTACAAAAAAGTCCATTTTGTGGCGTACGTATTCGAAGCTTAGTCTCGCTCAAGTCGCCAATTTCCATCACTTGCTGTATATTAAGTTTGATTTGCGATTCTGAATACATAAAAATAAAAAAAAAAAAAAAAATTGCGAGTACTGTAAGGATTACATAAAGATTTTGTTTAATATTATATTATATTTAATATTATATATATTATATTTAATATTAGTACACGACCTCCGGCCTCCTCTAAAGTCTTCCATTTGTCTCTCATCTTCGCTACTATTCCAATCTTTCCCCGTTATCTCTTTTATTTCATGTTGTCAGGTTTCTGGTGGGCGTCCTCTCCTTTTTTCTTCCTACATTCCAAAATCTTTATGACCCATCTGTCATCACATTTACCGCGTTTGTATTTTGACATACAAGAGCCATAGTTCGTTCGTCTTATTTCTGAAACTAACACATAGTTCGCGCTAAGTTCGGAATCTGTGTATTACCCTGACGTGAAGTTGACGGTTAGCTGTCATTGTCCCTTGATCCGACTTGACCGATCGTCATTTTTCACAGAATTGAAGTTATTTCTTTAATAATTTTATGCTTATGATATCTTGCCTTGTAGTACCTTTAACTTCAGTGCCTTTAACTTATTATAGTTAGTAAAACCTATTTGATAATGCATGTTATTATAGAACAAAACAGATGTTAAAATAATGATGATTGATTCAATTTCCTGTCAGCCTAACATAATCAATTCATGAAGTCTCGAGTTAAGTAGTTTAGTCTTATTTGTTCTTAAGAATTAGTATCATTATGCTTTTGTCTGTCGGTTATTTAATTATCATTATAATGTATAAGTTAAACTTTAAGAATTTTGACCGTAGCTAACCTTGGTAAATAAGTTTTTTTTTTGGATTTAACTAATTATTTATCATTGTGTCTAGTCTAGTGGTTCTACATAGTGGTGGTGCGCGGCAAAAATGATGGAGCAATAGCTGGCCCTATCTCCCTCTATAAGGGACAGCTAAACTTTAGCGTACACACCTTTAATTATGTTACATCTTCTTTCTTTTTGTTTCTAGTAGTACTACAGATTTACTTGATCAAATGAAAAATTCCGTCTATTTTACGAATTTTACTCACCATATATATATATTTATTATATATACCTTTGACCTAAAAAAGCATTACACAATAATATGGATCATTTTCCGCTGCCTTGGGTTCTAAAAATAAGACAATATTCTCAATAATTGACGAGGAAAGGAAAAAAATTGTAGCTCGGATAAATGATTGGGGAATTTCGATTTCTCGCGTCGTAAATCTCGCGCGATTACAAAGTAAGCCCGGAGTCAAATGGCATATTCGAGACGTTATCTCGTGGATGGAGCCGACAATAAAATTAAAACTTTACTAAAGGCACAGATTCTTGTACGGTTCGTATATGCAATTTTGCTTGTTTTATTGTAAGTATAGGTAACATGTTTAGTATATAAAAAGAACACAATTGTGAAAAGCATATTAATAAATGATATATTAGATATTTATATGTGCATAGTTGGCGCTACATCCTTTTAGGCCTTAGATTTCTGTATCTGTTTCGTGATCATTTGTTTGTTTTTAATAGGTAAGTAGGAGATCAGCCTTCTTCTCACGGCGTTGATTTTCGGGTAAGGCAGTCAGAAGGCAGGCAGAAGTCGCTTTCCTTCACCGTACGAGAAAGTGTTTAATGCGCACATACACAAAAAGCCGGGGTTCGAACCTACGACCTCAGTGTATAAAAAATATATATTACTTATATTCATTTTAGCAGAATCACTATTTTGATAAGAATGTATTGTCTTAGTATGCTACACAACTACAAAAGAATCTTTCTTCTTTTCTTAGAAATATTACGATTATCTTATAATGATTTTAAAGAAATTAAATATTCTATAAACTTGTTTATGTTGGTAGTATATAAACCGAGTAATCTGCTGCTTGTTTATTAAGAAATATACATAATTCTTAAACCGAGCAAAAAAAAAGGATTTTAGTGAAATCTTTGTTTAAGGCTGAAAATGGTCTTATTCAGGCCCACGCCGCCGATGTTGGACTTGCCGGGGGCACTGTGGGGCTGGGTCTACCCTCAAAGTCCTCTGCTATTCAGAGGTAGTGAGGGCATTCCCACTAAAACACTTCAGCCTACCATATGCCCTTAAGTCCTCAGGGTTCGCCAAGGCATGTGACAATAAATGTCTTTCGAATATTAAAACTAAATCCGCAACAAAAAATAGGCTATGAACCATGCCCGCTGTTATGACCAGGTTTTTGTAACCGCGTCTGAAACCGCTGGGAACAGCAGTAAATAATTTACTGAGTTTAAAAATCCATTTACGTCCAAAATTATAAGTCACAAGTCATTTATATAATTAGTACGTCACAAAATTATTAGGACACTCTTTTTGCGTCAGAATTCAACTACAAATTATATATTTTTTTCCTTTTTAAAGCTTCGTCATCTGCGTAATCACAATCCACGTTTTTGAATATAAAAGGCACGTGTTCACCACAGATTAAATAAGGTAAAATATCAAAGATCCAATTAGTTTCATTACAGTAACATTCTATGACGGGAACGCGCCTCCAACTTTCCCGATGAAATTAAACTTTGAAACGGTTCCTATCTGACATAATTTTAAGATTTTACTCTTTTCCCTCACAAGTGCTTTTGATACAGACTTGAGATAGAACTTGTAATTGGCGGCATAATTGTGTACTTATAGAGTTTATTTGTGTCTTGTTATAGAATTCGTAGAAAATAAACAAAACCTATTATATATTTCGCTCCAGAGCAAATCCAACGTGGAGAATCTAGCAACTAAAAAATAAAACAAAACACAGCATACCGGTAAAAAATAAAATACAACAATACCAGTTACCACGTTAACAATCCAATCGGGCCGGTCCCCGTGTGGAGAGCGATCACCACCCTCCATTACATATGAAAAGCGAAGAACAGGACAATAATAAAAATAAAAAAGGCGCTCCACGTTACAACAATTAAAATTACGCACTTTCAACGTAAGATCCCTATCATCCAGACAATTATATCTGAACAATGCATTGAAAAAATCTCAGAAAAAAAGAGAAATGGAAAATATAGACAGAGGTTTTAACCTTTTTTTACTACTTATAGTAACACAACTAATACTTTTATTAAGAAATGTTAACTAACCAATTTTTGTCTGGATTCATTAATAAAGCTATAATAAAAATAATATAACTCGTAATTATTTTTCGGGGTGTCGTTGTTGTTTTTGTTTATATTTTTACATCGAGCGTACGACGTTAGTCGGATTTCAAATTTCAAAATAATACTGGCTATAGTGACTAGTCAGTCACTAGTACTCAGCGATATATTATATAAAGATACATTACCACTTACTTACTCCCTCATTTTTTGATTGGAATTTGTCTGTATTGAGTATTCGCAGTGTAGTAGAGGAGAGTGATTGGCACCATCGTGTTTATCACCGGAAAAAGTTAAACCCTGAAAGAGATAAGATGGACCCCTGTGGGATCTCGGAAACCAAGACTACACGAGTGGATTTCTCGCCTTGCCTCGCCCTGCCTCGCCTTGCCTCGCCTTGCCTCACCTTGCTTCGCCTTGCCTTGTCTACTTTGAACGGTCAAAATTCTTACAAATTAGTCCAGTAGCTAAAATTTTATATGAATGTAATGTAGTATTTTATTTCTAAGCTATGTTTCATAGTCACGCTGAGGCCGTGTGTTTTTACCCCAGCTATGCACCAATGGATTTGTACATGTGCGCAATTATATTTGGGTATGTGGGTATGTGCTCGCATGCGTCAGGTGCTGAGAGCCTAAGCCTATAAAGAAAAATGATCATAGAAACTAGTTTTTATAAGAAATACATTAATTAGGTCACTACTAAAAATATAATTTAAATGAGATAAATTAAAAGGTCTATACCTAAGCACATATAGCAAATCGAGTTACATGACATAGTCACTGTTCTGTATTAATTATTCCGCTGTTTAGTTGTGTAACCGTATTTAATTTAACAACAATGAAATGCGATTTTGAATGTGAATTGACGAATTTGTATTCTATTATGGTATGGACTCAATTTAGTCAAATTAAATACAGAGGGGAAGATTAATCTTGGTATATGTAATTATTTTGGGATTAAATACGTTTAGTTTTAGTAGGTTTTGGATGGAAGAAAAAATACAAAACAAAGAAAAGATACTAATATTCTGGAGGAGGCCTTTACTCAAAATATTATATTATTATAAATAGTATGGAACAAAAGTAGTATTACAATAGAGTAGTGTTGGCCTAGTGGCTCAAGCGTGAGGTCCTCACCATCACATGAGGTAGTGCCTTCGAATCAAATTCGAATTTTCTTTCTATATGCGCAATTAACACTTGTGCGTACAGTGAAGGTGAACCTCGTGAGAACTTGTCTCAAACCCTAAAGCCGATGATAGACACAAGGCTGATCACATACTTTTCTATAAAATAAAAATTATCGAAGAAACGGTTGCAAACTGAAGCCAAGACCCATAACGGGTTATAGCACCAATGGATTATTCTTATATAAAAGTGGCTGAAATAAAAAGGAATAAACAACTTTTGTAGCTGTGGTGCCTTGATGACCGGTTCCAGTGTTAAGAACCTCTTTCAGTTTATGATGTGGTTTAATTGAATAAGTTTTACTGGTCAATCTTCCATCTCTACTTATCAAAGATAAACCTTCCGTCAATTGTATGAGAAAAAGAAACCAGAAAAAACAGCATAAGTTTCAGTAAGGTAAGTGTACTCCCATCGTGGTTTACCAATAATCAATCATCGGGGACAATAATCGCCTTGTTCCCGTAAAAATGTCAATAAAATAGACACAGCATTGGGTCTGTCGATCCTCGTAAACTATATATATATATATGAATAGTCGAGACCGTATCGGGAAAAAGGGTAAAATTTATTGTATTACTTGATTTTAAACAGTTCCTTATCATATATAGTGTATCGCAAATTACTCACCAAGTCTCGCCGTATTTTCCGCTGAACACTTCTGAATATGGGGTCCCATAAATTTCCATTCATTGGAATTATTTGCGCCACGCTACCCTGTTTCCTAAGCTGGTACAAATTTAGATGAACCGGATTGTAATGTACGGCTATGGCTCAACATTTAAAGAGGCAAATTATTCAAAATAATATACGGTTTAACATTTATCAAATAAATTACTTCAAATACACGAATTACGTGGCAGTGATGAAATATCAACCGCCGTTGTTTCACGTACTTCTTCTCAAATAGATGTTAAATCTAGGTAGGCTATCTATCTTACAATTATTATTATTATTATTACTGTATAGGCTAAGAGTTTTTTTTTTATAGATCAGGGGGCAAACGGGCAGGAGGCTCACCTGGTGTTAAGTGATGCCGCCGCCCATGGACACTCTCAATGCCAGAGGGCTTGCGAGTGCGTTGCCGGCCTTTTAAGAATTGGTACGCGCTTTTCTTGAAGGACCCTAAGAGTAATAATGATAGTGAGAGTGTAAATAATCTAGCTTTAAAATGTGTTAAAACAACACAAATATATTTAATTCTAAATAGTACTGTCGTGACTTAACAAACAATAAAATAGGAAAAAATCTGTTGTGACCAATATTGTATTAAGTTTATTTACTAACCGGCATCGGTTTATGATGTTTGTATGTGATATGATTGCATTCGGAAAATATTTGATAATGTTGAATTTTGCCTAATAATGTGGAATTTCTTGAAAACTAAAATTCATATCAAAAGGTTGTTTTTCTTTAAATCAGGTGTATTTCAACTTAGGAAATAGGCTAATTTTCATTACATTTATTGCATTTCTGGACATGTCCCAAGTTTAACATAGGTACCTAGGTAAACACTTGTAAATTATAATATATATATTTAGTAAATAGTTAATTTTCCTGTTATTGTAAATAAAATTTTTGCAAGCCCTGCACAAATTACAAAAAAACTACTTAATATATAAAAAAACATATTTTTTACTACTGTAATATAAAAAAAAACTATGCATCGCAAGTATAAAATTAATATTTAAACCCAAATGGAATGAATAGGAAAACTAAATTTACAACAACCGCTATACAAGTTTAGAGTACATTTACTAAAGAAAAAAACATATTTATTTGACGGACTAAAAAATATATAAAAACTTTTTTATATATTTAAAACCATTCAGCCAGTGTATTTAACACAGATGGCGGCTAAAAGAAAGTAAAATAGTCCCTGAAAAAGGGGTTTAATTAAAAAGGATAAACACAATAATGGCTTGTTGAGGAATTGAATCGTTCATTTAAATATTTTAAGGGACACCTTGTAATTTGTTACTTAATATTTAACAGGGGACGGGTTTAATTAAAGGCCTCTGCCTTGCGATTCTGTAACTCACTTTTCGAACTCACTCAGCGGTTTTCGCATCGGCGGTCGCTCTCAAATCAGTCGTGAAGCAGTCATTTTATTATTTGGCATTCTGAAAAGGTGGGAGCTTGTAGTTTATTGTTTATCAGAATGCCAAATCATAAAATTACTGCTTCACGACTGATTTGAGAGCGACCGCCGATGCGAAAACCGCTGTGTGAGTTCGAAAAGTGAGTTACAGAATCGCAGGGCAGGACACTGTTTTCTATAAGGTCAGATCGTTACAATGATAATTTTCTCTTTTTAATACCTTCCGGAAATAATATTTACCTTATGAAATTTAAATCTAAACTTAATTTTGTTTCATAAATATATATATACTGGCGGACCCGGCGAACTTCGTTCCGCCTAACAGCCTGGCCACGGGACATTCGCTGACGCGAATATTCGCGCGGTGCGAACCGCGATGCGTCTAGCGACTGAAATAAACTCATAGCCATGTACTAATCAAGCCACGCGCAACGGCGACCAGCGATGCGACCGGCGAAATGTACCGAGCGAATCGCGCGGGCGACTGACGTCGCGACGGGCGAGCGAAACAAATGCATGAATCAGTACGGTGCAAGCCACGGAGTCGAGCGGCAGTCGCGGCGAATAGAGAAGGGAATAAATAAGTTTAGTCGTGGTCGCGGCGAAAAATGAATACAGAGTTTTTTGTTACTGAAATACTGGCTAGACCAGCTATTTGGAAGTCTGGCCATCCACAGCATTAATTTAATATACCTTAATCTCAAAAACAATTTTTCAGCGGCACTTAAAATTCTATTTGCATTAACTTTTTTCTCCAATTCTGGTTGAATATTCATAAGAATATAATTGAAGGTTTCAATACTCATTCTGGTATACTCAAAAAAATAATTCTGGATATATTCTGAATTTCTCATACTTCTTGTGGAATTCTCCACAATTTCTCCAAATATTAGGTCTTGCACCAAAAGCTATTACTTTCCAAGCAATATCGAGATGATTTCGATAAAGACATTTCGCTGTCGAACTTCTTTACTGGTCGCGGCGGCAAACGTGACTGGTCCGTGGCCTGCAAATGGCCCCGCGCGAATGGTCGCCTCGCCTCCCGCATCGCCGTTCGCACCGCCGATCCCCGTGGCCAGGCCGTAACTGTTTAATAATATCGGGTGAACTTTAGTTAAACTTAATTTAGGATTTCATTAAGGTAATAACATTAATACAACTTTTTTTACAAATATAGAAATGTTTTATTGCTTGCCATTGCAAAAAGAATGGCAGTTTTACACATTAAGCCTCTTCTCTCTAGCGCTAATATTGCGATACTGCATGTTAAAGCACTTTCTGATATACAACATTTTTTGTTTTGTTATCCGGCGCAAGAACAAAGTGGTATGTTTCTTTTATATGCGTAATTTTGTCAACAGATTTTTTGCACCACATGCTGTTTGCATTCATAAAATTAATTTATTTTTATTCGATAACTTATCCGATAATTTATTACTTACTACACCAAAAATGAGATAACTAACATCGGTCCAGCCGATCTTGAGTTATAAGTGGTGTAACTAACACGACTTTGTTTTATATATTTAGATATGTCCGAGCAATGGCGCTGGGATCAGCTGCTAATGTAATCATAAATTAATAAAATCAAAGTCAAATTATTTAAAAACCGTTATATGGTTTATTTGATTCTAATCTATTGATAAGATCTACATATTAACAGACTTTTTAATAGTCTGTAGTAATAATAATAATAACTTCAGTCATTATTATGAATGTCGGACCAATGGCGATAGTGTCAGCTGCCATTATCATTATAAATTAATAACAAAGTCAAATTAGTTCACCACCATTAAGGGGTTTATTTGATTTGTCAATGTTTCTAGATCTACAAATTAACGACTATTTGATAGTCTGTAGTAATTTCATTATTACAATCTTAGCCTAACTTAAGACAATAAGTAATTTAAACACTATTTACAGAAAATCTTACATATTACAATTTTAGAACAAATATAAAGGCAGAAACACTAATTATGAAAATAATAGGTAAACTTTATTCATGTGTGTTCTGTGTTCTTTCGCCATAAGGTTCTTAACGTTATCTTGTATTGTTGTTCCAGAAATTTCTCGGATACTAAAAGCCATAACAAGATGATCCTTTTTGATTTATATCAGGTACATTACGACTTAATAATACAATGTTGAATTGGACTTATATTGCATTCCTGGACTTGTCCCGTGTAAAATATAGGTACCTAGATGAAAAATATTGACAGGTATTTCAAGTCGGTTTAATTTCCAAATTACTTTTAATAAAACTTAGTTGCCAACACTACTCAAAATGACAAGAAAGTCTGTAGTCTATTCTTTAGACAAAAGAATAACAATAATGGAACCCTTAAAAGGGGTTGAATTATATTTTATTTATTTAACACTTCATTGCAAAATCAACAAACTTATCGCTTTTGAGCGATTTCTTTCCGACAACCTTTTGAAAAAAATAAAATGTAATATTCCTATATAGGTTCAAACTCCTGTGCACTAATGCATGTTTATTTTTATATTTACAATGAGCACTTCCTCGCACCACGAACAACGAAGCGAGGACACTAGTCAGACGAAGAAAAAAAAGTGGGTTGGAAAGTTCGAAATAGAAATTATCTTTTGAAGTTATACTTCTTTAGGCGCGTTATGAAAAATTTATGAGAGTGAAATTTTACGATGCGCGCGCACCTGTGACACAAAATTAGGAGTGTGATTATAGCGTGCGCGAGCGAGATAGGAATAAGACAATCTACAAGTAAAAAGAAATAGAATATGCGTGAAGTTCGTATGCCAATAATTTTGAATGACCATAATGACATTTGTCATTTACCTTTTAAACAAATAAAGGAGTTTTAATTATTTTTTCAAAGAAATTTAGCAATGCTTTTTGAATTATAATCAGAAGTGATTTAAATTGAATATTTAAACCAATACTAATTAATATTTGTGAAAAAAACTGTGCTCATCAACCTCCTAAGTGCTTCAATACAATTGAGGTTAACTATCCGTATGTATTATTATTATTGAGTAATGTTTTGATTAAAAAAATGACCACATTGTTTAATCAAAACATGTATTTTTTCTGATTTAATCTAGCAAATATAAGGACAAGAGACAAACCATTAAACAGTGTAAGTCACTAAATAAAAAGTTTGTCATCTTATCGCTGTGAAACATCAAAACTGGGGGGGGAAAAAACCCAACCTTTTTTTTTTAATCCCAAAAAATATATTTTTTTTTTCGCGCATACAAAAGTTTGAGCTTTTAGAGTTTCGCCTTCGAGAGGTTATTTATAGTACGATTTGTCTTTAGCCTCAAAATAGGCTTCAGTTTCGGCGATAACCTCTTGATCAGCGCAAAATTTCTGTCCAGCGAGAATTCTCTTGAGGTCAGAGAACAGGAAAAATACGGTGAATGCGGAAGCAATTCGAAGCCCAATTCATGGAATTTTGCCATCATTGTCATTGATGTTTATTAGTTATACATATATATTATGTTATTATCAAGCACGCAATTAAATAAAAAACACAATAAAAATATTGTTTATGTTAGCTATTTAGTATCGTCATAACTGAAAGTATTTAAATTGATTTTATCTATAAAAGAAAAATTTGTACTTAATAGCCATGCCATATCTTACGGAACTTGAAAAGTGTCAGTTACAGTTAAGTTTTATTATAGGTATCGCCTTGATTTGAATAATTGCAACATATATACGGTAAAATTATTAGGACTACTTTATTTCTTTGTAAGTCACGACAATAAGGCCGTTTATATTTTTACACAATGTATACTTGCTATGTATATTTGCAAATAAATATGAAACATTAAAATATACACATTATTTATAAGACGTCAGCGATACAATCTCGCGGTTGAAGTTGCGGGTGAAACCTTCTGTAAATAGCAAAATCCCGAGGGTATCCACTATCGTCGATTGCAACCGAATTCGTTTACCATTATGTAAATGTTCCATTTTTGGTAGGAATAGTGTTTTTTTCATGAAAGCAAATCCACCTAGCCGTCAATCAGCGGGGCCTTCACGCTGTGACAGCTTCGTCACCTTGGGAAATACACCGAGTGCTTTCACACGTACACGGGTTTATGAGACATTTATACGGGCGAGTTCACTCGCTCAAGTATTCGAACACTATCGTTACATTTTCAGAATTTATGCATACATTTGATCATATCACGGAATACCGAAGAAACTGAACTGGTTGCCTATCCGTCAGCGTCATAGCTGTCATATTCTTTCCCTCTTGTGTTGCAAGAAATAATATAAATAATGCATTGTATATGATTAATGTTTAAAGTTGTGTGTTAATATTTAATTATAACAATAATAATAACAAAAACGTTATTCATAACAGTAATAAAATAAATAAATCAGTGGCGCTATAACCTCTTTAGGTCTTGGTATCAGATTTCTGAATCTGTTTCATGATCATTTTAAAATCTAATAGGCAAGTAGGTCATCAGCCTCCAGTGCCGGACACACGCCGTCGACTTTTTGTATCTAAGACATGTCGGTTACCTCATGATGTTTTCCTTCACCGTTCGAGCAAATGTTAAGTGCGCACATAGAAAAAAAAGTCCATTGGTGCACAGCCGGGGATCGAACCTACGACCTCAGGGATGAGAGTCGCACGCTGAAGCCACTAGGTCAACACTGCTATACACATGACAGTAATAAGTTGTGGCAAAATTCATCTATCGCTAGTTCCACACTAGGGCGTCCCTGTGTTGTGGGTAACTAGATAACAATTATTCCGTGGTAGATTTTTAAAACAGCTAGTGTAAAAAAAGTTGCTTGGATTTTTTTAGCTCTAATGGCTCTAAGGATAGATAATCATTC
This sequence comes from Pieris macdunnoughi, assembly GCA_905332375.1. Taxonomy (NCBI): domain Eukaryota; kingdom Metazoa; phylum Arthropoda; class Insecta; order Lepidoptera; family Pieridae; genus Pieris; species Pieris macdunnoughi. Next base: position 929,636 of record CAJOBZ010000027.1, read on the forward strand.
CTTTCGTTCCTCTCTTACTCGGTCCCTCATGTTCCCTTTGCATAGATCCACCTAGATCCGCTTTTCGCACGCCCACGGTGCGTGCAATATTATTATTACTATAAGATTTTTCGCGTTTTACGCAATTGTCAAGTGCACCGGCCAGTATGTGTAAACGCAGCACGTAAATGTCAGTTCATCATTGGCCGGAATGTTTCTGCATAGCGTACTACGGAATAATTCACTTGCAAATGGACGATTAGCGTTTGACGTGCGCTCCCCTGACCCACTCAACTTAGTAATGTGCCATTCAATTACATATACGACTATGCGGAACCTAAGTTAAGTGATTTTCCCAATAGTACTCAATGAACATGGGCATTTCCGTGTAATGACAGGTAAATTGTTAATAGTAAATTGAGGATTTATCGATATATTAGTATCGCAATACAATTATATAATAAAATAGAAAACTGTCATAGTATTATGAGATACTTTTCATTTTAGTACACAAATCACAAAGATTATAAAATATAAGGGTTCCAAGGTTTACTATACTTTTATTCAGTAGTACATGCCGCGGAGGGTACCAATGATATGCTTATTATTAATAATAATAATAAAAACTTTATTAATGACAAATAGCTTGTGAGAAAATTCATCTATCGCTAATCCCCATACTAGGGAGTCCCTGTGTTGGGGGTAACTAAGATAACAATTATTCTGTGTTCAAAGTTTTTTGAGAAATGTAGTTTTAGTGTTACAACTAATCAAAAACAAATCTTATAAGAAATTTAGTATGCATGTGTGAGTGTGTGTATGGGTGCGTATGCGCATGTATTTGAGAGTTGTTATCAGCGAGCGTTGTCTGTGTTTGGAACTTCAGAGTTATGCCAAATACGTAGTAAGGCCTCTGTAGATTTGAAATCCATTTCGGCTAGCGTAATTTTTATGTGATTTGTGGGTTTGTCTGATAGTTCGACTATAAAGGAAGGGGCCCCTAAATACAAAGAAGCCAAACCAGTCCTTCGTTTTGGCGTCGGGAATACAAAACGTCTGTTCTTAGATATGTTCGGATTTGTTAGTCCATGGAGTTTGTGATATCTTAAACAGATCGCTTTCAGCTTTCGTACTGAATAGGTTTTTGATTCTAGGTGGAGTTTGACTGTGGGATATCTAAACGGTCTGCGCTAGGCAACTTTGAGAATTGCACTTTGTGCACGTTCTAACTTAATCAGAAAATGCCGGCCTTTTCAGCCGTTCCTCCCCATGCAGGTAGACAGTATGTTAGAATGGACTGACAAAGTTCTAATTAAATTATTTTAATAATTTCGACCTTCGCTACTCGTTTCAATTGTAACATTATTATATATGATACAATAAAATTACTTTATTTAACTAAAAACTCGCATGCAAAACTGCCTCCAAAACTAGCTTGCAGATATATCATATCGACAAATAGCTACAAAAAATATAAGCATGGTCAATAATAATTGCAGCAAAACACAAGTTTTAAATTTTATTTAACACGACAGCGATATTTTACACGCGCCATTGTAAACATTTACTTTGGGCATGTATGAATTTTAAATGTTAATTGATTCACTATACGACAGATGCGGGTGAAACCGCACAGACTTACTGAATACGTTAATGTTCATTTTATTTCACTGAAAGCTGCTGCCAGCCTCTGTAGCACTGTTTGATAGGCACGAAGAAATCAATGGAGGCTCATCATTTTTTGAATATTAGTTTACATGTTGCGTATGAAAGAATACGCTTTTAAATGGATTTGGTTTCTACTTGTATCATACATGTCAGTTGAACTTGAAACGTCGATTTGTAAGCTTAACGCAAAATGCAAATACATTGGTGGTCCAGGTTTGATCTCCCGCTAATGATTTCCTGGTTATTGACATTTCAATGAACACTAGACATTTAAAAGACATTAAAAGTCTAACTTTTATTAAAATATTTAAAGTTATAATATCTATGACATGTTAAACTCGCGTCCAACAAATATTCTTAAACATCTAATAGCGAGAAGTTCAGGCGGTAGGTACAATAGTGTTTATATATGTGTAGTTATAATACTCCCAAATATTTCGCTTGAAGTAAAATATTCAGCGCTTAAAAAAGTTTATCTGCATTTACATACAGATTAATATTGCATGTTTTCGAAGCCTTGATTAATAGAGGCTCTGTTAAAATGCGGCTGTATAATTCAATTGCAATGAAACATTTAAACGATCAATGCAATCGGTAAAATTACACTCATAATATTGTCAAAATACGGTACTTTTAATTGGCACTTCAGTTAAGCTCTCTTGATTGAAGAGATTTAAAATAATTGTCTCTGATGAAAAGGAATATTGGACAGCGTTTAATAGTTTTACCTCATACGGTTGTTTGTTTTTATAATCATTTAAAGTGTTAAAATCCTGGCTATTGATTCTTTTATGGACAAGATGTTTAAGGTTATTTTTGGTTGCGCCTTGGGGTTTAATTGAGTGTGCACAATAGCACGTCAGTCCCACATAAGTCCCCCGGTCTAAAGTAATTTATTTGTTTTTGAATCTAAACTTACCTATATTTTAAGTGAATAGAATAAGTGCAACAATTGACGCATATACCTAGGTAACACTGAAAATGTTTAGAACATGAAAAATGTAGAAAGTTGCCAATACTTTTATTGTTTTTTGAAGAGATCTCCGTTCCTTTCTATACATCGTCGCATTCGATGGAACCACTGAGAAAAGCAGTCGGCCCATTCTTCCTTAGGGGTCTCTTCTATGGCATTTTCGTACGCTTTCACCGCACCTTCTGGGCTCTTAAAGCAAATACCTCGAATTTTATCTTTAGTTCTTGGGAATAAATGAAAGTCGCAGGGCGTCAGGTCAGAACTGTATGGCGGATGACTCATTATCTCGACACCTGCCATAGTCAAATATTCAACAGTCCATTTGCGGAGTGTGCTGAAGCATTGTCGTGGTGAAGGAGAATCCTGCTTCGAGGGCGCTGCTGTCGAATCTTTTCAAGCACAACTGTCGCGAAATGATCTTTCCGACCAAAGAATGAGGGAATCATCTTTTTTCCTTGACTTCTTCCTTTCTTTACCTTAGTTGGCCGATCCTCGAAAGGAAATACCCACTGAGCTGATTTTCTATTGGTTTCGGGTTCTTAGCAATATATCCAGCTTTCATCACCTGTGACGATGTCAAATACAGCATTTAAGTCACCGCCGTTGAACTTATGTAACATTTGGCGACACCAGTGCGAAGGTCGTCGGTTAAAGTATGGGGAATCCATCTGATACAAAGCTTCCTGACGCCTAAATGTTCGTGTAATATTTTTTGAACTTGACTCATACAATTGCCCGTATTTGCTGATAGGTCACTCTCTTATCTTCCTCTATCATGCGTCGCACAGCACTGATGTTATCTTCCGTAGTCGCTGTTAAAGGACATCCCTCACGTAGATCACCATTGAGATTGCTACGTCCACGCTTAAACTCGTTAAACCAATTGTAAGTTAATTCGTTCACTATTGGCAAGAGATGGGGCTTCATTAAGAAATGCTAATCGCAGTTTATCATAGCTTTGTTGTTGAGTAAGCCCACAACAAGAAAATTTTCTCGCGTTACGTTCATTTTCACGTGTAACAAGAGTTTTAGATTTGCCGCTAATTTACAAAAACAAGTGACAAATGAATGCAATATACTACATTAGGTTATTAAAGAGTTCTAAAATTGAACTAAATTTGTTCTAAAAATTTTCAGTGTTACCCACGTAGCATAACACAGAACCCTAAAGATAGATCATCAAACTCAAATAGAAAAAGTGTGACTTAACTCTAAGAAAGAAATCATACTTGAGTTATTAGGTCCTTGGGGCTAGGCAAGGCTAGGCCTAGTTAAACTTAACTTGAAAATTAAAATGCTTATTTGTTGAGGTTTTGAAATCGAATTACTATTTCAAAAAGTTAAAGAAATAATTTAATTGATTCAATACATTGTTATAATATTAATACAACAACTAACTGCTGTGTTCTCTTTCAGAATGTCCAGCGCTGTGGAACAATCTGCTCCTCAGCAAATGCTGAGCCAGGGCCAATTACAACCACAGCACACACGCATTACATACTTGAAACGTACCTTGTTCTTTAAAAGAGAAAAAAAATTGTTCTCTTTCTTTCCTTTTAATCATTGTTATTTTGTGTGTTTCTGTGTTTGTATTTTTTTAGTAATAAATGTCTTTGTCTTAATACATTCAATATAATAAGACATATATATGTTACTAAGCGACCATATAAGTATATTATTAGGATTATTTGGATAAACATAAACCAGCTTTCAAAGATAACGTTACCAAAGTATCTCTGAATTAGCTCTAACGTCAATGTAGACATGTTATTAGAGAAATCCAGTTTCAAACGAAATTGGTACTAAATAATGCATTGTTTATTCAATGAACGAATGGGTAATTACAATGCAGGTGTTATTCTATACTCTATGGACACAACGGTTCATTTCAGTGATGAGCTCGAGTTTGGTTTAGGTAATATCAATTGCACGCTCCCACGAGTAAACATTGTTACACTTGATTATAGAATCATCAGTACCTATTTAGCTAACTATTGTAGCCCCTTAAGATTAGATGGATAAATGATATACATTGCGTGGACATATTCAAATTTGTAAGTCCAGGTGCGTTTCGTGTACCTCATATATACAGTCAAACCTGGATAAGTGAGAGCTCAAGGGACCGCGATCTCATTTTCACTAACCCATTTCTAGGTTACAAAGTTACAGAAGGGTCTGTCTCACATATAGAGGTCTAAAAAACTATTGAAAACAATAACAGACGCACATTTGGTTTGAATTAAATAATAGTCCCTCGAAATTTAAGAATGAGTCATAAATAGCAAAAGTTAAAAACTGTCGCTTATAGAGGTATAGGCAACTATTAATTTCACTTAATATAGAGGTTCACGCGTGAAAAATTACTGTCACTTATACTCATTTTAATGTCACTTATAGTGGTTTTAGAAGGGCAAAATGAGGTGACCCGGTAGATACTCTCATTTATAGAGGGAAGCCGGTTGGTAGCGTGACCCGGTCTAAGAGCTCAGAACTGCATAAGGTTATTCTTTACAGTATACAGACGAGTTGAACAATGATGATGAAGATACTAACATTAATAGAGTTTTCTCGCTTACCCAGTTGTCACTTACTCAGGTTTGACTGTACCATGTTAGAATGGATGAAAGTACGAAAGGAAACATCGCTGCGGCCACGTAGAAAGAATGTATTTAATTGAACTCACTAGATGATAAACAAGTAAAGTATATCTTCTGATATACGAGATGGAGAGGGACTGACCTGCTCGGGATGTTATTGAAAACAGACAGCTTTGAAGAATAACCAATAGGGTATGGTGAAGGAATTGCGAGGAAACCGGTATGTCAAATTCAATACATTTTGAACTTACGGGAGTCATATTTAACCCTAACCTCCTGAGACCCAAAAATCGACTGTGTGTTTGGCCTTAATACAAATATTTTGAAGAACCTCTCATAAGTTTATAAAAGTCTGCTAAGATACCCACGGCCATAGATAAAAAATATATTTGATTGAGAATATACAAACCAATACTTTATCTAAGTCATATAGCCTTCTTTTGTAGACATCTAGATTGTATCTTTTGTACTTATTCCTAAGAATAGTGCATAGAAAACCAAGTATAAATACGACTGTCTCGCGCAGCGCAATACGGTTTTAGATTTTAAATGTGCTTTAATAAAATAGAAAACATCTTGAATTTCAAGTTTATTTCAGTATTATTAATTTGAGGGATCTTTGAACACGAGAATAAATTATGTAAGAGTATAAAGTACACCTGCTTAGTACGTATCTGTCTTATAAAATTTTCTTCAGAAATATAAATAGGATTTTTTTTGTTTGTAATGGATGATTAACTCTAACGAAGAGAGTTAAAGCAGGTAATGATAAAGATAATAATTAATTAGCTTCCACTGGTAGGAATCCTCGAAAATGCATTTCGTTTTCAAGCATAGACAATGTGTAAAAAAGTAAATAATTAATGTTGACGTAAAAGCGATTTCCTGAAAGAAATGACGCTTGAAATAAAATTCCCACCCTTTTATTTTCAAGTTCATTTGATCAAACAACAAACACTAACGTAGTTTGGCAAGTTCTTCATTAAAACTTGCCTTAACTTTGCAAACTGAAACCGATCTTTAAGAAACGCCAAGTGGAAGAAGTAATTCAATGCTATTGGGGGAAATTGTGTTTATTTATTTAAATAAGTCCGTATTTTAAGTCTCTGTTACTGTAAGAATAGCAAGTAAACAGTATAGATAGAAAACTAACTATTTAGAATCATATATTTTTCAATATTTGTGCACGTTTTGGCCGTGCAGGTATTTCTTGGGCAGTTGCGAACAGTATTCGGGAAAAAAGGGGGGTGGGGGGGGAAACCCCCCCCGGGGGGGGGGGTGGGGTGGGGGGGGGGGGGGAATCTGAAACCGATCTTAAAGAACACGCCTCCAAAAAGGGCAATGGACATAAGAATAACGTTCAATGCTAGTTGCTCACAGGCGAGAGGACACATCGCTTGCAACTGTATAAAGTGTTTATTTATTTAAGTTTTATTTAAATAAGTCCGTATTTTTAAGTCTTCTGTAACTGTAAAAAAGCCGTACCATTTTAACAGTATAGATTAAATTAAAGAAAACTATTTGATCACTTATATATAAGAATATCCACTCATAGTCTGGGCGCCGAAGTCTATGGACTATACCCTTTTTTTTTAATTTTTGACCCCTTTACCAACCACTTTTTTTTGTTTAAACTTTGATTTTAACTAACACAGATAAAACCTTAGGTTTAAGACATCTACAAGCAAATTAACTCATTTCACCTTAAAGACATCTCAAGCAAAATAGACCAAAGAAATTAAGCAAGACAAATAATTTAAATAAAATATTGGATTTGTTTGAATCCATAATACACAAACCACGTTGGAGGGTGTAACTTAACAAACGTTTATTCAGCGAAAAATTGCGAAAATACAGCAAAAATGTAAAGCAGATTTATGTCTTATTTTCCACTATTTCTCAGAAAATATAAAGCCGCTTACAAAGTTGAAGAAATCACTGATGTTAGCAAAACATAACCTATACTATATCGTATTTCAGAGACGTTTTCTCCTTCCTCCCCTATATTATAACACTTGATTTACTATCATAAATATCGTTCTTCCTTATATTTCATACAAAATTCATACGCTAACAAAGATATCGATACGCAGGTACAGTTTTTCAAACAACATGATTCCGGGCGCGATAATATATTTTGTAGCGCTTTATTTTTATTGCTTGCGTCAACATTGTCCTTATTCGAAGATGTATGTTCGAAGGTCGGGACTATTTTATTATTCTATACACGTCCTATATGACATTATAGTTTATAAAACAGACAATTTATATAATAGCCAAATAGACAAAAGTCAAATTATTTATTTCAATTAGGACTATTGAAGGCACTTTTGAAAGTCAAAATTACAAGTTAAAAAAAATGACTAGTTGCCCCTTCCAAAATGTAGTTTATGGGCAAGAAACTCCATACTTACTCTTTTAAAATAGTTTTTTACAATATTTTGTATACATTGATTTGATAATTAAATACCATGTAGCTAGAATAAAGAAAACTACTGTACTAAAATAAATATTATTATATTTTAAATTGATGTTTGTATTGCAGTTGAAGACGTATTAGAGCAAACGAAAAAGGGGGAGACAACTTAGAAGGTGGTACATGGCAAAGAGTGGCACAGTGCAGCGAGGAATGGCGGGATTTAGAAACCTTTGCAAAAAAAGGGCACACAGATACCAGAAGATTGAAATAGAAACGTGTTTAAATATAAATGTATCTGCTGTATAAATTAAAAGGCTATTATTATTAGTATTATAGTTATATACAATATACTTTTTACATACACAATCTACAAAAAAATCCAACCAACGTGATCCACTCTGCTCTTGAGTATTAACTCTCTCACACTAACAGAATGTAAATTTTAAAAATAAACTACAGACAAAGATTCTCAATTCAGGCAATTTACAATAAGATGCTACGTCTCTCGTTGATAACAATAATACAATTAAACACTATAAACACATATAGAACAATGTATCATATTAACCCTATTTAACACTCCATTCAGTGTTAACAATGCATTATCTCGTTTTAGCGCTGTAAGCTTTCAATTAATATTGCTATACTCATACGGGCATATTAAGCGGGCGGATGCCTCCGCGGAAGCTGTATTTGCTAATTTTACTCTTTATTGTGCGAACAATAGCTTTCTTTTGCGTTTAAAAATGTATTTTAAACACTTAATAACACAAAATTAAACCTAAGTTGTTGCTGTTTGGTAGCACGTACGGTACAAGTGGTATAATAATCCTAGCCTAGATTGCGACTGTTTCTTTGATCATTATTGTCACAGACACTTCTCTACAGCTATTTATTTCATGTAATAGGAGGCAAACGGGCAGGAGGCTCACCTGATGTTAAGTAATACCGCAGCCCAAGGACACTCACATTGCCAGAAGGCTCGCAAGTGTGTTGCCGGCGTCTCAAGTATTGGTAGGTACGCTCTTTTCTTGATGGACCCTAAGTCGAATTGGTTCGGAAATACTTCAGTGGGCAGCTGGTTCCACATAGTGGTGGTGCGCGGCAAAAACTGCCTTAGAAAACGCTCAGTTGTGAAAATCTTAGGTGATCAGCCTTCTGTCTGACACATGTCTGATTATTGAATTGAAAAATGCCGGTTTTCTCACGATGATTTCCTACACCGTACGAGCAATTATTAGATCTCAAGGATGAGCCACTCACACACCCACACACACGCTGAAGCCAACAAGTTTTTTTAGTCAGTTTAATTCGTTTTCTTTCAAGATTCTTTTCACTCAAGATTCACAAATATAATAATAATAGCATGTTAGTAAGATTAACAAATAATAATGGAATTAGAAACAATTTCGCCAGTTAAAATATTAGCTTTGGTTAACGTACCGCAGATGAAATATTCTATTACGAATTTATTACATTATTTACCTACATAAATCGACGTTTCGAGTGCTTTCCAGGAGTCGTGGTCAACGAGAAACTCTAGTTCATTCGCGCTTATGTTCGTAACTTAAATTCTATTAAATTGCCAGTATTGTTAGTCAAATATCTGAATCAAACCTCTTCACTAAACTGGGTAATTTGTCCAATAAAGTAAATGGCGACTGTCTAATTTTGTTATAAATATAATTTGTTATAGGCTAAATGTATTAAAATAATGAATTATAGACACATAAAGCAAGTGTTTATATTACGAAAATATGCTTTAAAAGATCGTGTATCGTCAGTATAAGTTTTAAACGTACTAACAGAAAAGTTATAAAACTATTTTAAATTAGGTCGCACTCAACATTTTTATTTCTCGTGAAATCAAACCGCGCGTTCAATAAATCACTTTGCTAGTGCAAAGCTGGCACTACGTTTACATAAGACTGCTATAAAAATGCCAACGTCCATGAAAACCGTCTAAATTTTCATAGTACGTGAAACATACCGCAGTCAGGGCACACCACTAGTGCAACTGACTCTGATCTCAGTTCAGACGGTTGAATAATTTAAAATGTATTTGAGATGATAATGCTATGGAAGGTACTCGGAAGTGATATTATATGATACGTTGTTGATACGTATTAATCTAGGGATATCTAATAATGCATTTGAACGTGGAATTTTAGACTTAATTATGCCCAAGCAAAACACTGTTGAATTTAATTATCATCGGTTAGGTATTTGAAGTGTACCGAGAATAGATCAATAATATAGATACGTCTCAAAGTTTTAGCTGTACGTATAGTAATAATTCATAGTGACTTCGGGGGCGGGTGGATTGAATTTTGCTCAATAATGAGGTTATGAGACCTCTGCTCCTCTACTAACTAACTTATAGCCTACTTTACTATTACATGTTGTATAACAAGATATTTCAGCTACACTGTTTATTTACAAAACTGAATAATTAATAACTTATCCGGTCTTAAAATAAGAATATGACAATCGAAAACTAACATGATTTTATTTTTTCGGCCTAATTTGATAAGCATTTCCATTAATTTAATGAAATGCTTCAAATTAGGCATTAAAGAGTGTCTACTGTCATTAAAATATATTAAAATATATATGTGTTTCCCAGTTTAAGTGGCACTAGTGGTAAAGAAACCGTGATAAATCAGAAAAACGGATGCTTTGGCATCTAAAACACAAAATGGTACATTGAGTGTCGTTTGATAATCAATACATTAAGACTATGAGTTACACACTTATATTATTTATTACTCTATCACTTTTCATTACAAATTTGTTAACAATATAAAATATCTCATTCGACTAATGAGCACAGATAACGAATAATGGTTACACTAGGGATGTGAAAAAATAATCGATTATGAAAAAAATCTATTTTTTTTAAAAGTAAAATCGATTTTTGTACGCGCAAAATTCATTGATTTTCCCAATACAAGTCCGTTTCAATGTGTACACGGTTTAGTCACTGATATGTAACACTTATCCTTATTTGCTCCAATGAACATCCTATTCGATTATGTAATTATTATTGTGTGTATATTGTGACATTATAATATATTTATTAATTTATTCCACACTTAAGAAGAAAAATAAATACATATACTAATTCATTAATTTGATTAGAAATGTGAATGAAATAATATAGTCTAGTCGACAAGTTGAAAATGGAACAAAATAGAGATACTGCTCTTAAAATTATGTGCGATAGCTCATTCGAACCGGAATGACGCCTAGAAAAATGTGCTAAAAGCGTGTATTAGCACATAAAAATTGCAAAAGTTATAGACCATTAAAGATGAAAAAAAATGGAATTTAGTTTTTTACCAATATTTAATAAACTATTAATATTTAAGAAATTTCAAATAAAGATTCTGAAAGAGGAGGAAATTTCCAATAAAAAACTCTCAGCTCCCGGAACTCTATCTCCATTATTTATAACTTTAATTTAACGCTGAAAATAGGTCTGTGCGTGACATTTTTAGGATTCGCGCGTGGCGTCAAAAGCGACTACGGCACATTAATTAATTTATTTAAGGTATTGAATATTTTTTTTAAATTTGAAAAAATTATGGTGTGTTCTGAACACTATAATTAATTTATTCCCGTTGGAAATTTTACTTAAAGTTAATTTTTCAACAAGTTAAATAATTGTTAACTAACGAAATTTTCTCGAACGACCGTCTTAATTGTAAGTGAAAAAAAATGTTTTAATAATGGTCGTAAAAATATTTCGCTTCGTAGGGCCTTTCTTACATACATACTTAACAAGATCGTGCCATAAAAGTTAAAGAAATATTTATACTTTGTTTATAACAATTTTTTACTTAAACAAAAACTTAAAAATCCAAGTAATGTTGTTAAAAAATTTTTTTTTCTAAATCATCATATTATCGTTTTTATATTAATACAAGATATTTATTGATTTGCAAAAAAAATTTCCCGCTCCATTGTTGATAATTTTTTTTAAACAAATTGATTAAATCAATTGTTTTAAAAAAAAATTTTCACAACTTTATTACATTACAAATATTATGATTGTTTAAAAAAAAAATTTCCTTAATAACATATTTTAATTGTTTATAATCGTTTTTTTATATTTCTATTGTTTAAATAATTAGTTAAGAAATTTTTTTTTCTAAAAATCATAATTGACAGTCCTCTATAAAGTAACAAAAAAATTTTTTTTTAATCAACAATTCTATTGTTTATTAACTTACCAATTTGTTATAAACAAATGTTCAACTTTTTAATATTTTTTTCTAAAACTTCTAAAATTAACAAAAACAACCATATATAACAAAATATAGAAAAACATTTTTTTAAATTTTTTGATTATCATGAATATTACTTTTATTAAAAAATTTTTTTTTTTTTTTTTTATAGACTTTGTTATATATGTTTGTTTTTGTTAATTTTAGAAGTTTTAGAAAAAAAATATAAAAGGTTGAACATTTGTTTATAACAAATTGTAAGGGTTAATAAACAATAGAATTGTTGATTAAAAAAAATTTTTTTGTTACTTTATAGAGGACTGTCAATTATGATTTTTGAAAAAAAAATTTCTTAACTAATTATTTAAACAATAGAAATATAAAAAAACGATTATAAACAATTAAAATATGTTATTAAGGAAATTTTTTTTTAAACAATCATAATATTTGTAATGTAATAAAGTTAGAAAATAATTTTTTTAAAACAATTGATTTAATCAATTTGTTTAAAAAAAATTATCAACAAATAGTGGAATTTTTTTTGCAAATCAATAAATATCTTGTATTAATATAAAAACGATAATATGATGATTTAAAAAAAAATTTTTTTTAACAACATTACTTGGATTTTTAAGTTTTTGTTTAAGAAAAAAATTGTTATAAACAAAGTATAAATATTTCTTTAACTTTTATGGCACGATCTTGTTAAGTATGTATGTAAGAAAGGCTCTACGAAGCGAAATATTTTTACGACCATTATTAAAACATTTTTTTCACTTACAATTAAGACGGTCGTTCGAGAAAATTTCGTTAGTTAACAATTATTTAACTTGTTGAAAAATTAACTTTAAGTAAAATTTCCAACGGGAATAAATTAATTATAGTGTTCAGAACACCACCATATTTTTTCAAATTTAAAAAAATATTCAATACCTTAAATAAATTAATTAATGTGCCGTAGTCGCTTTTGACGCCACGCGCGAATCCTAAAATGTCACGCACAGACCTATTTTCAGCGTTAAATTAAAGTTATAAATAATGGAGATAGAGTTCCGGGAGCTGAGAGTTTTTATTGGAAATTTCCTCCTCTTTCAGAATCTTTATTTGAAATTTCTTAAATATTAATAGTTTATTAAATATTGGTAAAAAAACTAAATTCCATTTTTTTTCATTTAATGGTCTATAACTTTTGTCATTTTTTTATGTGCTAATACACGCTTTTAGCACATTTTTCTAGGCGTCATTCCGGTTCGAATGATCTATTGCACATAATTTTAAGAGCAGTATCTCTATTTTGTTCCATTTTCAACTTGTCGACTAGACTAATATGTACCTTTTACAAAAATATAATTTGAGAGCCCGTTACAAAGAAGAATGGCACAACATTTGAGTTGAGTGATAAACGTGCTAGATGTCGCTGCACCACCCATAAAACGCGATACAAGAGTACCGGAATATTTGTATACAATATTTTTCACAATACAAACATGTATCGCTTCTCGGCCTTTTGGCTAAGATCAAAGTGTAGTATCTGTTCTTTTCAGCTTAATATCTGAAAGTTCCCGCATAGCGGGACCAGTATATTAAACTGATTTTTGAAACTGACGGGATGTTCGGGGCTCGCTCCACTCCTGTCACGGGTCGGCCCGGCATTGCAGTGCCGCCGGGATCGGCCCATATAATAAATATGTAACTATAATTAATATGATCTCATAATCCTCATTCCTCGTAATTCGTATACATTTAAAATTAAAATTAAAATACAAAACTAAAAGTAAAATAATTTTATTCAGCAGCACAAGGTTACAAACAATAAAAAAGCCAACAAAAATACTGCAATGTGCTACTGAAAAGGCATACACTCAGCTCTCAGGATCTATCAAATTTCACCTAAAATCTATCAAAACGATATTAGGTTAGTTTCAATTTTGATTATTCTAAAACATTAATTCGAGTTTATAATTTCTATTGTTTATTTTTAAATAATAAACCCATGAAAAATAAAATATTTAAGGTGTTTATTTCGAAATTATTTCAAAAATTGGGAAATTTATTATCGATTATTTTTTTAATCCGAATCCATTATTTATTAATCGATTTTTCATGCTCGATTAATTAAAAATCGATTTTTTATACACAATGTCACATCCCTAGGTTACACTTTGATATTTTGTATATGACATACAGCTGTCAGGCATGAGAAACGCAATGAAGTTTTAATGAATGATGAATGTTGAAATCATTCGTTAGATCATATTATTTGAGCAGTGAGGAAACAAATAAAAATTTTCGACGGAAATTTAGGAGAAAATATATTAAAAAATTATATTTAACGAGGTACGCAAAATGCAATATTTTAAAATAAATAAAGTAGAAACATAATAGCTAAAGGCCTTTTTAATTGCATATTTTGGTTCGTCTCATTTGGGGAATGTTGAGTTGAGTGATAAACGTGCTAGATGTCGCTGCACCACCCATAAAACGCGATACAAGAGTACCGTAATATTTGTATACAATATTTTTCACAATACAAACATGTATCGCTTCTCGGCCTTTTGGCTAAGATCAAAGTGTAGTATCTGTTCTTTTCAGCTTAATATCTGAAAGTTCCCGCATAGCGGGACCAGTATATTAAACTGATTTTTGGAAACTGACGGGATGTTCGGGGCTCGCTCCACTCCTGGCACGGGTCGGCCCGGCATTGCAGTGCCGCCGGGATCGGCCCATATAATAAATATGTAACTATAATTAATATGATCTCATAATCCTCATTCCTCGTAATTCGTATACATTTAAAATTAAAATTAAAATACAAAACTAAAAGTAAAATAATTTTATTCAGCAGCACAAGGTTACAAACAATAAAAAAGCCAACAAAAATACTGCAATGTGCTACTGAAAAGGCATACACTCAGCTCTCAGGATCTATCAAATTTCACCTAAAATCTATCAAAACGATATTAGGTTAGTTTCAATTTTGATTATTCTAAAACATTAATTCGAGTTTATAATTTCTATTGTTTATTTTTAAATAATAAACCCATGAAAAATAAAATATTTAAGGTGTTTATTTCGAAATTATTTCAAAAATTGGGAAATTTATTATCGATTATTTTTTTAATCCAAATCCATTATTTATTAATCGATTTTTCATGCTAAAAAGCAATCGATTAATTAAAAATCGATTTTTTATACACAATGTCACATCCCTAGGTTACACTTTGATATTTTGTATATGACATACAGCTGTCAGGCATGAGAAACGCAATGAAGTTTTAATGAATGATGAATGTTGAAATCATTCGTTAGATCATATTATTTGAGCAGTGAGGAAACAAATAAAAATTTTCGACGGAAATTTAGGAGAAAATATATTAAAAAATTATATTTAACGAGGTACGCAAAATGCAATATTTTAAAATAAATAAAGTAGAAACATAATAGCTAAAGGCCTTTTTAATTGCATATTTTGGTTCGTCTCATTTGGGGAATGTTGAGTTGAGTGATAAACGTGCTAGATGTCGCTGCACCACCCATAAAACGCGATACAAGAGTACCGGAATATTTGTATACAATATTTTTCACAATACAAACATGTATCGCTTCTCGGCCTTTTGGCTAAGATCAAAGTGTAGTATCTGTTCTTTTCAGCTTAATATCTGAAAGTTCCCGCATAGCGGGACCAGTATATTAAACTGATTTTTGGAAACTGACGGGATGTTCGGGGCTCGCTCCACTCCTGGCACGGGTCGGCCCGGCATTGCAGTGCCGCCGGGATCGGCCCATATAATAAATATGTAACTATAATTAATATGATCTCATAATCCTCATTCCTCGTAATTCGTATACATTTAAAATTAAAATTAAAATACAAAACTAAAAGTAAAATAATTTTATTCAGCAGCACAAGGTTACAAACAATAAAAAAGCCAACAAAAATACTGCAATGTGCTACTGAAAAGGCATACACTCAGCTCTCAGGATCTATCAAATTTCACCTAAAATCTATCAAAACGATATTAGGTTAGTTTCAATTTTGATTATTCTAAAACATTAATTCGAGTTTATAATTTCTATTGTTTATTTTTAAATAATAAACCCATGAAAAATAAAATATTTAAGGTGTTTATTTCGAAATTATTTCAAAAATTGGGAAATTTATTATCGATTATTTTTTTAATCCAAATCCATTATTTATTAATCGATTTTTCATGCTAAAAAAGCAATCGATTAATTAAAAATCGATTTTTTATACACAATGTCACATCCCTAGGTTACACTTTGATATTTTGTATATGACATACAGCTGTCAGGCATGAGAAACGCAATGAAGTTTTAATGAATGATGAATGTTGAAATCATTCGTTAGATCATATTATTTGAGCAGTGAGGAAACAAATAAAAATTTTCGACGGAAATTTAGGAGAAAATATATTAAAAAATTATATTTAACGAGGTACGCAAAATGCAATATTTTAAAATAAATAAAGTAGAAACATAATAGCTAAAGGCCTTTTTAATTGCATATTTTGGTTCGTCTCATTTGGGGAATGTTGAGTTGAGTGATAAACGTGCTAGATGTCGCTGCACCACCCATAAAACGCGATACAAGAGTACCGGAATATTTGTATACAATATTTTTCACAATACAAACATGTATCGCTTCTCGGCCTTTTGGCTAAGATCAAAGTGTAGTATCTGTTCTTTTCAGCTTAATATCTGAAAGTTCCCGCATAGCGGGACCAGTATATTAAACTGATTTTTGGAAACTGACGGGATGTTCGGGGCTCGCTCCACTCCTGGCACGGGTCGGCCCGGCATTGCAGTGCCGCCGGGATCGGCCCATATAATAAATATGTAACTATAATTAATATGATCTCATAATCCTCATTCCTCGTAATTCGTATACATTTAAAATTAAAATTAAAATACAAAACTAAAAGTAAAATAATTTTATTCAGCAGCACAAGGTTACAAACAATAAAAAAGCCAACAAAAATACTGCAATGTGCTACTGAAAAGGCATACACTCAGCTCTCAGGATCTATCAAATTTCACCTAAAATCTATCAAAACGATATTAGGTTAGTTTCAATTTTGATTATTCTAAAACATTAATTCGAGTTTATAATTTCTATTGTTTATTTTTAATTAATAAACCCATGAAAAATTAAATATTTAAGGTGTTTATTTTGAAATTATTTCAAAAATTGGGAAATTTAGTATCGATTATTTTTTTAATCAAAATCCATTATTTATTAATCGATTTCTCATGCTAAAAAAGCAATCGATTAATTAAAAATCGATTTTTCATACACAATGTCACATCCCTAGGTTACACTTTGATATTTTGTATATGACATACAGCTGTCAGGCATGAGAAACGCAATGAAGTTTTAATGAATGATGAATGTTGAAATCATTCGTTAGATCATATTATTTGAGCAGTGAGGAAACAAATAAAAAATTTCGACGGAAATTTAGGAGAAAATATATTAAACAATTATATTTAATGAGGTACGCAAAATGCAATATTTTAAAATAAATAAAGTAGAAACATAATAGGTAAAGGCCTTTTTAATTGCATATTTTGGTTCGTCTCATTTGGGGAATGTTTTGATAAATAAAAAAATGTAGTCTGTGAAAATTTTACGGACTTGGCTTTCAAATTTTTTTTATCTAGTGACTAGGCAATTCATCAAGGATATTGATTTTCAAAAGACTATAGGAATTTTATAACTTCTATTTTGTAGTCTAAACATCTAAAATCCTGTCATGATTTGCAATAAAGACTAAATTTTATGTATTGTGTTTTTGTATGTATTTCTATTAATTTCGTTTTGAGAAGTAATATTAATAAAATTTCATTATTTAAAAAAAATAAATAAAGTAGAAACATAATAGCTAAAGGCCTTTTTAATTGCATATTTTGGTTCGTCTCATTTGGGGAATGTTGAGTTGAGTGATAAACGTGCTAGATGTCGCTGCACCACCCATAAAACGCGATACAAGAGTACCGGAATATTTGTATACAATATTTTTCACAATACAAACATGTATCGCTTCTCGGCCTTTTGGCTAAGATCAAAGTGTAGTATCTGTTCTTTTCAGCTTAATATCTGAAAGTTCCCGCATAGCGGGACCAGTATATTAAACTGATTTTTGGAAACTGACGGGATGTTCGGGGCTCGCTCCACTCCTGGCACGGGTCGGCCCGGCATTGCAGTGCCGCCGGGATCGGCCCATATAATAAATATGTAACTATAATTAATATGATCTCATAATCCTCATTCCTCGTAATTCGTATACATTTAAAATTAAAATTAAAATACAAAACTAAAAGTAAAATAATTTTATTCAGCAGCACAAGGTTACAAACAATAAAAAAGCCAACAAAAATACTGCAATGTGCTACTGAAAAGGCATACACTCAGCTCTCAGGATCTATCAAATTTCACCTAAAATCTATCAAAACGATATTAGGTTAGTTTCAATTTTGATTATTCTAAAACATTAATTCGAGTTTATAATTTCTATTGTTTATTTTTAATTAATAAACCCATGAAAAATTAAATATTTAAGGTGTTTATTTTGAAATTATTTCAAAAATTGGGAAATTTAGTATCGATTATTTTTTTAATCAAAATCCATTATTTATTAATCGATTTCTCATGCTAAAAAAGCAATCGATTAATTAAAAATCGATTTTTCATACACAATGTCACATCCCTAGGTTACACTTTGATATTTTGTATATGACATACAGCTGTCAGGCATGAGAAACGCAATGAAGTTTTAATGAATGATGAATGTTGAAATCATTCGTTAGATCATATTATTTGAGCAGTGAGGAAACAAATAAAAAATTTCGACGGAAATTTAGGAGAAAATATATTAAACAATTATATTTAATGAGGTACGCAAAATGCAATATTTTAAAATAAATAAAGTAGAAACATAATAGGTAAAGGCCTTTTTAATTGCATATTTTGGTTCGTCTCATTTGGGGAATGTTTTGATAAATAAAAAAAATGTAGTCTGTGAAAATTTTACGGACTTGGCTTTCAAATTTTTTTTATCTAGTGACTAGGCAATTCATCAAGGATATTGATTTTCAAAAGACTATAGGAATTTTATAACTTCTATTTTGTAGTCTAAACATCTAAAATCCTGTCATGATTTGCAATAAAGACTAAATTTTATGTATTGTGTTTTTGTATGTATTTCTATTAATTTCGTTTTGAGAAGTAATATTAATAAAATTTCATTATTTATTAATTTTCACAATTATGAGATATGTTCGTAAAGAATAATAACTTGAAAACCATTAAACTCTGCCTCTTAAGTAACTATGTTTTTGTATTGTCACGACTGAACGAAGTTTTAACTAGTTGGAATTTATTTTTTTAACAAGTTTTTACTGTTGACAGGAAACGGTTTCGTGTCGTCGACAGTAAACGTAACGGCCGTTCTAACACTTATTCACCTATAATCTCTGGATTCTGTAGTGGCGAAACTTGTTAATAATTTGAGCCACGTTTATAACAACGGCTTGTATATTGTATACGAATTACGAGGAATGAGGATTATGAGATCATATTAATTATAGTTACATATTTATTATATGGGCCGATCCCGGCGGCACTGCAATGCCGGGCCGACCCGTGACAGGAGTGGAGCGAGCCCCGAACATCCCGTCAGTTTCCAAAAATCAGTTTAATATACTGGTCCCGCTATGCGGGAACTTTCAGATATTAAGCTGAAAAGAACAGATACTACACTTTGATCTTAGCCAAAAGGCCGAGAAGCGATACATGTTTGTATTGTGAAAAATATTGTATACAAATATTACGGTACTCTTGTATCGCGTTTTATGGGTGGTGCAGCGACATCTAGCACGTTTATCACTCAACTCAACATTCCCCAAATGAGACGAACCAAAATATGCAATTAAAAAGGCCTTTAGCTATTATGTTTCTACTTTATTTATTTTAAAATATTGCATTTTGCGTACCTCGTTAAATATAATTGTTTAATATATTTTCTCCTAAATTTCCGTCGAAAATTTTTATTTGTTTCCTCACTGCTCAAATAATATGATCTAACGAATGATTTCAACATTCATCATTCATTAAAACTTCATTGCGTTTCTCATGCCTGACAGCTGTATGTCATATACAAAATATCAAAGTGTAACCTAGGGATGTGACATTGTGTATAAAAAATCGATTTTTAATTAATCGATTGCTTTTTTAGCATGAAAAATCGATTAATAAATAATGGATTTGGATTAAAAAAATAATCGATAATAAATTTCCCAATTTTTGAAATAATTTCGAAATAAACACCTTAAATATTTTATTTTTCATGGGTTTATTATTTAAAAATAAACAATAGAAATTATAAACTCGAATTAATGTTTTAGAATAATCAAAATTGAAACTAACCTAATATCGTTTTGATAGATTTTAGGTGAAATTTGATAGATCCTGAGAGCTGAGTGTATGCCTTTTCAGTAGCACATTGCAGTATTTTTGTTGGCTTTTTTATTGTTTGTAACCTTGTGCTGCTGAATAAAATTATTTTACTTTTAGTTTTGTATTTTAATTTTAATTTTAAATGTATACGAATTACGAGGAATGAGGATTATGAGATCATATTAATTATAGTTACATATTTATTATATGGGCCGATCCCGGCGGCACTGCAATGCCGGGCCGACCCGTGACAGGAGTGGAGCGAGCCCCGAACATCCCGTCAGTTTCCAAAAATCAGTTTAATATACTGGTCCCGCTATGCGGGAACTTTCAGATATTAAGCTGAAAAGAACAGATACTACACTTTGATCTTAGCCAAAAGGCCGAGAAGCGATACATGTTTGTATTGTGAAAAATATTGTATACAAATATTACGGTACTCTTGTATCGCGTTTTATGGGTGGTGCAGCGACATCTAGCACGTTTATCACTCAACTCAACATTCCCCAAATGAGACGAACCAAAATATGCAATTAAAAAGGCCTTTAGCTATTATGTTTCTACTTTATTTATTTTAAAATATTGCATTTTGCGTACCTCGTTAAATATAATTGTTTAATATATTTTCTCCTAAATTTCCGTCGAAAATTTTTATTTGTTTCCTCACTGCTCAAA
The DNA here is from genome assembly GCA_905332375.1 of Pieris macdunnoughi. NCBI lineage: Eukaryota > Metazoa > Arthropoda > Insecta > Lepidoptera > Pieridae > Pieris > Pieris macdunnoughi. The sequence goes on from CAJOBZ010000027.1 coordinate 950,652, forward strand.
TAATATGATCTAACGAATGATTTCAACATTCATCATTCATTAAAACTTCATTGCGTTTCTCATGCCTGACAGCTGTATGTCATATACAAAATATCAAAGTGTAACCTAGGGATGTGACATTGTGTATAAAAAATCGATTTTTAATTAATCGATTGCTTTTTAGCATGAAAAATCGATTAATAAATAATGGATTTGGATTAAAAAAATAATCGATAATAAATTTCCCAATTTTTGAAATAATTTCGAAATAAACACCTTAAATATTTTATTTTTCATGGGTTTATTATTTAAAAATAAACAATAGAAATTATAAACTCGAATTAATGTTTTAGAATAATCAAAATTGAAACTAACCTAATATCGTTTTGATAGATTTTAGGTGAAATTTGATAGATCCTGAGAGCTGAGTGTATGCCTTTTCAGTAGCACATTGCAGTATTTTTGTTGGCTTTTTTATTGTTTGTAACCTTGTGCTGCTGAATAAAATTATTTTACTTTTAGTTTTGTATTTTAATTTTAATTTTAAATGTATACGAATTACGAGGAATGAGGATTATGAGATCATATTAATTATAGTTACATATTTATTATATGGGCCGATCCCGGCGGCACTGCAATGCCGGGCCGACCCGTGACAGGAGTGGAGCGAGCCCCGAACATCCCGTCAGTTTCCAAAAATCAGTTTAATATACTGGTCCCGCTATGCGGGAACTTTCAGATATTAAGCTGAAAAGAACAGATACTACACTTTGATCTTAGCCAAAAGGCCGAGAAGCGATACATGTTTGTATTGTGAAAAATATTGTATACAAATATTCCGGTACTCTTGTATCGCGTTTTATGGGTGGTGCAGCGACATCTAGCACGTTTATCACTCAACTCAAATGTTGTGCCAATCTTCTTTGTAACGGGCTCTCAAATTATATTTTTGCAAAAGGTACATATTATTTTTGTTACATTTCTAATCAAATTAATGAATTAGTATATGTTTTTATTTTTCTTCTTAAGTGTGGAATAAATTAATAAATATATTATAATGTCACAATATACACACAATAATAATTACATAATCGAATAGGATGTTCATTGGAGCAAATAAGGATAAGTGTTACATATCAGTGACTAAACCGTGTACACATTGAAACGGACTTGTATTGGGAAAATCAATGAATTTTGCGGGTTTCCTTCATCGAAATTATATTACTTATCTCGATACCGTCCTTTTACTATCGTAAATTATGTCAGTTCCAATTTGTAACCTATTCAATGTGCGCTTGTTGCGATTTATACGTATCGCCTAGCTAAGTATTTAATACTTTCCAAAATTTAATAATACATCCTTGCCATAAAGTATTATAACATTAACATTATTTGGATTTTTATTTTCTTCATATTACTAAAATTATAAATTATTATTTTTGAATTTCAATTTTTTATACAAAATTGGCTCAGCCAAACTAAATTTGGCTGTAATCCCACCTGAGTGACGTGAAGTGAAGTGTGATGACCTATTGAAGGGCAGGCTTCACCAGCGTTTATTTATCCGCTGCTTGGAAGAGACAATATTATACTCTCAAGGGAAGACCGACGAGGGCAAGGAGTTCTACTTCTTCGCTGTTCACAAGACCCGACGCACCAAATAGTGTAGTGCGGTACTTTGGGATGTCAACAATGCAGGGGTGAAACTCCAGCGTGCTTATAGCCGAGCGTAGTTTGAAAGGGGACGATGAAACCGAGTTATATAGTTGCAAGCAGCATTCTCTGCAGTGTATTTCACCGATGGTTCCATAAATATTTCGGAAGACATTAGTCAATGGTAATATTGCAAATGAGAAATGCTAGAATAATATACAGTTTTATTGGAATTTTGTAGTTTTGCTTAATTTAGCTTTCCTAGATAAGAAGACATAATAAATGATAGTATAGGCAATACATTAAAGCCCGTTTTAGGATATAGGCACAATAGGTTTACATATATGGCCTCCAACAATTCAAAGATTCAGGGCTTGTTGGCTTGTAAGTGTGTACTTTGTTGTCATATTAAATGACATGTTTTGGTCGACAAGTATACATTAAAGTTTTATTGGAAATCGTGACCGAGCATTTTTAATGAGTAAATTTGAAGTAGGAAATTATATTATTTTCATGGATTTTTATTAGTCTATCAAATGGGTTGGCAAAATACTACGCAAGTACACATTCCAAAGAAGTCCAGAAGAAGTATAGATTATCTTGCCCGTGTATGTTTTATTATTAATATTGCACACTTCGATAAATATAATTGTTTAATATAATTTTCTCCAAATTTCTGTCGAGGAATGAAAAAAAATATGTTTAAATAAAATTATCCATTGAATGATTTAAACATTCATCGTTCATTAAAGCTTCATTGTTTCCCTTATGCTTGACAGCTGTCATTTTATAAATATAAAAATGAAATTAAGTATTATTCTAAGAGCCTCATAGCGGTCTTATTAAGTGGCAGCTAGGTGAGGGGTACCGGGTTCGATTCCCGGTTCGAGGGCAAGTTTTAATTTAAATTTGTTCTCGGCCTTTGGGAGGGTTGTGCGGTACCGGGCGAGTGCTTAAACCTAGGGATGTTATGGAGCTCCGTAACCGTAACCGAAACAATCGGATATCCGAAATAAATATATATCCGTAACCGTAACCGTATCCGTCCACAACTTTCGGATATTTTCGGATAAGGGCGGAGTCCAAAATCTAGATAATACTACATAATTCGACAGGTTCTTGTTAATGGTTTCATTACTCGAAAAAAAGAATTAAACAGAAAACATTTAATATGTTATACATAGGTTATAAGTTAATATGTGCAGTGTATAAAGCTAAATGTTTTTGTAAATCTATTAAATTTATTGCACTTTTATTTTAATAGATAAATCTGAGGAGGTTTATAATAATTACTTACCTATATGACCGATTATAATACCAACTGATAACCTAAACTAAATAAAACCTGTATATAAAACTAAATTATTACATACTATTTGTGTTTATATTTTACTTCAATCTAATAACCGTAACCGAAACTATCCGAAACTAACGGATAATCCGAAATAATTAAATATCCGTAACCGTAACCGAAACCGATATAATTTTATTCCTATATCCGTATCCGTATCCAGATCCGAAATATCATATCCATAACATCTCTACTTAAACCGTACATGGAGGACACGGTCGAATTTCTAAGGCAAGCACGAATAAAAATGTTATACTTGACGCTGGCTAATGCACAAACCGTGCCAGAGCCATAAAAAAATTTTTATTCTTTAACTTTCTATTTTTATATATATTCTTTAAGTTTTAAGTTTTAAGGTTAATTGTTTAGTGGGTTTTAATATAAAGTGACAGTTTTTAATAATTAAAAAACCCTCACAAGGGTAGAGCGTTGTGTAAAATTCCGTTTGAAACCGTAAACTTAGTAAACATAAACTCTACGTAAAATGTTTATATGCATCGGCATTTTAAATACAAAGTACAACCAAGAAAACTTCTGAATTATCATTGTTTATTCGGTTCAAAGATACTTTATTCCTAAAGAATTACATTCACTTAGTAAAAAAATTTAGGCCAGGTTAGTTATGTACATAGTGTTATGAATTATTTGAAATTTTACCATTTATATCACTTAAAAAAACCCTAACGATATGTCAATTTATTTAATTGTTTAATTTCTGCGTTTTTATTGTTATTTGATGTATGTGGCCGATAAAGTATAAATGAAACGATGTACGTAGGACACGCGTGGTATTTGACAATTTCGCTGTGGGGTTATTATAAAACTAACATCTCCTAACATATTGATTGAACTCAAACGATGTCAAGGGCATTTATTTTAATAAAGATATTTATTTGGATAAGGATTTAATTTTATGTTTATAAAAACAACAGGAATAATGAATTATTTTAAAACGATTTAATTACCCTAATATATATTATAGTAAGTCAATCTTAAAAGATAAATGTGCTGTTTCAGACTTTTATTAGGCTTAAAAAGGCACAATTCCGTTCTTAAACGTAAACTTAACCATTTACGCAGCTAATGGGAACTCTGTAAGATAAAAAAAAACATTTTTTCAAAATGTTTGATGGCACTTTGCACTTCTTCAGATTAACGTCGCTGTTAGCCAAAAAGAAACGAATACTTGCTTTATAATATATTCTTGATTTATTAATACATTCTAAATAACATGTAATGTCTGACATGAATTAGGGCGTTGATAAATATGCTCTGCTTATACTATCTTAATAGAATTACATACGAAATTTTACAACAAAGCTTTTGCATTTAGTCCGTTCCCAGCCCGTATAAACGCATTATCCTGCATGGAATACCAACAGAAACAAAATGTAGGTCGTCTCCACAGATTTCGGCAGTAGGCAGTACTAAACCGCGCGGTTTGAGTAATACCCAACAATAGTTATAATATTGAAGGCTAAATATTTGTTAAACTCAGATTTCGGCGTCAGTTTAATTTTATTTTATAGGCGAATATATTTAATCGCAAGACATCCGATTTCCTTCTAAGTACAAATTTATTTATTTATTTTTTTTTTTTTTATAGAACGGGGGGCAAACGGGCAGGAGGCTCACCTGATGATAAGTGACACCGCCGCCCATGGACACTCTCAATGCCAGAGGGCTCGCGAGTGCGTTGCCGGCCTTTTAAGAATTGGTACGCTCTTTTCTTGAAGGACCCTAAGTCGAATTGGTTCGGGAATACTTCAGTGGGCAGCTGATTCCACATAGTGGTGGTGCGCGGCAAAAACTGCCTTGAAAAACGCTCAGTTGTGGAACGGCGGACGTCGAGGTGATACGGGTGGAATTTCGTATTCTGTCTCGACGTCCGATGATGAAACTCAGCTGCAGGTATTAATCCGAACAACTCCTCTGAACACTCTCCATGGTAAATGCGGTAGAAGATGCAGAGTGACCCCACATCTCTACGCAACGCCAAAGGATCAAGCCGCTCGGAGAGGGATTGGTCGTCGACGATTCGAACCGCTCTGCGTTGTATACGGTCAAGTGGAAGGAGCTGGTACTGGGGAGCCCCCGCCCAGAGGTGAGAGCAGTACTCCATGTGGGGCCGAATTTGCGCTTTATATAGTTGCATGCGGTGGCCCGGAGTGAAGTACCGCCTCGCCTTGCTGAGCACACCAAGCTTTTTGGAGGCTAATTTAGCCTTTCCCTCCAAATGACCGCGAAACTGAACGTCGTTCGATATGTCAACGCCAAGTATTCCAATGCTGGCTGTGGCTTTAAGAAGAGTGTTTTCGAAAAGAGGAGTAGCGACAAAGGGTGATTTTTTAGCGGAAAACGCGCAAACTTGTGTCTTCTTGGGGTTAAATTGGACTAGGTTTTGTCTGCCCCAGTCTGAGACTCCACGTAGCGTTCAGACACAAGTTTGTTTCGGTACTCATCAACAACTGCCCGAGAAATACCTGCCCGGCCAGTGTAAAAAGTATCCCCAGTGCTGTCATCCGCATAGCAATGAATGTTGCTAAGTTGCAACATATCATTATTGGACTTGGAGTTTATATAATATATATACATATATAAAATTGCATGCCTAACCTTCTAATACGTCCTATTGCGATAATAACCATGTAGTTTAAACTGTCTTGTAAAATACGAAGAAATAATGATATCTCTTTCATTATAAAATCTCATAATGAAAGAGATATCATATCATGGTGCAAAAGTATATTCAAAGAACTTTGTAAATATTTCAAAACATATATAAATTAAGTTAGATAGCAGCGTGGACTTAGTGTCTTCAGCGGGCGACTCTCATCCCCGGTCGCGCACCAATGGACTTTCTATCTATGTGCGCATTTAATACTTGCTCGTATGGTTAAGGAAACCATCGTGACAAACCAGCTTTAGACCCAAAAAGTTGACGGTGTGTGTCAGACACAGAAGGTCGATCACCTACTTGCCAATTAGAAACGATCACGGAAAGATACAGAAATCCGAGGCCCAGACCTGAAAGGCTGGAGCGTCATATATAAATTAAGTTGGGGCCAAGTAATATTATTTATTGTACAAAGTATTTTTGAGAATTTTTTGTACAGATTGCAGGAATTTTAGCACGTCCTTAATAGTTTTGTCAATGCCATAATATTTTCAGTCGGTTTTCTATACCGCCAGATCACTATAATACTTACATATTCTTCTTTTTCTTCTTTGGGCCTCTCCATTACTGGAGGTTGGCCATCAGTCTCGTCAAGCGTGTCTTGTCCTGTGCTAAATTCAGAAACTCTTCCGCAGTCGCTATACGCGGCCACTCCCTAATGTTGCGAAGCCATAATTATTTCCTTCTACCAACGCCGTTTACCCTAGAATTTACCCATTATAATTAATTGAAGATCATGGCGCATCAGTGGACTAGGTACACATCTTACCGTTGTTTAATGTTAATACATATAATATTCTAAACGAATTCTATTCGGACGTTGTATGTTCGTGTTTAGTTTTAAATACACTCACAGACCGTTGTTCAAGTTGTCCTGACTAAAATCTATTAATTATATTGCGATCTTCTTAGAACCACTCTTAGCACGTTAACGTAGGACCTTTCTAAGAGTGGTTCTGTAGGGACAGATCTGTTATATATTTAACTAATTTGTGGTAAGTAATTATTATCTTAGTATTGTCTTTTATTGACATAACCTTCACACATTTAAAGAAAAAACTTTTTAACCGGATTAAAGTTATGTATTATTATAAATTTACAATTATTTAACATCATTTTAAATTTAACCAACGTTTCGCGTGCTTTAGAGCGTGCGTGGTCACGGTGACTACGGCATAATTGTAAATTTATAATAATACATAACTTTAATCCGGTTAAAAAATTTTTTCTTTAAATTATTATCTAATTTATATGTTCATCCATCTTTAAAGACAAAATGCTGTACAATTTCCCCTCTCACTTACTCACTCCGCTGGCTCTGCAACCCAAAGAGTGTCCACACTTCCGAAATGAGAATCTACTAGCGCTCCCTGTCTTGTGTCATCTCCCGCCAATTGCTGGCTTTTAGCTGCAGCAGGTCCTGCTGCACTCTGTCGATCCAGCGGTACCTACAATTCCCACGCAATTTTGCAAAACTGATATTTATCCTTATATTATAATTTGGTGTGGCATCCAAAGTTTTATTGATTGAGCCTTTAGTACTTACTAACCCAAAGAGTTATTGTTTCACTGGGACGCCTATAGTTTTTACTGCAGTAAATATCTCTACGCCACGAAGTTATACAATATCTATAATATTTAAATTATACGTTTTTGTTATTATTCCAACTGTTTGCATTATCCTGTTCCTGTTTTAAGCGAATGCATAACCCTGCTAGCACGTGAATAAAATATTACATAAATCTCTTTAATTAGCCCTAAGACGATATATTAGCTTTAATATTAACGTGTGATATTAAAGTCAGTTGCATTTTAAAATTACCGCAATAACTTATATGGTTTAACTGACTGTTAAAAAGGGAAGTCGTCTGCCGGGTCCGTTATTAAACACTAAAATAAAAACTAATATTTATATAACTTACAAATAAATGTGTCATTATTTCGTAGTTCTGAAATAATATACTATTTAATGTGAGACTGATTTATTTAGTTGTACGCTGGCTGAATTCATAAGGATTGAATTGTTCATAATTTCTTATAAAAATGATGAGTTTAATGTAATATATCTTTGTTTAAATTTTGTATTAATAAGTTTTATTGTATTAGTATTAAGTTACTGGAAGTATAGAAAATAAGGAAATAAATCTATCAATAAATTTATTTTTCAAATTTACTGAATTCCGAGACATAAGTTATCCTATTATAACCCGCGACTTCGCGCGGTTAACTTCTATCTCTTGAGATCTGAAAATGTGACATATGGAATTTTTATTCCATATGTCACATTTTCAGATCTCATCTCAGGGCTTTTGCCCTTGTTGTATGTATGTGCGAAATGTATCCTAATCCATTTAGCAGTTTTGTTGTGAGTAAATATCATCCAGCCATAATTCAATTTTATAATTCGTACGTACGTTTAATACCTTTTGACCCATGGTTATGCATGGTCAAGCTAACTCATTAATAATAACTCGTGTTTAATATCAAATGTTGTTTGATTGACATTTGTCAAATGCGATTTGAATTCATAATGACACTTAAATTGTTTAGTTATATGTAATTTAAATTAAAAACACTAAAACAGTGCCATTACCTGGCGTAATAGGGATCCCATCTTCAATGCTGAGTTTTTATACCTAGCGGTTACAATATCGCTGTTAAAATTTACAGAGAACCAATGCAGATACTTGAAAACAATATTGTTAGTATTTACATTATATTAGCTATTTAATTACGAAAGTATACAAAAGCAATTAGTTATAATATGATTATCAAAATATATTATCATCTGGAATATCATTTCTAATACCCGCGTGCCGGCAAAAAGTATTTATAACTGCTTCTTAAGTAATTTAAGAATATAAGAAAGAAAAAACTTATTACTGACAATAAAATGATATTTAGGTAAAATAAAGTGCACTAGCCCCCTGACTAAGTTCCCTACGTTTCTTCCTTTTGACGTGACAATACTTGACAATAATTTATACATGATTTAACTATTCTTGCACAAAAATAATATTTTCTTTATCAGAATCAGGTTGGCAAGATGTTGTTTAAGATTTCTATTGAATGTATGAAATGTAAGTTTTGAAACGTTACTGAAAATTTTGTTTTTAAGAAAGTGGTTAAAGATGAGAAAGGGCCTCGGAAGGAGAAAAATTTCTAAAAGTTTGCAGCTATGAAGATATTTAAGGAATTAGATTGAATAAATATGCAACAATTATTGAGAAATTTCTATTTATTTTATCAATAAATTACTTTGGTAAGTAAGACATTTAAAGGATATCCTTTAACACATTAGTGTTTAAAAAAATATAAATATTTTTCAATTCTAACACCATCTGTCTGTAATTTTTATACTAAGTTTATATTCTAAAGAAGATATAGAACTCGTGTCAAATCTTCAATGCTGTTGACAATGGGGCTTTAGCAAAGCCGTGCGCGCAATAAGACTCGTATCAAACGTTTGTACGACTTGTATTCTTATTTTAAATAATATTTTATAGGATAAACAACAACGGAAAGTTGGGCCACGTGTTGCGTCATGACCGCTACCACCTCCTTCAATTATTTATAATGGGTAAACGGCGCGAAAAGAGAAAAGAGCATGGCTTCGTAAAATTAAGGAGTGAACGGGTATTGCGACTGCACAAGAGACTGCCAACCTCCAGTAATGAAGAGGCACCAAAAGAAGAAGAATAAATAAAATGAGGAACAGTTTATTGAGTTTGCCTATTTACCTAAAGAGATACAAGTAGCGGCACGAAACTCTAGCGCTGACCGTTATTGCGCAGAAGTAAAAAATAAGGTACCTGAGGGGGGCTAGCGGAATGAAGAGTTTCGATTGGCTCTCCAGTCGCATTCCGTCCCCCGCGCGACAGTTCACATGCGCAGCAATCCCCTCCACGTATCGGCCAGCGCTACAATTACGTGCCGCTGCCTATACTAGAGATAGCTACTTATAAACATTAACAATAAGGTTTCATGAATTTTAAAATATTTATATAATAATTATAAGTTTAAATTACAAGTTCATTTATTTAGTCTTAACGATCGTACGATTAATTTACAAAACAAATTAATCGAAGGTGACCTAACACACGTCCGTCGCATTCAAGCATCCGAGTGCAAAAGGATTGAGTTGTAACTTGTAGTCAGCACGCAATGTCAGATCCCGTCAACTGTCAAATCCTCGAAGTGTAGATTCCTCGATGTAGCAAGCACGCAATTTTCCTCCAAGACATGTTTATTAGAAATATTCAATACTTAACCCTATCGATTGATTTCATAGAGGTACAGGTTATTCATTCAGGGTTTAATTAGTGTGGTTCTCGTATTAACATGTATAATTAATATTTGTAAAACAGGACCAAAAGTTCGTGGAATGGAGGGGATGGAGTGGGGATAGGGGCGCTTCTTATTCATACTAATTGGGGACTCATAATTAGTATATAAATGGAGTTTCACCCTATTGCGTCATTCGTTTACAACACTCCCTCTAAACACGTCAATCCAAGAAAACTGAAACTATGGAGAAAATTGAACACCTCTTCATTAAATTCCTTACCAACAAAAAGAACCTCAACCATTTTGAATGAAATGGAAACTGTTTACGAGAACAGTCCCTATAAATCAATATTTACAAATGCATGGTCTTTTTAAACATGGTTGGGAGTCGATTGAAGACGACCCCCCTCAGGAACCATTACCACCACATCAACATCGTCGAAAAGTGGAAAAAATTGTACTGGAGGACACCCTTAGAAGAAAACAGTTATCTGCATTAGTTGAGTATCAGATACCACAATTTTGCGAATCCTACATACCACCTGGTATGACAAAAGTCAGTCAAGATGGGTACCAGAATGCTCACCCGCTTCAAAAACAGCAGCCTCAACTCAAAACATTTTTTGAGTTGTGTAGCACATCCTATCATTTTGACAATTGTTACCGCATAAACATGGGTTCATCACTTCAGCCTGATCAAACAAAGTCCATCAATCATAAAAGGGGACACCACCCCAAAAAATCAAAGTGTAGTCGGTAAAGTTGATGGCTACTGTTTTTGGGATTGTGAGGGGATATACTATTGATTATAAAGAAAAGGGCAGACCATAACCGGAGAATACTACCAACAATACTAGAAAAATTAAAGGATCCATCAAAGAAAAACGTCGGGGAAAATTGACAGGGTGTGTTGCTCTTGCAAGACAACGCCCTTCACAAGACAAGTTGCATGCTCTCTACACACCTCTTCGAATCATATCCCCCACCCTATATTCCAATTGGCCCCAATATTTTTATTTGTTCCCCAATTTAAAAAAATTAAGGGAAGGAAATTTTCCGACGACAATGAGGTAAAGGAGGCAATTTTGGCTCATTTTGAGGGAAAAGATAAAAAATATTTTTACGATGGTTTAGAAAAATTAATTCATAGATCTAATAAATGTATTCAGCTTAAGGGTGATTATATTGAAAAGGAAAAATAAATTTACTGTTTCATTTTTACTAAAACCCTTTCATTCCACGAACTTTTGACCTCCCTCGTATGTGAGGAACATGTATACTAACTTTTTTAGTATAGTAGTTTATTCTAAGAGTACATTGTCTTCACATATAATTATTTAACAAATGTAACAAATATTCTAAACCTATTTTAAAAGAGTAAGTGTGGAGTTTCTTGCCCATTCTTCTCCACACGAAACTACCTTTTGGAAGAGGCAACTAGAATCTTCTTTGTATTTTTTTGACGTTCAAAAGTGCCATTTTAGGTGGTCTAATTGAAATAAATGATTCGACATTGACTAAAATACTAAAGAAATCGGTTCTTTTTTCTAGGCCACGGGGTAGACATTTTTCGGTGTACGTTTCATTGACAATTTTGGGTCATTTCTCACATTTAGTTCGCTATGATTTGACATGACCTGATGGCTAATTTCACTAAGAAAACCCGAATTACGCGAATAATAGGCAATCAGCACCCTGTGGTGGAAATTTCCTTTTAAGTGGCGATTCGCGGATGGGAAATTTGAGTGGCAACATTATTCTCGGCTTAATTAACTCCATAATATTCTCCGATTTTCCGACAATTTCGTTACGTATTTCTATTGTATTTGTTTGATTTATTAAGATTAGTTTTTTTTCCTACAATAAAGTTCATAAAAAAGAATGCGATTTTACTTGAATTACAATCTAGCCTATACAATAATAAGTATGTGTAATATACATTACGTCGACTTAATTTTCTACAATACTAATGAATAGCTTAAACTAAGGTAATGTTTATTAACAGTCTTAGTGTTCTGTAATGTTTTGACACAATTTTTGTGTGTCCGATTAAGATTAGTTACGTTATAATTATAATATAATATTATATTTTGTCTGTATACTATTTGGTAACGGCCACGATCAATGTGGTTGGCTAGTCAGAAGGCCTACAATTTTCTATTTTCTTTGGTTAACATTTAACTAAAACTTCTTCAATATTTATTTTATATTTTAATAACATTTCGAATGCTTTAAATGAGTTAAAAAATATTTGCATATTTTATTAAGTCTGTTTAACGAAAGAGCCTTAACGCTTTCACCTTAGCTTTGTCGTTGCGTAGATGTTCACTAGAAGTTGTCATGCAAATTGCTCTTAATCATTCGATTTTGATTTCGTTTATCTATAATTCACGACAAAAATAATATTAACATGTACCTATTCACTTAACTGACAATTAACCGGGTTGTCAAAATAATATAGATAACAGAACCGCCGACATTTTACGTTTTGTTCAAACTAGATTTTATGATCGCGGTCCGATGCCAAATCACCCTTTCTGTATTTGTGTAAATTGATGATATTGGCTTTACTGATATGCCTTTTAATGGGACATGAATTCTTATACGAGGTGAAATATTACCCAATTCTGGGACATAAGCATATTCTGTTGTATTTGAGAGATAATTTGCTAACATGTTAAAACTACATACATTAAAAAAACGTACTTAAACCAGTGTAAAGTTATTTGTTTAATCACAAAAATACATATTCAGTACAGCCAATACGATAATGTCGAAATAAAAAATATGTTATTATCGATACATTATGTATGATACACAATATTGCTGCTGTCAAATCACTCTGCGAACATATAAAGATGACGATAGTGTCAGAGTTACCTTGATTTAAGTATATAAAGCTTGATAAAAACCTGCACGGCGTGAATCGTTTAATAAAAGGATAAATCATAATAGTTTAGGTAATAAAAAATAACAAAAATAATTAAGAAATATGATTAAATTATTACAACTACAATACTAACTGAATTATTATTGTTTGAATATATCTTGACCACATTCACACAAGAATCAAAAGTGAAAATGGCATAGAGAAAGAAAAAATTAAAGCGAATTTATTTCACGGAAAATTCAGATACATATTATTACTCCAAGTTTATCATATTCGCGATAAACTTGAAAATCGCAATGCATGAGAAAATCGCGTTGTCACGTCACAGTGTGATAGTTTAACAGTCATTCAATTTCAATATTAAACGCTATAAAAAGACAATTTGTTTAAAGAATCTACTTGGGAATGAAAATCTTGTGTGTATAGTGCGAATTTAAAAAATATTATTTTTAATACGCCCATATAAAGAATTAAAAGAGCAGTGTTGGCCTAGAGGCTTCAGCCTGCGACTCTCATTCCTGAGGTCGTAGGTTCGATTCCCGGCTGTGCACTTGGACTTTCTTTCTATGTGCGCATTTAACATTCGCTCGAACGGTGAAGAAAAACATCGTGAGGAAACCGGCTTGCCTTTGATCCAAAACGTCGGCGTGTTTCAGGCACAGGAGGCTGATCACCTACTTGCCATTAGATTGATTCATGAAATATAAAGGTAAAGGCGCCATTTATATACTGTTAATTCACACACTCTCATAAGCACTCATGCTTTAGTTATATTTTGTATGTTATTTTAGTCTCTCTTCTTTCTTCTCTATAATGGTGAATATTTTCTAACCGCGATGGAAAGCTGGTTACCACAGGACTTCTATAGTCCTATTCTAAGCACCAGCCTCTCACAAAGATACCTGTATTATGTTAACTTGTATAGATACAAAATTGTGAAGAGGCAAATAAACATTATCATTAACTAGGTTAAACGGTGAACTTTGTGAACGTGTGAACCGGTGAAACAGACCAAAGAGATCGAACCTCATACTTCAGCTATGAAACACAAATTTCTGAAGGCATCTCATTTTTTTTTCGCCCATGGCGCAGGCTATCGTCTTTCGACCATACCGCCTGGTCTTTCGTAGAATTTTTCCTTTAATTATATATTAGGTTCATTTATGTCTTGAAGGCATCAAAATATATGACAAGCAAGTGACAATTTTTTATTTTTAAAAAGACAAATGACAGCTCCAGCAGATTTCCACTGCTCCAGCAGCAGCAGATTTTCCAGCTCGAAACAGTCATTATTGGAAAATTCAATTGTCGTTTTAAGTATTATTCTTTACTTATTATTTATGTTTCTCAGTGTTTAAACCTGTCCAGAACTTCCACAAATATTTCAGATCATAATTAGCCAAATCGGTCCAGCCATTTTCGAGTTTACGAGTTCTCTTCGTCTCGAGACGGTGAGTTCATTTATGTACCACGACTATGGTTTATAAAACTTAGAAAAACTTTGATTATTGCACGTACTAGAACCTCTCTTTACTGTTAATACTGTTATGCTCATCGCGTGCAGTGAGCTGGCTTTGTCACGTTCTGTCACATGACAGTTGACACGTCATTATGTCATGACGCAAACGTGACGCGAGTGACACGCGATTACGTATCACGCACTGGCTAACAGCTAATCATGCCGACTGTTATTTCTTACGCCCAAGAGACCTTGATTATAGTCAAAAATGTTCAGTGAATGGAAATTAATGTAATAATTATGTGAACAATAAGTTTTAATTAGTTTTAAGTAGTTTATTATTCTATACCGCTTGACGTTTTGGAGTAGATGGTTTTGTTTAATTTTAATAAATTGTATACATTTTTCTTTATTTACGATATTGTAAGATGTGGACAAAGAAGGTTTTATTATACCAATTATGATGATTGAACGAGAACATTACAGGAGTTAGCTAAAAGAAAACGGCTAGTAGGGATAGACTGCTAAATATAATTTAATACTAACTAGTACAAAATCTTTTTAATAATACCATTGCGTCTAAAGTAAGCGCACTCAAAAGCAGAAGAAGTAATGAGCATTATATTCTTTGCCATTAGCCCGCATTAGCTTCGACATATACCATTGAACTTCAATTTTCTCTAATACCGTGAAATATATTGAACTGTGAGAATACCCGAAGATTTCGAGTTACGTCACAGGACCGCAATATTTCATAACGTATGGCTGGACAACTAGTGCTTTGCCAATTTTGCTTCCGAACAAAATCGCATTGAATTTATAGTTCTGTCTTCATAACAACCTTATTGTCGGACGGGCTTGTTAGCTTCGCAGAGTCTTATTGATAAATACCTCTATACTTTAAATTTAGTATATAAGATAAAGTTACTTACCTAACAAACGCAGAAGCTGTATTCACTAATGATTTTTCCTCCCATATTCTTTTTTATTTAGTTAAATTAGTTTTATTTTCTTAATTGAATTCTTCTCACTTAAACTTTGCTTCTAGTGTGCTGTATTATTATTGTGATTATATGTGTTTTGTGATGAATAAAAATAAAACAGTGGCGCTACAACCTCTAGGTCTTGGCCGCAGATTTCTGAATCTGTTCCATGATCATTTTTAATTCTAATAGGCAAGTAGGTCCAGTGCCTGACACACGCCGTCGACTTTTTGGGTCAAAGACATGTAGGTTTCCTCACGATGTTTTCCTTCACCGTTCGAGAAAATGTTAAATGCGCACATAGAAAGAAAGTCCATTGGCGCACCGCCGGGGATCGAACTTACGACCTCAGGTATGAGAGTCGCACGCTGAAGCCACTAGGCCAACACTGCTCTGTGACAAATTTGTGACTAATTACGTTTCCTTTCTAACCTGCTGCCTAGGATTACAAGCTCCGTTTAATTTATGGTGCTCGCATCTCGCGCACCTATAATCTTATCACTTTGAACTCAGTTATAGTGCAACAAATATATAGCAAACTATGTTTAGCTACGTGGCTATCGTACCTAAAGTCGCGAAAAACCTTAGTAAGTCTTTCTCCCATACATGAAATACGTATTCAAAATGCAATACACTGCAATTCACACAATACATATGGAAGTCATAGTTTGCTATCTCGGCTCATCGCTAATACTCGGTATGAGCCTTGTATGTTAATACCATTACTTTCACGCTAAGTTTCATATCTGAATTCTAATACAAAATGTTACTTGGGACTGGGTCAACAAAAACACAAACCAACAGTTTTAACGGGTTACGTCCCTTCCTTATACATCAATAATAGAGCTTTTTTCGAAAGCTCCTTAGTCAAGCAAATAGTGGGTAGCATTATTAGTGGCGTACAACAGATAATCATTGTTTTAGCATAAGTAAACAGGAGATAATCTCATCATCATCTTCTTAGCCTGACTTAGATCGTTGATGTTTGAAGTTATATCGGTTTCCTTAACATTTGGAAAGAGAAATTGCACAGTCGAGATTTAAACGCACCACTTCAGGGTCAAACGTCTCCTGCTTAACCTAAACTAACTTAGTCTTAGTCAAGTAATTAACATATAATTATCTAAATCTCTACCAAATTGTACTAATTTACTCGTAAGCTACCAAGATATCATATATATATACTATGTAGTAGATAGTAGCGTCTATAAGTTCTGTTATAATTTGCAGTCAGTCAGAAACACGCCACCACTTATGGTCTAAGATCCCGATATACAACGACCTTCACCGAGATGCTTATTTAATGAAACGTATTTTATATTTAATTTAATATGTCAATAAATATAATCCATATGGGTTGCCTAGCAAATGTCAATCCAGAGTATTTTAATTAATTTAAAAAAAAATATTTTTTTAAACATTTCACCGGTATGATTATTAGATAAATTCTATACCAATCGAAAGTATGAAGCCCATAGAATATGCAAACGTTAGGTTGTTTTTAATCAATTAATTATTTATGTGTATATTTTTTATGTGACACTAAAGATATATATATATACATCTTAAGTAAAAAAGAAAGTTATAGTTATACATATATAATACTACCTGTAAAAATTTTTAAAAATAAAAATTTTTTTTTTTATTAAAAAAAGGGGATACTAGGCAACCCATATGGATTATATTTATTGACATATTAAAATAAAAAAAAAAAAAATTTTTTTAAAAAAAAACCCCCCGGGGGGGGGGTTTTTTTTGGGGTTTTTTTTTTTTTTAAAAAAAAAAAAAGCATTTGCCGCCCTTCTGTCTATATAATAGACAACACAACACAATATAATATGCATAACAGCAAAATTTCTTTACGTTCGCTAGCTATTTATGTATTCGTTTAGCTTTTCGTAAACTTCCTACGAAACCACAAACCGAGTTTAATACTAGTATTCATTAATAACAAGGTAAATTGAAGGTAGTATTTCAAATAATACCCAGTTGTAAAGGAAGACTAATCGGCAGTGAACCATGACGATTCCCAACAATGGGTTTTAATTTCGAATCGTGGATTCATTAGCTAAAGAAAAGGATGCTGTGAGCTCTTAGAAAACCTTTCTAGTATGACTATTTACTGCATCTTTAGCATTATACTTTTTTCTTACATACGCCCATCGTGCAACAAATTTAGAAAAGAACCGCATATGAACCAAGAATGTATTTGTCTATTAATCATAAAGCCCACCCCACGCTTGACAAACAATGGCAAACAGCCTAACAGCAAACAGCAAACACGGACTGTGGATGGGTGTTTGTCGTTGTTGTTGCCTGTTTGTGTTCGTGTTGGGCAGTGTTCGGCATGGTGTTGGTTTATCTTGCCAGATCAAAGGATGTTTGGCAAACAGTTTGCTACGTATCCACACGTTTGGCAGCGATCATATGCGCGCGAGCTTGCGGGAGGCGGACGTATTTACTTGCTACACTTTCGTTGGCGCGCAAAGCGTAAAAAATGTCTATGAGCACCTACGATTCTGACATTTTTAAGTAACTTTTAAGTAAATTTAAAAAACACGGCAAAGTAAAGCTCAAATAATGGTCTAAAGCCTTTACGCTTTCTATGTATTTTTAATCATCCACCATCGTCTTTGCTTTCTTCTTTTTTTCCTTTTTTTCTTTCTCTTGCTTTTAATTTATAATAAAAATATGTCAACCCGAAAGTAATAGCTGCAACAAGCTCGACGTCCGCCATGTTTGCCGATTCGGAATGTTATGAACGTTCGCCAAGCATGTGGATGGCTGTTTGTGTTGGGTGATTGTGGTTGGTGTTTGGGACTTCGTTTGCTTTTTTGAGGTGTTTGTGACAAACAGCCAGCGTGTGGATGCCCCATAAACGCCCCATCCACACGACTTGACAAACAATGGCAAAGCTAACAGCAAACAGCAAACACGGACGTGTGGATGGGTGTTTGTCGTTGTTTGCCTGTTTGTGTTCGTGTGGTTGGGCAGTGTTCGGCATCGGTGTCGGTTTATCTTGCCAGATCAAAGGATGTTTGGCAAACAGTTTGTTACGTATCCACCACGTTTGGCAGCGATCAGTATGCGCGCGAGCTTGCGGGAGGCGGACGTACTTGCACTTGCTCACACTTTCGTTGGCGCGCAAAGCGTAAAAAATGTCTGATTGGAGCACCTACGATTCTGACATTTTAAAAATTTTTAAGTAAAATTAAAAAAACACGAAAAAAGTAAACTCTTATAATAGGTCTAAAGCCTTGTACGCTTTCTATGTATTTTAATCATCCACCATCGTCTTTGCTTTCTTCTTTTTTCCTTTTTTTCTTTTCTCTTGCTTTAATTTATAATAAAAATATGTCAACCCGAAAGTAATAGCTGCAACAAGCTCGTCGTCCGCCATGTTTGCCGATTCGGAATGTTATGAACGTTCGCCAAGCATGTGGATGGCTGTTTTTGTTGGGTGATTGTGGTTGGTGTTTGGGACTTCGTTTGCTTTTTGCGGTGTTTGTGACAAACAGCCAGCGGTGCCCATTACATTTAATATCAAGAATGCTAGGTTCTACAATCCTATTTATCTTCTTTTTTTATGTAGCAAACGGCCAGAAGTCTCACATGATCTTAAGTGATACCGCCGCCCATAGACACTCACATTGCCAGATGACTCGCAAGTGCGTTGCCGACCTTTTAATAATTGGTACGCTCTTTTCTTAAAGGACCATAATTCGATTCGGAGTTGGTTCGGAAATACAGTGGTGCTGCTGAACAAAAACAGCGTTAAAAACGCTCAGTTGTGGAACGACGGACATCGAGTTGATACGGGTGGAAATTTTGTATTTAGCCTCGACGTCCGATGATGAAAGAGCACTAGTGAAAGTTTAGTTGCTTGTTTATCCAAAATATTAATGTAATTGTTACACATTACTATCTAATATTAAAAAACCAAAAGAATTTTATGATTGAACGTGATCAATTTGGAGGATTAAAGGCGGGAAGTGAACGTGGTAATTAATTACAATGGCAAGGGGCTGGTCAACACGATACCTGGACAACAGAGTAAAGTTAGTAGTAAACGTTAAAAGCAACTCAATGGAAGGAACAATCCGGAAACAGAAGAGTGGGCAGGCCAAAAAGACGGTGGGCTGATGACTTGAGAGAAAAAGCAGGAAAATACTGGCAGACTATTGGCAAAGGTAGAGCCTTCTGGAAAGGGTAGTAGGAGGACTTTACCGAAGAGGACTGCACAGGCGACTAACATTTTACTACTAACATTTAGCTATAAGTAAATACTAACAACATTTGAAATGTATATTAAGGTTATGACAATAAAACAAGGCCTTATGATTATTATTATAGGCAAAATACCTTTACCTATATCTAAATTTTTCTTCAGCCTAATACACGTGAAACCGCGGTGTGGAGTTTGATAAAAATCAGCATATTTATTGCAGAATGTTGTTACAGCCTCTATTGTGTTTGAGTAATGAATTTTTAAGTGCCGCTTCTGAGCGGCTGTTCTTAAAATGCTTGACAATATTAGCTGTGTATAGGATACAAGGCTTTGTGCCGCGGACAGCCTGACATAAAACGAGGCAGCCATTGTATAGGACTTCATGAAAACCCGAAAAAACTCGATAAGATCGCCTTAACAAAAGAAAAATAACGAATATTGTGAGCGCTTTTTTTGTTCGACGTTCGTATTATTTGATAAAACATATTGTTATGCAGAATATTATTTATATCTACACAATTACAAATCATTTTTGGAGTGGTCTTTATATGTGCGATAATTAGTTTTGTAAAATAAGTTTTCAATTTTCATTCTCGTGACACATCTGTTATCTACCGACTAAAAGAGTTAATTGTGTACGTAATTCAAAGCTCACAAATCAGTAGCACTTCCACCTTTTTAGATCTGGGCCTCAGATTTTTGTATCAGTTTCATGAGCATTTGTCAATCTTATAGGCAAGTAGGTGATCCGCCTCCTGTGCCCGACACACGCCGCCGATTTTTTGGGTCAAAGACATGTCGGTTTCCTCATGATGTTTTCCTTCACCATTCGAGCAAATGTTAAATGCGCACATAGAAAGAAAGTCCATTGGTGCACAGCCGGGGATCGAACCTACGACCTCAAGGATGAGAGTTGCACGCTAAAACCACTAAACAAAATTTATCCTGATGGTTATTTCTAATTATATCCGTTTAAATTATTAGATTTGGTTAGCTTAATATCTTAATATACGTACCTACATTTTATTTTGAAATTTATACACGATATATTAAAAAAATATGGAATCAGTTTTTAATGAATCGTGGGGTTTGAGACAAATCACTTTTCGACAGGCGTGACCCACTAACGCCAAATGAATTTGTATGAAAATGGTCACGTGACAAAGCGTGACCTAATGACCATCTCATATAAATTCGCTTCGCGTTTGTGGATTCATTCATAAATTTATAGAAAAAATACTAAACTAATTTATCTTTTCTTAGCTAAATGAAAAGAAATTCAGATGAAACCACTTGAGTTCTAACTTCTAACCAGTTAATTAAATTAGTACTTTTTATTCGCAACAGTCAGTTCTCAAAGTTTTTCACCTCAGTCTGATAAGGATGAAACGAATAGAGAAGGAAAAGGGAATTTAATCAAACCGTTAAGATTATACGGGACATTTTAAGTGTTTTTATAAACGCTAATAATAAAAGGATGGCAGAGGTAGAGACTGCGTGCATATTTAACAGATTTTGTTAAAGATGAAGGTTTTTATAGCGAACTATTAAAAAAAGCCCTCTGGCAGTGTGGTTGTCTATGGACGGCGATATCACTTAACATGAGGAGAGCCTCCTGGCCGCTTTTATATATACAACGTGTTTTAAACCTATTCACATTTATTTTTCTATTTAAAGGATATCAGTGCCAATGAAAAGTAAAAGTCCAAGGAAAACGTTAATAATTAAGAAATCCATTTTTCCATACAAACAAATTGGGGCAAAATGAGTCAATAAATTTAACACCCTTGCAAATTCATTTATACTAGACATCGGTGAAGAACGGCAACGCCGCGACCGCACATTGGCCTCGTAGTTCTGTAGGATGAAAAAATACAGGTACGGGACGATAATATTTATCGCTAAGTACACTTAATCATAACATATTAAGATTAATAGGATACCATTCTTTACTTTTTAGATGTTCGGACGTGTTGTGTGAATATTTAAATGAATCTCAACTACATCTAATGTATGCCGTGTAGCCTATAATAAATTTATCTTTGTAATACTTACAGTCAATAGGTTTACGTTTGATTAAATTGGGTTAACTTACGTTATTAATTAATGTAAAAACCATACGTATCATATGACTGTGAAAAAGCAGCGCGGCGCGCAACAAGCTATGAACTAGAGCTGTCGGCGACATCTAATCTTTTGTGCATTGTTCAAATTTGTTATAGTAGTATAACGTATCATAACAAAAGATTCCGATCATCATCACAGAAGCTTCTCATTGATAATAGATTCCATCAGTTTGCTATATAAGGACACTGATTGCGATAAGTTAGTAGCTGGATGGGTCGAAGCGGTATATGACAAACAAAAGCAAAATGTAAATTTTTTACTATGGTTAAAGTTTGATATCATTTCGCTTATTTGACCTCTAAAGAAGCAGGCCTCAGCGGCAAGACTTTAGCTAAAACCTTTTATGGCGCCAACTATTGAATTATAAGTCAATTATTAAAAAAAACTTAACACAGTTCTTGGAAATGTTCCTTTAAGGCGACACCTTAGAAAAATATAGGCACAGTATACAGTATGCAGCGATTGAAATGTATTTTGCAAAGCGCACTTTTCATTCATACATGAAGTGTTTTAGTATGAATTTCCAGTCTCGCTCTTAATTTCATTCAAACTCACCTCGTTTGAAAATACACCAAGAAAATTAGAAATTAAACTGCATTCCCGACATTTACCACATACAGTGACCGTAGGAAATTTAATGCTAACAAAATCTAAATTCTTGGCGCGTCCAGTATTTCTCATTTGTTGAAATATGAAAGCAGGTTATAGAACTAACAGTAGTAAATGTATAGACCTAGAGAATATGTCTAATTACTAACGCCATAATTAGTTATGGCTTAGTAATTACCAATAATTATACATGCGAAAGTAAAAAAAATTAGCGAACTATTGCGTTTTTAGTAACAGTGTTACATAACAAAAGTGAATCATTTGAATAACCTACGATTTCATATGATTTTTCCGAGAAATTTGTGGATAAACATATACTTACAAATTTAGCACACATCTATAGAAGCCCAGATAGATAGTATTATCCAATTCCAATATTATCACGTACAATTAGTGAAACCGACCTCCTTGTGAAGCCGGTTAATATACTAAACAATAATATAAGCTAGAGTTGGATATTCAAAGAAAAGAAGTAGTGTTGGACTATGAGGTCGTGCATTCAAATCAACAAGTAAAGTCAAGTCAAAATCATTTATTAATTTGGGTAACGCAATGTAGTTATAAACGTCAATAAAGAAATACATATTAAATGCTAAATGCTTCTAATTTTACATTTACTGCCATTTCTTCATATTGTACAGCTAGGGGATTGGATAGAAAACGCCGGATTCAAGTAAATCTACGAATGGAAATGTTTACAAAAACTGGAAATTACGCACAATAATTTACACACACTAAATGCTTTAAATTATTACAGGTTTACAGGCCTGGTTCCTGAAAAGTGTACCATTCGACTACACGTGTTCTGAAACGGCCTGGCCATGTCACCGGCTCCTGAAAAACAGGGGTAAAATTTTTTAAATTCCATTTTTTTTTTTTGGGTTTTTTCCCCCCCCCGAAGGTAATCACATTTCAGCCTGCTGAAAATTTCTCTAAGTAGTGGAAAAATCTAGAAACATTGTAGTCGACCGGTCTTCGTAACAATATCAATGGAGAATGGACGAGAAAAACTGGCAATAAACTCTCCGCCACTCTTTTTATTTTTTGTTTTACACAATGTTTGTAAGGAGCTGCAACTGTTCCACATGACATCTTAAGTAATTAATAGTAACAGTATACCAATGGATTATCTTTAAACCGTCATGCCTAAGACCTTAAAATCGTGGCGACAGCGTGTGCTAGCTGATCAGCTACTTGCCTATTAAAATTAAAATTAATCACGAAACAGATACAGAAATCTGAGGTTACCTAGAGGTCGTAGTCTATTTTTTATTGGTTATTTATCAATTAAAGTGTAAACTGTGGTCGTGCCATAGGTGTGAGAAGTTTCAAATAGGTTTGGACGTTTTAATTACTATCCCGAGGTACGGATATCCGGCACCAAGTCGAGATATTTTCTCAACTGTAAATTGTGTGATATTTGGTAAGACATATTAGTTGTAGATTCTCGCACAAGCTAGTGTTTGTAGCTTTAAATATATATAGCTATAAATTCTATGCTATTAAATGTAAAATAACAATGCCGAGTGTGCGGTAATATCCAGAAGACGGTGAGAAAGATTAATTTGTTCTTCAAAAGCTTCTTTGAAAATCGGTGCCCATAAGAGGTACCTTTTTTTTTATATATTGGGCTAAGACATTATTTTTTTATTGTGTCGTCGGTGTCCACTCACCATAGATATATATATTTCACATTTATGTAAATTTAAAGTTAGACAGATTCAACTAAAATCTGCAATTATCTTAGATCGATCTCAAAGTACAACATCTGCCATAGTCAAGATACAATTTTATTTTAAATTTTAATCTTAGATGAGACAAATAGTCTATCGTCTGAACTTTAACTGATAAGGAATGAGTATTTTTTAAACCTGAAAAATGTCTATTTTTTCCTCAGTCCCTAACGTAAATAATTTAGATTACACTCAACATTTAAAATCAATCAAAAAGTAGTATTATTAATTATTTATTAGTGGTATTGATTATTAAAGTCATCTTTAATAAATAATACTACACTGCTAAAGATCCGCCATCTTGTCTGTAGATAAACTAGCAAAGTTGCCTTGTTGACTGTGAGATCAAGTTTAACGCTGATTTTGAATATTGTTTATTGTTGTGTGAGTAAAGAAGTATGGGTGATGCTCGAAAATTATATGATGAATTTTGCTCACACACATTTTATATAGGTACCATACATCTACCTGTGTTATTCATTACAGTATACACTTATGATGATGCAAGTTATGCGCATATGCTAATATGAATGCGCCATCCCGATATATCAAGCTTGGCTTTACATGTAAAACTAAATCTCGGTTAAGATGCGAAGAAGATATAATAACCAAAACAAGTTTCAAACGAATTTTCAAATTGTTATTACTTATTTGGACTTGGCACACTGTTTCAATGTTTTTCGCATTTTACCTACAGCATGGTCACGGATGGGCTGAATTGTTCAATGACTAATTAGTGAGATACGGTTTTAGTGTAGCTAACTTCTTTCTTCAGGATGGATTCCTTAGATTTCCTATGAGTCCATACACTGTGCTATGCGCGCGTATATGATTGATTTTGATAATGACGATACCAATGATGTTTCGTCAATATAAAAGTCAATTTAGTAAGTAATTGTAATTATTTATGTCCAAACACAGTCGTTTACGACTTGACAAGTCAGAAACGAAGATAGCAATATTTTACTAGTCCCCAACAAATGAAAAATAAACGAGATATCAAAGGCAATACTGTATTCCCCGAGAAAGTCCTAAGAAAATTCTACAAAGAATTTATGAAGTTTTATTTCATTAAATTGTTAAAGCTACATAGAAAGCGCATTTGTAAATAAATCGTTTCATTTTACTCGCTTCAGCACAAATAAGAATGCACTGCTTTCATTTGAACGTAGTATTAATGGTACTGGGAAATATTTCTATCTTTGTCTATGGATTGAGTGTTTGGAATTATCACCTCGCAATGCCCAAAAACCGGGAAAAATAGACTTTGAAATTCGTATCTTTATGACGTAGAAAAAAAAATAGTCTTGGACGCTCAATACTTGCTTTCGTTCAAACGTCGACGTTTTGCGCGGCTCTCGCTTACGTCAAATACCACGTCCCGTGTTTCGTTACCTATAGGCGTATCAGTTATTGCATACAAATTTTAAATATTCATTTCTATAGCTATCCCGGAAGAAGCTAAAAAGCTTCTGACAAGTAAACCGAACTGAAAAAACTCTGTTTCAAGAATACTAAAATTATTTCCTATTCCAAGATTCACAAGTACGAAAACAATGGCGTAAGATAACGTATCTCCAATATCTTTATATTAATGAATATAATTTTATCGTTGATAAGCTATATTTAGCTTAGTTTGTATTAGTCAGAAGTAAGTTTTGCATTTAAATTAATCAGTATAAATTTAAATAACTAACAATAGTCCAATAAAACTTTCTGCCTAACGCGTACTAATTGCTAACTTAACTGTCTTCCTATTGTAGTTGTAAGAATTGATGAATGGAGGACCGAATTAGTTTCAGTCTTCATCCTAGATTCACTAAAAGTTAACTAAACTATTTTTCTCACAAACATTACTAACAAAGTACGTGTTTGTAATAGATACTCTTTTATTAATTGTTGAGGGCGCCTAATTTGACACGGCCTATCGCCCCGTTGATTTCATTCTCTTTGACTTTGGTTGTATCGCTTGGTTAGACGCACTTATAGTATCTGTTTGCCAATGTTGATTTTATTAGTAATTACGCCGTCAATATATTTCCTGAGTTTTGTGCGTGGTTTGAACTGTTTGTGTTTGTACTGAAAGGCAAAACATATATTATCTTATCTATCTCTATCTAGTGTAATCTTTCCTTTTATACCTGTATTAATTGTTCCTTTATCCTTAAGACTGATAATTAAGTGTATTCATGATAAGGTGGGAGCTTGTAGTTTATTGTTTATCAGAATGCCAAATCATAAAATTACTGCTTCACGACTGATTTGAGAGCGACCGCCGATGCGAAAACCGCTGTGTGAGTTCGAAAAGTGAGTTACAGAATCGCAAGGCTGCTGTCAATTGATATATAAATATTAAGGTGTGTTCTCGGGGCTTATAGTATTTTTTGTTAAAAAATGTGAAGTAACGGCCACCAAACCGTTCTTTATAAAGTGTGAATATCAATGGTGACGCGTTTTGTAAGTGGTAATTCCCCTCACTTATTTTGCAATTCTTGTACCTATGAGTTTAATTTATAAATAAATTTAAAAACATTATTATAGTTATATGTTAAAAAAACATTAGGGAAAAAAATATTTGATACAAATTTAAATTTTTGCATATTCCCCATTGTGTTTGTGGTATATCTTTAGTTATAAATAACAACGCGAAATAATTATGCTGTGTTTATTTTGCAGTTAAAAATACTTTTAAAGGAAAGCTGGAACTCGCAAGTTAGTTAAGAACTTATCGTTTGAAATTTTTAAAGTAAACACAATATTGCAATTAATGTCGGCATACCTTAACGTCATTATAAGTTAAAACTTTGATAATGGATTGCCATTATGCAATTATTATTGTAAGTAGTTTTGATTGTTATAGTTTATGATGCTTAATGAGCTTAATGATGTTTTATATATATAAATAACTAGCAGTGCTCTGCGGTTAACCCTAAGTGGGTGGTAGCACGATGTTCTATACGTTATAAATACATATATATGTATATGTTTTTGTTAGACATATGGTATCCCAGACGTTTTTGTAGATATTGATGTCTACTTTAAAACTGTAGTACATCACTTTGCTCTATTGTCAACAGTTTCCGCAGCGTAACTAATTTAGGATTTGAGCAATAGGCTCTTTATTGGGTACTATTAATTTCGTATAGAACCCTTTTTGAAAATATTCTATAGTCTATGTTGGTTGTGTTGTGTAGTAACATAAGTGAGTTGTAAAAGAATTTTTGTTGTATATTATGGTATATATCAACACAGATGGTGTTTAACAGTTGTGAGGGTCCACGTTTCAAAGATTTTATTTATTAGTGTAAGTTTTATATATTATATGCGTTTGTCGAATTTATATAACACGTTCCAATAATAATTCTACAAATTTTGTGCGTAAGAATAATAGATCAATTTAATTATTCATCTGAAGAGGAAGTTTAAAATAATTTGACAAACCTACATAGTTTATTATTTCTTTGTATTAGATTCGGCTACAATATAATACCGAGCCTTGTACTGCTTTTCAGTACAATCAAAGAAGACTAAACTGTTTTAAGAAGTAGGTCATTTTTATTTTCAACTTACAAGTACTTTTTGAAGTCTTTTATATTCTCCGTCCTTTATAAAACCTAATAGAGAATTGAGGTTATTTAAAAATAGATTTTAGATAAAAAGTGATTTTCTTGTAAAATTTAGATCACATAAAAGCTGTGAAACTATACAAACGTGTTGAGGATTTTTGAGCGATCCATTTTGCAGGCCTTTTAGGTGTAGAACTAGAAAGTTCGATTGATTGGTAAAAGCTACGTCTCTCTTTGACGTTTGAAGGTATGTTTCGTTCGTTAAAATACGCTTTTATTGATTCCTTTGATAATAAATATAATTTTCTCTGTGACGTGGGACGTTTCTTCGATGCGATTTGATATTTGAAATAGCGTCATTACGTCCTAATTAAATAACTGCGTACCTGGGCCACGTGTTGTGCCATGACCGCTACCTCTTTCAATAAATAATGGGTAAATTCCAGAACAAACGTAGCGAAAGAAAAAAATCATGTCTTCGTAAGGTTAGGAAGTGGACAGGTATTGCGACTGCGATAAAGTTGCTGCATCTGGCACAGGACAAGACAGGCTTCACGATACTCACGGCGACACCCCAGTAATGTAGAGGTACCAAAGGAAAAATTCCTTATCAAAATGCCAGTTAAAAGCCCGTAATTGCTTGCATTACATGACGTCCTGTATGTGTGTGGAATGGGTAATAATCATATTAATCTAGTGGCGTTATAATATTAATCATTTTCATACTTATTATCTTTTAAGATCTAAGAATTTTACGATCTTTTAAGAACTTCAATAACTAACTTTGGGGTGAAGTGTATTTTAAATTACGTATTATTTGAACCAGGAGTGATGACCTAGTGGCTTCAGCGTGCGACTCTCATCTCTGAGGTTCGATCCCCCGCTGTGCGCCAATGGACTTCTATGTGTGCATTTAACACTCCCTCGTACGGTAAAGGAAAACTTCGTAATGAGGATATTAGACCCAAAGTCGACAGCGTGTGTCTGGTACAGAAGGCTGATCACCTACTTGCCTATTAGAAGAAACAAATGATCACGTATCACGATAAATCTGATGCCTATATCTAAAAGGTTGCAGCACTACTGGTAATTATTATTCATATTTGCACGAAGTGCTTGTGCAAAAGTATTATATGGGAACGAGAAATATCGTCATAATTACGCGTAACAGTACTTACTGTTTATTATGTACTGTTACGAATACTATTTACCTTATGTTACCAATACGTGGATGTCACGGGGTCACCTTCTTGTATTTAAACATTGCGTATGTAGTAGAGAAGGTAAGTCAAGATAGAGTATTATGCAACTTTATGACAGCCAGTAATTTCTAGTATTAAGACTCTCTAATTCAATATACGTTCGTATTAAAATCTCCTTAGTATAATCTCTCTTAACATCGCTGCAGTCGGTAAAAAGTAGAGAAGTCAACAACTCGAGCCTTTCTTATCTGGTCCTATTAACTTTGCAACTCACAGAGAATGAATAAAGCTGCTTTTTCCTACCTAGATTAAGTTTGCTAATAATAAATACACCTTTAGGATGTTGGCACAATGCTTTTATCTTATATAGAATACAAAGTTTCAATTAAATGCATTAATTACGCGAAGGTTAAAGCATCCTCAGTAATATAAATAATACTAAAAAGAAGAATTTTGGGAAATCGCGTTTTAAGATTTTTATTGGCAAAATTTTACGTAATTTACAGAATTAATTAGGAATAATTCGTTGTCACGAGTGCGGTTTTGGTAATATCTATTACCTATAAGACCTACAAATTAACTATCGTACATTTTGTGTAATATATCGAATTAAATACGAATTGTTCTTTAGGATTCTAAAAGGTTGTGAAGAAACTAATTTTTTTGTCATTCCCTTCTATGACAAAAAAACACACAAACCCGAATTGCGCAATGTTTGAACATTCTAACTCCTTTAAATATAGAGACTATAATTAAAATATATAAAATAATTAAAATAATTAAAATATATAAAATAAATAAAATAAATAAAATATATAAAATATATAAAATATATAAAATATATAAAATATATAAAATAATTAAATATAAGAGGCGCAAATATATGTTTATCGAGTTATTATTTTCCTTTTTTCTGTCTCAGCGCCTACCGCTGAAGAATTTCACTTTGTCCCCTTAACATTTAAAAGCTCACTTTACCAAACAATCGAGTGAGCCCTTGCAAAAAGGGAACTATATTATTTTGATGTTAGAAACTTGGATGCCGAGGCTTAGTTTAATTTATTTTATTATTATTAATTACTTAAGATGTCATGTGGAACATGTTGTAATGGTTGCAGCTCCTTACAAACGTTGTGTAATACAAAAAACTTGGCGATTAAAATTAGTGGCGGAAAGTTTATTGCCAGTTCTTTTCTTCCGTTTTACGCTCTTGATTTGAGAACTGGCAGTAAATGTGTAATTAAAAGCATTTCAAATATATTATTTCTTTTTTGACGTTCATAAGTGTATCTATATGAATAAATGATTTTGAATTTAGTGTTTTTAAACCCGAATAACTTAAAATCCCTGTGAAATAATATTTGTTTTGAGTTGCTGCTCGGTATGCTGATCATTTAATAACCTCAAAATAGTTCAAAGCGGAAATGACCTCGGACATAATATTTATTTATAAAAAGCTTGCCAACGCTCGCCACACTGATATATTGGTAGAAGAAAAATAAAATACAATATTAAATGTGACAAGCTCTTATTGTAACAAACGCGAATAGATAAAAAAAGTAAACCAAAAAATTAAATTATAAAAACTAAATTAAATTCATAACATACGTAAACGTTAATACGGTAAATAAAAAAAAAAGGTGGCGCTACAACCTTTTTTAGGTCTGGGCCTAAGATTTCTGTATCTGTTTCATGATCATTTATCAATCTAATAGTCAAGTAGGTGATCAGCCTTCTGTGCTTGACACACGCAGTCCACTTTTTGGGTCTAAGCCAAACCGGTTTCCTCACGATGTTTTCCTTTAGGTTCGAGCGAATATTAAATGCGCACATAGAAAGAAAGTCTATTGGTGCACAGCCGGGGATCGAACCTACGACCTCAGGGGTGAGAGTCGCAGGCTGAACCACTTGGCCAACACTGCTCACGGTTAACGAAAACCTTACAAAATATGTTTTTTATATATTGATTTATTTGTAAAGTACCTCTTCATTCTTTGTATGTTTTAACTAGAATACAATCTCTGTAGTCCAATTTTTATCCTCCATCTTAACTAACTTCAATTAGTTAAAACAAAGATTAAAACTTATACATTAACTAACGTACACGCACGAAGCAAGTACAAATACGAGATATTTATATATTGTAGAATACAAAATTAATATACAGAGGCGACTTCCGTTGCAAAACAGGAAATAAAGCATAATTTATGACTTGTCATTTTGTTGTATTGCAGCTAATCCGTCCATGCCTTTTTTATTGGAAATAGCTAAACACGTATTTATAATAAAGATTTGATATTATTTTGATTTGATTTGATATTATTGATTTTAGGGTGTTATTTATTAAATGACTTAGAAGTCTACAATAAACGTAAACGAGGAAGAATGTGGATACACTAGATAGAGGAAACAGCACGTGGTACATGGCGTAGAGTGGCAAAGTGCAGACAGGAATGGCAGGATGGAGCCTATGCCAATAAAGGGCACACAGATATTTAAAAGAATGAGATGATAGCAATAACTAGTCTTGCCATAAATATTGTAACAAAGAAAAAACATTTTTTTTTTTCTATTGCAAATAACATTTATTACTTTGACAGTGTGTTAGTTTAATACATAAATATAAAACTATTAATATAAAAAGCTTATTCGAAGTGGTCTCCATTTGCTGCGATACAGTCCTTTAAACGTTGAGTGAGGCCAGTTATCAATAGAAGCACGCATTATATCCATGGGAAATGTTAAAGTACCTGAAATAAAAGGCTATTATTATTATTAAATAAAGTTGTAAAAATGACTGAAAAATCAAAGAATATCCAAGAAAAATATAATAACATAATAAAGCGAATTAAAACCAGTGTCGAAAGTCACTTGGCCGCGCCCACGAGTGCAAGCGGATGGAGTAGGTGTATGGCCAACTGTGGACAAACCAAAACCTGACAATGCAAGCATATGTTTCCTAAATGGTACATTGTATTCTACTTCTGTTAAAAGTTTTTTTTTAAGATCCATTTAAATTAAACTTCAATGATCATAAGTACGTATAAGTTTTGGAAATAATGGCTATTCTTATAGAAAATTGGTGCGTTAACAACTAAACAGACAAATATTCCTTGACTACTCCGCACCATATTTCCTCGGATTAGAAACGGATTTAGTGTAAAACGCTAAATGTGTAGATCTAGAGCGGGTAAATCAAAATTATACTCTTAGCAATGTTAATAAAGTGTGTTTATGTTAATTAAAATTTGCTCTAGTTCTGTTGAACATAAGCTAGTCCACAGTGCGTTAAAATCCCAAGGGTTTGATATAATTTGAAACCTTTTCTCATTCTGGTAGAAATAGTTTAGGGTTGCCACTCGTGATTTATAATTACAAATATTTTATAGATTTGCTCATATGGAGCTTTATTACGAGACCGACTCACAATGTTTATTCCTATGTTGTTAATTTATTTTCTTTACCAAAAATACTATATTAAAACGCAGCTTTACAGAATTTTATTAATTATTTACAGCAATTTTAAGTACGACTCTATATAAAATAACATTATTATAAAACGTAACGACAATGCAGGCAACACTTTTTACCTTCAGTTACTTCAACAGTAATACGAGTATGAGAAAGAAATTTTGGTGGTTCTCGTATCCTTTACAAACTAAATTTTTACTTTTATTAGTATGAAATATCGAAAAAAATATTTCAATTTTAATACCCGCGTCAACATGTACATTGTATACATTATAGTAACATTATGCTTTGTACAAACTACACCTAAAGTCTGATTCGTAAATACATTCCCCTTTATTCATTTACACAGGCACATGATAGTTAATTTGATAATAATTGTACGAGCCAAGGCTATACAGTATACATATTGCTTACCCAGGTAAGTTTTCTTAGTTTTATAAGCGGGGCCGTTACCTAAACTGGATACTCGGAGTTACGCCCCGAGAATATAGCCAGTCGGACTCTCTTCAGCAATTCATTCATTAATAGCTTTTTATTAGTTAGCATAAATTTATTATTTCGTTAAACGCGTGAATAATAAAGATTATAGTGTACATTCGCATTTAAAGCATTCCCCTAACCTATGTACACTTGTAGTATTTTATGACATATACAGAAATCTATATATTTTTGTGACCGTGAATCTTCCATATAGGGCCAACCCTACGTCCAGAGACGTCTTCACAAATTAATTAGCTAAGTCTAATTTGAGAATCTTCCACGCTTGCAGAATGTCTATTGCGAGTTTCACAACTTTACGACTGCTACTTATATTTTATTTTTAATCAAACTGCTATTGTTTTAAAGTAAAATATGAGAATAA
Source organism: Pieris macdunnoughi (assembly GCA_905332375.1). Taxonomy (NCBI): domain Eukaryota; kingdom Metazoa; phylum Arthropoda; class Insecta; order Lepidoptera; family Pieridae; genus Pieris; species Pieris macdunnoughi. The sequence goes on from CAJOBZ010000027.1 coordinate 983,729, forward strand.
TTACATTTTAATCCGTTTTTATGGGCTTTTGTATTAAACCACTAACCTAACTTAATTAATTTAGATTATAGTACGTCTAATATCAATTTAATTTCTTAAGTTTAAGCAATACCTTAACTATTAATATGGTTTTATAGTATTGTCTTTGATTGACATAACCTTTACACATTATAAGAAAAAACTTTTTAACCGGATTAAAGTTATGTATTATTATAAATTTACAACTATTTAACATAATTTTAAATTTATTTGGTATCTACTAACTCCGGGGAAATAAATACAGATAATGCAACTTTCTATACAGCTGTGATACTTTTTGACATCCAACACCTTTTGTCTTCAGTCACCGTGACCACGCACGCTGTAAAGCACGCGAAACGTCGGATAAATTTAAAATTATGTTAAATAATTGTAAATTTATAATAATACATAACTTTAATCCGGTTAAAAAGTTTTTTCTTTAAATATGGTTTTACTTATGTATAAATAGAAGTAGATCTAGATTAATAATTACTTTAAAATGGTGTGTTAAGACTAGATAGGTAGATGAGCATATATTAAATTTTTGATTATACCTATAGTTTGAGATAATATAAAATTTCGAACATAATTTTTTTTTTTAAATATAATTATACTTACTAGCAAATCCTTATTGTTGGCCTCTCAATCATTGTAGTTAAAATGACAAAAACTGTCACTTTAGTTTTGAGAATAACGGAGGTTGGCTATCAACGTACTATCGCAGCAGCAAAAGTCATTGACAAAGTTGCGCGCGCGCTTTCTTAAAAGAGATAATTTTTAATCTTTCTACGTTTTGAAATCTAAGTCGTTTTGAATGAGCTTGATATAGAAATCAAAAAAATGTTGCTATTTTTATTCCAATGTGACAAAAGATGTCGATCAAAAGTTTTTACTAACAATAGCAATACCACCATAACCATAATTTATCTGTAAGGGTGAAGTCTAGCGTTTCGATAACCACACTCGAAAACAAAAGTAATGAGTTATATCAATTATATTGCTTTGCATTACTTTAAATATATACCTTCCAAACCATTTCCGTTTCCAGGAATAGTCTCAAACCTTTTGGTAAACATTAGGGACTCGAAAAGTTTCACGTTATTTAACCAGAAACACGAACGTAACATAAAATTAGCTTATGAAAATACAAACAACTTTGTATTCATGGATAGAAATATATTCGGGCCGTTTATGGACGGGTATAAAATGCTCACAGTGTCATCTTAGTTCACACAACAGCCACACCTCTAATAAACTTGTAACCGTGATGCGTCAATTTTATAAAGGCTTATTTATACACTTTCTTTTGTTTGAAATAATAAGTACTTATAAGGTATTTCTTAATATGTATTTAAGCGACATCAGGTATGATGTTTGTAAAACTATGACTTTAAGAACGCGTGTTAAAATATGTAGTTTGTAGCGAGATCTGAAGTTTTATATCATATTGCCACAATATATATAACGTATTTTATATGAAATTGTAGACCAAAACCTTCCAGCAACACCATTAAAAACCAACTCATCAACCGAAGAAAACAATCTAATTAACCAGCTCTGCAGAGGGCGACCTTTCGCACGCTGGGAAGAAGATATTAAAGAAATAGCTGGCCCCAAATGGCAGCACATAGCGCAAAATAGAGAAAACTGGCAAAAGCTGGAAGAGGCCTTCACCTGAAGAGGGGTTCCTATACAATAATTAGAATATCAAAAACTGTAAATAATAATACTTAGCATGATAGAAATAAAGTCATAATATTTATTCATTTACTAATAGATTTTGTTAAGTTTTGCAAAGGTTAGGTAGGTAGAAAACCACATAAAGAAATGTACCTTATTAATTAACTATATTGGGAAATAAAAGGCTTTTTATTTTATTTTATTTATTTATATGAAATTGTAATAAACTACAAGGTATATTTGCTTTTATGTAGGAAATTGACACCATAGTTTAGACTAGATTCTACGATACTGGGGCGTAAGTAACGACAAAAGATGTAGGTACCTACGTAGGTAATAATTTGCTTTTTTTACCCCGAGGTCGACTGTAGGTGGTGTAGATGTAGTCTTAATTAGGAGCCTAAGTACTTAAATTGATATTATCATATTAAACCTGTCACTAGAAGTTTGATTACACAAAATTAATATTTCAGTTGTTATGTGCTGTATGTTTATTTCTTTTAAGATGTGTATGTATAAAATGTATCGTAAATTCACACTATACATATATTTGTAAGCCATGCTAAGGTGTTCGTCGGTGTGTAGCACGAGAGAGTCCCTAGTAGGTATGGTAGTAAAGTTAAGTTTGCGAAAAAAGAGACAGTTTATTTAATATAATATTGGTGTGTTGGCAACACTGATATATGAGTTATTCAAGTATGAAGATCGGTGACTGTTAACATATTCTGATATGAAATAATTATTTGTTTCCATTGATTTTATAAAAAGTAGGTAACACGAAATGTAAATATAATCATTATAAGACAAAATTACATTGTATTGAAACATTTCATTACCATTATAAAGTAAAATAATTTAACCTTTAAAGCAATATTATAAATGAATACCGAGAGGCGTATCGTTTACGAAATGAGTCGGATCACGTCACGACACGTTTCACGTTTATTCGTCTTAAAGATATTAGAAAATAATAAGAATAAACAATAATATTTAGTGGTGTATAAGGAGCCAGCCAGTTTAGATGCCGAAACGAGCTTATGTTTTTAAGATTTTCAAATCCTATCACATTGTACAGTATAAGAAATAGGTAGTGAAGATCGTAAAAGGAAAAACAAGTAAGAATTTAATCAATTTAAAGCTTGTATGACGTCCAATAGTAATCCATTCCACTAACAGAATGTTCTCGATAGTGCATCACGCACTAAAAGCATAGGAAAATTCTATTTCGCCTTTGTTGAAAGTTTGACATGTTCCAATGCAAAATTTTGCACGTTCTTATAGAACGTATAGATATATTAACTTGTGGCACTCGGGGACTGCCGCGGTAAAGCTTTTGCATAGCATTTTTTATCAATTAATACAATTATAATTATTTATTTATACAGTATTTTCTTTTCTTTGATATTATTTCAAGTTTTTTCTTTGATATTAATTCAATCTACCAATCTACCTACACGCCTAAGCCTATACAGTCTGTCTCCGCGTAATGGCAGCACCGGCCGCGCTTACGCTACGTCACCGATCTCGTCAGAGAGATTTGAATACGCAGTATGCATTCTGTCCCATTCGAACGCACCTGCGCTACGTCACCGATCACGCCAGACCGATGTGAGACGCAGTATGCGTTCTGTCCCGCTCTAACGCGTATTGGCCGCACCTTTTACAGGCTTAATACATGTTTTTGTATACCACAGTTTATGCACATTTTGACTGTATAGGCTTAGACTGACATTTTCTGGAGGCTTAATTATTTTATTACCTTTAATATAAATTGTAATATATTGTTCACTTTTAGCTTTGTATATTCGCCTTATTTTAGAGTCGATGTTCAACGGCCGTTATGTATTCGGGCTAACCGAAAAATCAATGTCATAAAAAAAAGTGTTTGCATAGACAACTCTCGCCAAAGTTTCAGCAAGCGTTAATGTCCATTTTACAACCAACGCTTAATTCGGTTTGGCAGCCATGCCACTACCGCATATAGTAAAAACATACCACATTTCGGCCGATATGTTAGGAAAATTTTGGCAACTGATCAGGGTTGTCAGTTAAAAAAAACTAATTTAAATAATGTGCGATTCGAAACCAACATACATCTAAAATCCTCCAATAATACAGACCAGCGTTATATATTACATTTACAAAAGTTTAAAAATAATAGGCCGAACCGAAAAAATAATATTTATTTTATCTATCTAGATAAGAAAACTCAATTTGTAAGACGCATAAGTAGGTTAGGTGATAAGTTAATTTTATGTAACAGGAAGCAAACGGGCAGTAGGCTCACCTGATGCTAAGTGATACCGCTACCCATGGACACTAACATTGCCAGAAGGCTCGCAAGTACGTTGCGCTCTTGTCGTTGGTACGCTCTTTTCTTGAAGGACCGAATTGGTTCGGAAATATTATAGATTGTACTTTTAATATTATAAATTGCGAACGTAACAATACTGTTATCTTTACTAGCGAATCTATTATTTCAACAAGAATAAAATATTCAACCCTGCAATACAAACGTAAAATGCATCATCACGAGAGTAAAATTACTAAAACATTATGCATATAGTGTGATAACACTGTGGTTCATAGTTTATATTATTTATACATATATATATATTTATACGTATATTAAAACGTAAAAGGGCTTGTTGCAAAAACACTCTAATGTATATTGTACACTGATTTAATGCCCAATTTTAATTAATACAAGAGAGCTTACAATTTCTGTACATAAAGATAATGAATATATATTTCGATTCAAAAAACTAATTAAAATAAAGGCCAACAACTAGTACTGTAACAGAAATTAATTTCTAGTTATTATACCTTTTAAGCAATTACAATTAATTAATGAATCTAATATGGTGTACAGTTTTTTTTTAATTTTACTGTTCAAAAACACTTTTTTCGACCGTTGTATAGCACCTACAATCTGCGCTTAGGAATCACTGCGATGACGTAATACCCTGAATCCCTCTAACAAAGTTATTTCGGTCGCTAAGGATATAATATACAACTTCTCGATCTTAGCCACTGGCATAGTTAAGACGCGAGTGAGCGGAGTGTAATTAATTAGATCATTTCACATTTCATTACTCGTTGTTCAGTCGAGTCAGTTAAGACCCTTGGTTTTTGCCATCCAGCCCTTCAGGCGATTAACCAAGACGGCCCAAGCCGAGGCCCGAGTCTTACACGAGAGACAGGCTTGCGCTACTCGCGGGAAGTAGCCCATTTCACCATTCGCTCGACAAAACAGCCCGGCCTGGCCACTGGGACCTTCGGACCGGTCAGTCAGTGGTTAGACTGGTCGAGGAACCTCCATTCAGGTTGGAGGAACACTACAACATCCTTCCTCTACAGTTGTAATGAAAATCTCAGTGTGCCTTTACAAATGAGCTCATTTCATATTCTAGATCTACAAATGACATGTATCAAGCACAGTTTTGTCTTTGGCTATGAATCAAAAAAGATCTAAAATGCAATCTGAGGCCAAGAGATAGAGGCTTATAGCGCCACTGGATTATTAACATTACTACACTTTAAGTATAGCATAATAGCAGTTCTCCTAGTTACGTCATTAATTTAATATGAACAAATATTAAATGTGTGACTTTATAATGAAATAAACAAATTCCTTAATTCTCAAACACAGCATTTAATGTGTCGTGGTTTGAGTCCCTTGCCGTACAAACTTTTCCAATATCAACATAAATTTTGATTGGAGTTGGAAAATTTTGAAACTTTATGGGCGGCATTTGTTAAATTAAAAAAGATACCTATAAAACTGAGCTATGAGTTTTTTACGATTTAGTAAAGCGTAATTTATAGGAAAAAGTTTAATGATATCGCCTCCTTATTAGAAAGCATTTCAGCGTCATTTCATTTTACTTAAGTTAAGAATAATTTAGTTTAGTTTGTGTTTTACTAATAATAAAAATGCCAATATTGAAGTCTCTAATGTAAACAATACAATTTAATATTTATCTATTGAACTAAATCTGCCAAGTATTTGTTCAGGTCAAGTCGGGTATACGCTTATTCAACAGTTTCGACGCACAAAAAACGCTCTGTTACTTTGTTGTCTGTTGTCTGTCCGTCGATACGTTTTTGAAGTGTCGAAATGCCACTTTTCACATACGGAAGTCAGTTTCGTTTCAAGTTCTTTCAATACCTTTGGCTTCGCGAAGAAAATAACTTAATAAAATCGGAATCGCTCTTGGAAGTTATATAGTACAAACGAAAGTAATACCTAGATAATAAAATAAAAATGTGTGGCGTGTCTAGGTGTACAAACTTAAGGAAATTAACTTTGGTACGCAGAGCAATATTTAGTAAGTTTCCAGTTTAGAAAAAAAAAAAAAAAAAAAAAACAAAAAAAAACGCAAGTAATACCTAGATATAAAATTCAAATGAAGTAAAACATACAATATGTCATATCGATAAAGATTTTTTGGACTTAAAAAATGGCGCGTAACGGAAATTAAAACGAAAGAATTCCACTCAAATATTAGTTTAGTAATATATTAGCACTAAGGTTCTGCGACCCTAAATGTGTCTTGACCTCGGAATCGAGACATTTAAAAATAAATGACATCAATTTTTCACAAATTTAAAGTAATGCTGGTACAATACTTTCTACGTACCCAATCATAACACAAAACCATAAATATTTTTAAGTCAACGGGAATGGAGCACTGGAGACATGGGGAGGAATAGGTTATGTCAAAAATTTATCTGAAATTGTATAGGAACACTTTTTGTATGGAAATCAAGGTTTATAATAATTTATCAAACACATTCATCTTCCTATTAGAGTTTTTAAAAATCGACCTAATATACTATATTAATGATTATATAAGTAAAATACTACAATTATTATTAATATAATAATGTTATAATGTGATGATGTAGTGAGAGAATAATATAAGAATTGACTATGATATGATTCATAATGTAATGTAACTACTATGAAAAATTCTACATTTTAAGACCAATTTGCACGCCATTATATGTGGCAGAATGTGCAGAGTGTAGATTGTACCACCATAATATTTTTGTACCTCCCTTGCAAATAAATTATTATTATGAAAACATCAGAATAACGGTTTTATAATAAAAATAAAACGCGACATGTGTTCAAATGTACATGAAATTTCTCGCTGACAACGTCTAGCACATGGAATTTCAGTACGTAATAAATTCGCATTTATAAACGTTAATTTTTAATTAGTAAGCAATAGTACTCGCTTAAACTATAGACAATATTATTATACATTATGTATTTTTGCTCAACCAAACCGAACAGAATTTCCTATCATAAAACGGAAGGTTTCAGATATTATTATGTAAAGCGATATCAATTCAAAGAAAATCATGGCCGGGAGATGTCGATAATTCTCATAAATATTTACTGTGTATTCAAAGATTCAACGTCTGTCGGTTGTCATGGTAACGGAAAGCCCCAGCTTACATACGCCTAAAATTATAAATAGATCCCGACAAAAATATAGGAAACGGATTTTAAAATGGTTACTTAATTTCTTTTAATTAGTGGTAGTCACAACAAAGGATAACAAAGAACTAAAGTTAAAGAACTCGGAATACTTGGATAGCAATATTATTTTTGTGTTGGATAGGCTAAAATAAAATAGGCTACATGACTAAGTCTACGACCTAATTGAGACAGGTGAAATCGCATGGCATAACTGCCTTGTGATTCTGTAACTCACTTTTCGAACTCTCACTGCGGTTTTCCCAGCGGCGGTTGCGATCAAATCAGTCGTGAAGCAGTCATTTTACGATTTGGCATTCTGATAAGGAAGGAGCTTATAGTTTATTGTTTATCAGAATGCCAAATCGTAAAATGACTGCTTCACGACTGTTTTGTTTAGTGCACTGACTGCAGTGAGAGTTCGAAAAGTGAGTTACAGAATCGCAAGGCTGGTAAGTGTAAGATGAATGTTTACCCTTGAAGACCTTGATATTTGATTATATACAAAATTTCGAACAAAGCTTTCTCAAATGTTTTGTTTATCGGCCTTCGTTACTTTCGTTCGCACGTTGTAATTATTTTTTGTGTTACAACTTCCTCTCACCAAAATACCGCGATTATATGACATTTAATTTTTATAACGAAAATACTTTCTTTTTATAAACGAATTTCATTTGGAAATAAAGTTCGATATTCGTGATCTTTAAGTTCCAAATATTCATAGCTTGGGTGCTGTTAAAGTATTACGTAAGCAGATTTACTGCAATTTATCCTCCCCCCCGCTCCGCTTGTCAGCAAAAGTAAGCTAAGCTCTCAAAAATAATAGTACATAAACGTATTATTTTTTTGTAGGAATCCTCGAATGCATTTCGTTTTCAAGTATTGACAATGTATGGGTAATATGTGTAAAAAAGTAAATTGATAGTGAATTTTAGTAATTACGTAATACTTGAACAGCCCCTTTTTACTCTAACCCATTCCGCATATTAATGTTTATTTCAAAAATATTAATAACTTACCCCTAAATTCAAATGGCCCATCTTCAATTTCTTTGACGAGTTCATACGTGCATTGAGTGCTTCCCAAATACGGGAGTGCATATAACGGAGATTTTCAATAAACCAAAGGCAATATTTCTGAAGAGGGAGAGTAGAGCTCTAAGTCAAGTTTTATTAGCTATCGGATAATGGATTCTTGGTTTATTTTTTCAATACTCCATCATTTATTCGTAATACTGTCAAACACAAGGACAGTTTTGTGGAAATTTATATATGTTAATAATAATAATAAATCGTTTATTTGCAAAGAAAATCATCCATATAGGCATGCAAATTTAATAATAATTGTCATATATATATATTATGTTCTTAAGAACAGTTAAGTTATTTATAATTGTTGTCAAAACTTATGGTCTAAATACTCTCTAAATACACTCTACACATTGCCTTTGCATAATGTTAAAATCACCTTCCCTTTGAAAGCAAGACGCGGCAGTGATCTATAACTTCTAGGATGGCGATTAAATAGTTTAACGTAACAAATTTTTAAATACATTGTGGTGCACTATCTAACCCACATCCGTGTTGGATCCCTCGGTAGATACAGGCAAGTTTCTTTATGTCTTTCGTGATATCTTTGTTTGTTTATGGTAGAATATAATAAATCAAAATCAGCAATATAAGTCTTTCTTTAGTAGTTGGAGTAATCATAAAAGATTATTTACGAGAAGGATATACAAGGCAACCGTGGGTGGTGAGGTCAAGTGAAAGAAGAATAAGAATGAAGCAGAGTATGCCAGGATCTTAGCGAGGAGGTGGTCTCTCCTACAACTTCGGGAAGAAGGCGTGCGTGTGTAGATAAAAGATTATTTAAAAAAAATATATGCTGTACCTATAACTATTTTCGAAGCAATTCGTCTTAAGAATTTCTTTAAGAAATACATGTACCAATTTCTTAATTAAAATAAGGCCTTTTAGACATAAGGCCTTTGGTCTAAGGAGACGCCAAACAAAGAAGTCATTTATTAAAAAGTGTTTTATGAACACACCGTGAACAATTTTTGCTATAATCCATAAAATAACGCTGCTGTTATTACAAATTATAACCGTGCTAGGTGCTTTGTTGACGTTGAATTATATTAAAGTGAACAAATGTTGTGTGTACTTTTAAAGGACCAATTTTAATTCATCTTTCAAAAAACATGATTGTTTTACTGACTGCATCCTTTAAATGGTAACACACTGGCTTACCCAAGTGTATATTATTTTTGGACCGGTACAGCCATTGGAGTTATAACTTATAAAACGTACAAATAACGAAAGATATCAATTAAACATATGCAGACATTTTGGCCCCAATAAAGGTAAACACGAACAAGAACAAAAACCTTGGGCAATTTAAAAGAGTGACGTAGGTTTTATTGACTTTGCTCGTCCGTTCTACGCCCTTGAATCGAGAACTGGCAATAAATGTAAATTTCGAACAGTTTATTATTACTTACTGAAGTTTTTGTACATTGTTACCATTTATTTATTTATAAAATCTTCCCAACTCTCGGCACACTGATACATTGGTGCAAGATAAATAAAATACAATGTTTAATTGACAAGCACTTATAGGGAAACATAATCATAAGAAGGAAAAGATAAAAAAAAATATTATAAAGTCTAAACGAGAATCAAACATACCATAAATTAAATATTTTTTAACACGGATATACATATATAAAATAGCGCATTTTTTTATTTTAAAAAGCTACCTTACCTACCTACCTTTAATATATACGTACCATTTAATATATAAATTACCTAACTGAAGAAAGATTTTTAATAAAATAAAGATCTGTTATAGTCTGTAACGGTTCCAAGATTCGTAGCGCTACGAGTTTCTTGGTATAAAGCAAACACGTTAGTCTTAAGATAAAGTTATAACTAACTAATTATACCAATAGAATTAATTTATGATTAGATTAAAGATCATATTTTGTATTTAATTTTTATGTGAAAACTAGGGACATAAGCTGATATATATATGTAGAAAATATCTTAATTATTTTTTTGAATAATAGAACTTCGCCCCTAAAGTGCAGTTTGTTATCGTTTTTACTTAATTAGTCTACCTTTATTCCTAAAAAAAAGGTCCTTAAAAATAACACCAGTGCCGCTACAACCTCATTAGGTCTGGGCATCAGATTTCTATATCTGTTTTATTGTCAATCTAATATACAAACAGGCGATCAGCCTCCTGGGTCTTACGCATCGATTTCCGGTTTCCGATGTTTTCCTTCACCGTTCGAGCTAGTGTTAAATACGCAAATCCGGGGATCAAACCTACGACCAACCGGTCAAGGATGAGAGTCGAACGCTGAAGCCTAGGCCTAGGCCAACACTGCACTGTCTTTTGTTAAAACAATATATTAAAACTGATTTAGTTTGTATACTATACAAGTAATAAATTAATTTAGAATCATTCCTAAATCGAATAAAATTTTCAATCTAGTGCGGACTATTCGCTATAGAAAATATTGTGAAAGAAAGTCGTAAAATTCGCGTTCCTTAAGAAATCCCACGGTAAAATAGAACCACATTCCGTACCCAAAGCAACAATACGTATTTGCATTGTAAATACAGTGCTGACTGTGAAAAAGTTACGATACTTGAGCGCCAAATATAATAATGCTAAGAATTCTATGTATTAGGGTTTTCTTGATATTTACTGAAATAGCAATGACATTTTTCAAAGTGAACCAATTAATTTTTCTCCATATGTTGACAATTAAGTTTTGCAGTGAAGGATAAGTAAGCATTGAGTAAGTGTTTATGCACCAATTTGCCGTAATAAAAATGAAATAAAAAAAATTAATAAAAATAGCCTGTATTCCAGTACTACATTTACATTATATTCATATTGTTACGAGATAGGGGATCTTGGGGAACATTCTGGGGAACATTCTGTAAATTACAATTTTCTAATATGTGATTGACCCTCTCTTCACATTTCAGCCTGAAACGGTCATAAATCACATTTCAGCCTGCTGAAAAGTTCTCTAGCTAGTGGAAAAATTAGAAAACATTGCAGATAACCCGTCTTATAGAATATCATTATGTTTAACAATAGTACACGACCTCCGACATAAGCCTCCTCCAAATTTTTCGACTTCTCTCTTCCTCGCCACCAATTTCCAATCCTTTCCCGCTATCCCATTTATTCTATTTTTCCAGGTTTCTGGTGGGCATCTTCTCTTTTTTCTTCCCACTGTGCCATTCCAAGTAAGGGAATTCTTTTTGACCCATCTGTCATTACGAACGCGGGCAATGTGACCGGCCCATTTCCACTTTAACTTTTTTGAATGTATTTCTACGTCTGTTGTGTTTGTGAGGCTGCGTATTACACCTTATTTAGCTTTATCTTGAAGTTTCAACTAATATGTAAGGCATCAATAAATCGAATGCAGAAATGTTTTTTTTAAATTATGCTAAGTATGAAAAAGTCTAGCCAAGACTTATGTAACCTAATATTAGCTAAGTTACATATATCTATTTTAGTTAATTATTAGAAGCGCAAATGTTAACAATCATCTTACACATGAAGCCACAATGAGCTGGCAATGAACTAAAGGATAGTTTTTCCCAAACTCATAAATAGTAATATAACATTCTTGTTTCCGATAATGTCTAATAGGTCTTTATAGGCAACATACTTGTAAGTGTCGCTTAGATTTAAGAACCCTTCAATAAGTCAAGTTAGTTTTTTGTTAGTCTAGCGTCGCAACCGCTAATTTTATGTTAGTTATAAGCTCACGTTTTAAACGATTAAAGCCAGTTGACACCCAGCTTCAAACAAAGAGGGTCATTTAACATACATTTGAACATCCCTCCAACAACCGTCACTGAACTTACCTCAGTAATATTTATAATTTATTTTAAATGTAATATATTATAAAATTCTCGTGTCGCGGTGTTTGTAGTTAAACTCCTACGAAACGGCTTGACCGATTCTCATGAAAATTTGTGAGCATATTGGGTATGTCTGAGAATCGGATAACATCTATTTTTCATCCCCCTAAATGTTAAGGGTAGTCAACCCCTAAATTATAATTTTTTATATTTTTAGATAATTTTTTATGATACATCATTAAAAAATACATACAACCCAATTTTTCACCCATCTACGATCAACCCCCCTTTATTATAAATGATATACATGGCAAAACGTAGTTTGCCAGGTCAGCTAGTATATTATAAGATTTCAAAGCCTTTATTTCATCTAATACAAGAGAAAGTTTACAAGATATAAATGTATATAAAAAAAGTTCTTTAAGAAGGTTTTGTTGCACAGCTGTCCCCTTGTCCAGCTTGCCTCTGTGGCACAAAGGCCTCCTCCAGCTGTTTCCAGTGCTTCCTATCCCTGGCGAGTCTTTGCCACAGAGGACCAGTGGCTTTTTAAAAGTCATCAGCCCACCGTGCACATGGTCTTCCTCTCTTTCGCTTGGTGTTGTAGCGAGGTGTCCAATGAGTGACTTTATTCGACCATTTTGCTCTCTGGCCTCTGAGCAGGTGTCCTGTCCAGTGTCCATCTCATTGCATCATTGCATCTTCCCAGTTGGTGATCCTTCTGAGATCTACAGCTACTGTAGATATTATAAGATTACGCTTGCCTATTTATCCGACTATATTAATATATTCAATTCGATTTGGGCAGAATATTTGAACAAAAACTTAATAATATTTGTTATATCCATTTGGTATGATGTAATAACTAAATATGCTTTAAAATACCAAAATATTTTACAGTATTGAACAAAGCTTTATGGCCTATTAAATAGTACTAAAATAACTCATGAAAGCATGAAAGTCATTATTTATGTCCTGCATCCTATAGTAAAAATTCTTATAATTACTCAATTCAGTCAGGGCGGGCTTGTGTTAAGTAACATAACCAGTACGTAATTCCAGGACACTTCTAGAAGACCCGGAAGATGATATTTAATTGATATAATACAAAATTACATCACAGAAATTTTAAGCATTCTACTTGTTGAAACTTTTATAACGCTCCCGTTCTTCGGGTATTTCAAACCAAGTAAGAATTGTAAAGAAATTTTGAGAATTGGATTTTCTGGTGAATTTTTAGGTAGTTTATGCTCAGCGAGTCGCTTAGGCGGAATAGTAAATGACGTTTCTATTGTAACGCGGCGTTATTTTCGCTTTTAAAACGTGATTGCTTTAAATATTGAAGCCTTTCATTGAGGAAGTCGAAGCTTTTGTCTGGCAAGCTGAAGTGATATGAATGTGTTCGCTGTTTGATTTTAGTTTGAATTGAAATGTTTCTACAATTATATACTTTTAAAATAAATCTATAAGTAAATTAAAAACATATTTTGTATTGAATGTTTTACTACTATCAAAATTATATTTTTCAGAAAGCTCTAGGCTTGTGTATAAAATATGTATAAAGGCTAATTAAATATATCCGTCATTGATTTTAAACCTTATTTCCTGTGCATTATATAATATATATATCTGTTCTATCTATTGTCGGGAAAACCAATAATAGTGCCACAAAAGTATCAAAATCAAATTCTATTCACAGTAGGAAATTATTTATTTGTGTTTGCGTAAGAAATACGGAGATTCTCCACAATACCTAATGCGGCACCAACACCCATTGTTTGCAAGTCTATTGTGTTACATTTCAATAAACCTTTAGAAGAGCAACATATTGTATGCGTTTTGAAACCCCTTAAGCGATGTTTAAGTTTGTATGGTGGATCACTTGCGTTTATGTTTACGCTGGTAAACGGGTTAATTTATAATAATTGAAGCGTTAATGAAACATACAACTGCTAATATAGTATGTAGGCTGGAGTTTCTGCGATTTTGGGGTTAATCATGAATCGAGACTTCATACTACGTTTATACATAAGCTCAGGTTTGAAGTTTTGTTTGACTCAGCTTTGAGTTAATTTTTTTTATGTCTAATCCAAAATTATGCCCGATCCAGCGGCGAATGCGCTTAGATCAGCATTTGCGAGTAACTATGTAGGGCAATACGCTAATAATCGTTTAAGGATACTAGTCCCGCACGTTGATATTGCGACTGGCGGCCATCTTAGTGACGTAGTCGAACTGTCAGTGCCAGTACCGTGCGCAACTTCAGCCAGCGCTTACGCGTATTGAGTACATCTACCACGTGTTTTTTATTGCTTTTTATTTTCGTTATCCTGTTTTATTTTTGTTGTTTATTTTTGTTATCATACTTATCCTATTAAAATGAGCAAGAAAGTAATTAACAGCCGTGCTCGTGAAATGATTATTAAAGTGGACAAATTTCGTTAAGGAGAAAGAGAACTCTAAGTTATTGATTCAAAATATAAACCAAGAAATAAAATATAAAATAAGAGCAAGCAAATAAATGAATATTATTATTATTAACTTTTTAGTTGTCTGTACTTTTCTGCGGTGGATGACGTCACGCAGCTGTTATTGTGACAAGGTTCCATCGCAATATCAACGTGCGGGGCTAGTACTATGTGTCATCTGCGCTGCAATGACAAACATGCGGTTTAGGCACTTACATCATCTTAAAAAATCAAAACAGATTAAAACGCTTTTAATATTTGTTTTATAATAAAACTCTTACCCTCAGTTTCAGATCCGAGACTTGATATATATCAAAAGCGCTAAGTCTCGACTTAGAATCTTACCCTTAAAGGCATTACCAGTGGTATATAGTCGTAATATTATATATTTTTGTACTTAAATGGCTTTCTATTAAAAAGGTTTCGAGGTAAGACTCTAAGCCCAAGAGGAAAACTACGGTCACTACATAGGTCACGCGTCGTTAGGAATAGGATAGGTCGTTAGAGCTGTAAGGGTTAAAGCATAGATGACACTTTAGAATCTTAACTCGTACTTTGGTGTAGGCTTCGATAATTAATCATTTATTTAATTACAGCAGAGAGTCAAAGGTTATTAACAGTAGCTAACTTTTAAATGATATATATAACAAAAACAAAATATACTAAAGATAAACAAAAGATGGAATAGGATACAAAATATATACAAAAGGTTCAAACATTTACGAAACTCAGAAAGGAAAAAATAAATTAAAATTATTAAATACTTTTAACTATGTAACACCTAATTTGCCTGTGTTGTGTGATGGTGTGAAAGTGAGGATATGTTTGAGAGTGTGCCCATGACGCAGGTCTGGATATATATTCTTAATACTAATTTTAAGCATTTTCCGCGATAGCTTAAACAAGTTGAGGGTTAAATAGTGGTCGTTACATGTCTTGGCTGCGTTGTATGTTTATTCCAAATATTTTAAAAGATCTGCTTCCACGAGTCATGAACCTTCCTCTTCCCCAACCCCGCTTTCGAACTAATTAAATAACTTGCAGCAACCAATTTGATACACAATTATATTCATGATTAAGTGGTAGATATGTCATGCATGAAACAGACGCCTACTCAGGCGAGAGAAGATGCTTCCGTGATCTATATTAACTCTCAGCATACCTGTACCAAGTGCTACTCAAGCTGCAGTTCCACTATCTATAGATAATTAATGTAATAGTTTATTAGCAGTTAATTATTTTATTATGAGGACAGGACATACCATAAGAGGAACAGATAAATGGAGCAAAATTGTAACACTATGGCAACCAAGAGGCCATAAAAAAGATGATATCATGGAAATGGCAGGAAATAATAAGACCTGGACGAGATTGGTATACTATAAGGAAAAATGGAGGACAATGGGGGAGGCCTTTGCCCGTAGGCACACCGAATCAGTTATTGTAGATTAAGAAAAACAATAAATATAATGTATATATTTTGTATTTCTGATATAGGGCTATAAATAATAAATAAATTTTATTATGACTATTGATACATGAAATTGCGGACCAGAAGAGTTCCCGGGAGCACCAATTTCATTCAGCGTGACATTTAATCTAGCGCTGCTCTTTGTCCACCTCGAATGGCTGAAAACAATCCCCTTTCATCAGAACTAGGAATATCCCCTCAAAAAGTACAAACAAGCTTCCAAAATCCAATACCTATTCTTCGCATTCCGAAAAAACATGGCTCAGCGGAAATGCCTTGAAAAGCGGTGAAACAAATAGTATTTCTAAAAGTTATTTTTACGTCAAACCGTAAAAATGCTGATCCATCATTCGTGTCGTTTATGTTGATGTATTTCCTGCACCTGCTCACCCATCAATCACAATTATGAGGAACAATTAGCTATTTCAAATATTGGCATAGTAGTTTTGACACAAAAGATTTCTATTACGCAATCTATACCCTATGTAATTGCTAGGTTCACTAATTAGATATCCAAATATCACATGATAGGTGGATAGGGACTTCAATAGGTGAAAGGACGCGAATATAAAGAGATAGGATTCATTTTTTTTTTAATTAAATAATTACTGCATTAATATACTGACGCTGGTACACGATAACATTCCTGTGTTGTGTGTGGCAGACTCTTCTAATAAAAGAACAAAAACTTAGTACCTACTAAAAATATGCAGTAAATGAAAATCAAATTAACAGTAAATCAAAAATGAGTGTGCGTTATATGTATGCAGCGTGATTATATGAAAATGCTCCCGTCTCCGTAGACTGTCTCACCTCAAACCACCACAAGTAATAATATTTCGGTATTGCGTATTCGAGTTCTGATAGCATGCATTTTGGAATTTTCACGCTTAATTTATAATGAAAATAGCAAAGATATGCAAAAATAGTCTTTTATATGTGATTTCTACTATTGATGATCAAAAGCCTATAAAAGAGCCTATAGGTAACGATAGGTTGAAATAAGAATATCCCATTAAAGCTTAAACAAATTGCCTTTCAAAGGAACCAATTTATGAAATAAAACTTTGGGACAGAAAAAGTGAAATACCAATTTAACAACGGTTAATTATGTTTGATGGACACATCCGAAAATCAACTTTCTTTGTTCATAACGAAATTAATTTCCTTATAACGACTTTGGGATTGGCTTGTCAATTAAAAACTGTCTTTTACCCAGTTTAAGTAACAGCTACGAAAATAAATTAAAGAAATGAAATGCGATATATATCAATAATAATTACATGCATAAAGTTGGCTTAGGAACGGCGTAATTTATACAATTTATTATATTTTATACACTATTACATATTAATATGTTCTATGCTTGTAACACACTATAAAAAACTAGACTTTCATCTAGTACTAACCCAATATTATAGTCATTAACAAATGCCCTTCGACTAATTGTATTATTCAAATTCATTCAAATCCTGGCTTGTTTATTAGCGTAGTAATTTATTTATTATACACTGAATTGTTCATGTATAAAACACAAATATATAATCTATAATGCATATCTCTTCTTCAATAACCCATGAAAACAATTCTATTAACATCTCATAAATCAGATTCGCAATCGACATGTCTACGTAAAATTAATTTTCATAAATAATTTAATATAACGCTTTTTCTCATTTATCATAATGCCGATGGTAGCAATTTAACTTGTGTTTAAATTTATTCGAGGATTTAATTCGTGGTTGTTGATCAATATTTAATTATTTGGTTGGTTAGCTATTTATTTAGGTTAACCGATGCGTGTCACTTCCGTTAGTGCAAACTTAAATATTAATTGCGTAAAAGCTCTTCCCTCGCATTAAAAGCTTAGGACTCTTTAACCTAGTTATCAAAGACGTGTACAAATTATTATTTTATGTTAAGTAAAGGTCTAAATATTATTCAAACTTCGTTTCAGCTATTACTAACGTGCTTTGAGAAATTAGATATTTTAAAGTGTGTAAAAAGGATTAAGTTATTTATTTAATTATGACATTTTATTATAGTCGAAGGCGTTATGAGCCGATAAGCCGATTTATAATAATAAAAAAGAAAATCTTAAATACTATTTCAAGAGATGTAAAACTTTTCTGTCTGTCAATCTTCAACGCTCAAGACTTGTAATAATATTTATTTTCTGTATCGTTAGCGATATCTTTGTAATTAGTTTTTACGTCTACTGCATTATTCCTGTGGGCACTCAAGTAGACAAACCTACTAATGCGTTATAAACCAAAGCAAGATAATATTATATAAGGATAATAAATTCTATAGCAAAAATTCAAAATGCAGTATCATAGGCGAAAACTTGAGATTGCATAGCAGGTCACGTTTTGTATTGAAACAGTTCGCACTAGAACAACCAACTGACAATGCATAGGATTTACTATATTGCATCTTCATTTATTTGGATAAAGTAATAAAAACTTGTAAAGAATGGTCTATGTGTCTTCTGGTAGAACACGTGATTGCGTGCGGAAATACAAGTACTTAGCGACATGATAAATGAGGCATGGGATTATTAAGATCAAGAAATTAAATCTCACCGGGTCCGGGATTCTGTTCATAACCTGAAAAACTTACTACTCTATGTTGTCGCCACATAAGTATCAAATTGAGGGTTCGACTCGTACTCTGTACATCTGGCTAGTAATGCTATACGGCTGTAAGGCATGGACTATTAAAGAAGACACAAGATGGCGCTTTGAAGCTTTTGAGATGTGGTGTTATCGTCGCATGCTTCGCATCAGGTGGATCCAAAGAGTGACGTATGAAAGAGTCCTCCAACGAATCGGAATGACATGAAAGTTTATGCAGACTGTTAAAATACGGAAAGTCGCATATCTCGGACAAGTTTTGCATCATTATCGATACGACTTGTTTCAGCTTATAATGATGGGCAAATTCAAGGCAAGAGACGGGCTGGTAGAAGAGCCGGTATCACATCCGCCGAGGTGCTGTTTTGACAAGAGCAATTCAATAAGCTGTTAACAACTTTTAATAAAGTGGCACCTGAAGAAGAAGAATGTTTCTTCATGTCTTTTCAGATCAGTGCCGTTACACCGTAACGCTAATTTCTTTAGCTGATATCACAATGATCGCGTATAAAAACTCAATATGAAGTCTGAATCGCTATTAGGAGTTAAAATGTACCAGCACAGTAATGAATCCCAAACATGAATATATTGACGCATCAATCAAGTTGCATTGGCAATGCTACTACTCTTAAGTGTATGCAATGCCGATAAGTAGGGATGTCTACCGATACAAATTTAATGACGTGGAATAAGTGATACCTGTATCTTATCAAAATAAAGATTTTCTTTGCACTTGGCATTCCTAATCTTTTTAGAATGACGTACCTAAATGTTTTATCTTATTGCACGCACATCTAAAAGGCTAATAAGTAACGAGAGGTGGATTAGAATACGAATGCATTTATTGATTTTCGGTTGTTTTTGTCCAGGGCGAATGAGCATAGTGCACTAGTGGAATGACAGCCGTACTCAGTGGTCCATTATCTTTAATGGTAGATTAACAAATTACAATTATTATCTTACGCTTCAACTCGGCTTAGATTTATTGAATCGTGTTCCGATTGAATCTATATTTATCTTATAAATAAAAAATAAAATAAATTAAAGCCTTTATTCGAGTAGGTACTACACTACAACAACAACACTAAGTCATGTCATCATCAATTCTTCCACCTGTCCCTATTTTTTGCGACAATTTTCCAATGTTTACTAGCTATCCCTTTTATTTCATCTTCCCAAGTTTTTGGTGGGCATCCTCTATATTTAACTTACTATATACTAATCGGACTATAAGCTATAATTAGGCTTACCTGTATGTGAAACTGAGTTTACATTTTGAAACTTCATGAACTGCTAAACGATTTTTAAAATGTATTTTGTGAATCTTCATAGCTATAAGAATTATCTATAGATAAATCAAAACAGTATTTTGATTCATATCAGGAGTCCCATATATCGTATTTATATTATATATAGCATTATTTGGAGTCAGAAGTTAAAGCAAATACCCAAAACAATGAGAGAATATACGTTTGCCACATGTCACACTCCAAAAGTAGGTCATATCAGCCTAATGTATTTTAAAAGGTTCTAAAACTTTGTCATGTAACATGAACTTGTTCTTAATTAATAATATTATTTCAGACCATACATTTACTACCTTTTAGGTAGTAGCTGATCAGACTTCTATGCCCACGCGGGCGATTTTCTGGGTCTAAAGCAAGCCGGTTTCCTCCCGATGGTTTCCTTCACCGTACGAGTGTTTAATATGCAAACAGAATGTCCATTGGTGCACAGCCAGGGTTTGAACCTACTACCTCTGGAATGTCGCACGCTTAAACCACTAGGCTAACACTGCTCTAAAGCTGCTTTTAGAGAATAGATCCAACATAATGTTTAATGAGTTGGTAACCATTCAGACTTAGGTGCTATGTTAGTTTTATAATGGGATTTGGCGTACCAATAAATTACCGTAAGTACCAGTAATTTTTTTGTTTAACATCAAAATTTTTAGAAAGAAATATGCGTTTAAGACTTACAAGTCCACCAATTGTAATAAATGCGCAATAAAATCGGGGAAAATACAAAAATAAATGCCTAAAACATGATAATAATTTTTACCAATTTGTATTAAAACATATAATAAAGGGTTGTTGTACTGGATATAATAATGTACGTAATGGAATATAAAAAAGTAAGTAAAAAAACTGAAATTGTTAAGCGTTAGCGCTAAAATTGCGATTTTAAACAGCAGTACCAAACCATCCAGCCTTTCAGTTCGTTCAAATCTTACTTTGTTTATTTCAGTTTGAAAACGTGAGGCGTGAGTATTTTCTACTTGTTATACCTACCAATTTATAGATCCTCCTCTGGCATTGAGAGAGTCCATGGACGGCAGTATCACTTAACATCAGGTAAGCCTCCTGCCCGTTTGCCCCCTATTCAATAAAAAAAAACAGTCGTGAACTAAATAGATTATTTATTCCAGGCGAAATGCGGCGACCCAGATCGTATAGTCGACGTTAGAACTTGGCTCACAAACCTACAACACAATTGAATACACAATAAAGAACCATTAATTCTAATAAACAGAAGCTTACACAGGGTGTTATCTATTGTAGTGGGACGTAATTAAGACGCATTCTCACAACTCAAAGTCCCATTACCAAAGGGTCATTTTAGCCCTTAATTAACTCCACACTAAAATAAGCAAGTTGCCAGCGAATAAACATCTTATACAAAGATCTGACCGTGGATAACTTTATTCGATTTGGGTTGACCTTTTCAAGCGATTTTAATACCTTCGTCACGTCTGTCTAAGCCTAAAAATATTAAAACTAATATTTTTAGGCTTTTGACGGTATTTGACGATAAGGACAGTTATTAGAAAAACACTTTTTTACCGGATTTGAAGTTAAGTTTTATTATACATTTACAATTATTTTACATAATTTTAACGATAATTAATTATAACGATTTTAATTTTTTTTAATTTTTGCTGTGGCCTGTCTTACATAGGGCAAACTAAACGCAATATGTCCAGCAAACTCAAAGAACACATTGCTGACATAGGACATAGACGACACACAAAATTAGCAGTCTGTGAACACACACTCGATAGGCACAATCACTACAAACGCTTTGACCAACCGAAAGTACTTGCGAAAGAAAAGAGATTCTTCCCAAGATTGGTACGCGAAGCCATTCAAATCAAAAAACACCCCAATTTCAATAGAGAAGACGGCCTAAATTTGTCAAACACCTGGGATCCAATAATATCCAAATTAAATTCTCAAGATAAACAATCCGCGAAAATAGAGGACACCGTGAGCCATTTCTGCCAAAACCCTCCAACTTTTAGTCGATACCAACTCCGGGGAAATAAATACAGATAATACAACTTTTTCTACAGCTGTGATACTTTTTGACATTCAACACCTTTTATCTTCAGTCACCGTGACCACGCACGCTGTAAAGCACGCTAAACGTCGGTTAAATTTGAAATTATGTAAAATAATTGTAAATTTATAATAAAACATTACTTAGTTATATATTGCATAGGGTTTTGTCACAAAACAAAATTTTCAGATGCACTTGTACATCTATGGCCTAAATGGAAATGGGCAGGTCCTATATCTAGAACGAGGAATAAAAGATAGACACTTGGTCCAGTAGGTCTGTAGAAAGAGATGTATAAGACGACAAAAGAAAAGATGGCCAGATGACGTAATAGAACTAGCGCGGAAAACTGGATGAATGTTGCTCAACGCAAAGAGAAATGGAGAAGTATGGAGGAGACTTTTACCCTGAAAGGGGCCATACAAATACTAGAACACTAACAAAACTAACCTAAACTTATACTACCACAACTAAGCAATGTCAACTGAACAATTATTGTAAGGAATAATTAATAATGCTTTAATAATAATAGGGTTTCTGTGAATTAACTTAGCAAGTATGACTGAAAACATCTGGTCAGTTGTTTGACTGTAAAACATTTAAAGACATTATACCAGTTCCACATAAAAACTATATAATTGAAATTTCGATATGGATTCCGTAGTCCCTAGTTATTTGTGCAATCTTAATATATATATTTCTTGTGTGCGTGTGTATGTGACTGAACTTCTCTCAAACGACTGGACCGATTTTGATGAAATTTTTTGTGTGTGTTCAAGGGGATCTGGGAATGGTTTAGATTCACAAATCAGCCCGGCAGATGGCACTGCAGTCGGTACTTTCATACTTGGCTTAATATCCTAATCGCTTTAAATATCATGCAGGACAACGTCTGTGGGGTCCACTAGTATTTTTATATATTTTTTACCACAATAGTAAACTAAGTAAGCAACATTTAGATTTATTGATAAAGCATGCTATTAGACATAGACGTAACATTTATTATTTCCAATGTTTTGTTAATTGCTCTGTAAGCATTTATTATTAGGACAAAAAAATACCTTCGATTGATCCTAGATTGAGTAGACTATTAAAAAATACATTTTAAATGGTATACCTCCATCCGTTTTATGAAATAGCCAGCAAATAATGTTGGGCCTAAGCGAGCAACCCTGGTCTTGCGTTCGGATCACGGTTATGCAGCAATGCAATTAGCACTTGGTCCTATGGTGAAGGAAAACATCGTGAGGCCTGCATGGTCTAACCTAAAAAGTTGACGGCACTCTTCTATAAAATAAAAATGATTGAATATATTGGGTAATCCTTACTTGAAGCCATGACTTAATCGAAGACGTGTAAGACGCAGAAGGCTGATACTGGTCTATAACATAAAGGATGCAATCTGAACCCAAGACCCATATAGGGATTGTAGCGCCACTGGATTAATATGTATCGATGTTTTGATTTATTTTAAAATACCTAGTCTACGCTTAGCCTAAAGAATGTTGCCCAACTTCTAAGCAATATATAAACCACATACCCCATTGCAAACCACTCTAAGTCATACGTCAACTGTACATATGTTTCTGACCGTCATTGTACTACGTATTAACAATAAATCAGCTACACGTCCAGACTCATTGTTCCATATATAGAGGTATATGCTTTAAGTTTAATGTCTTTAGGCAATATTTGTCCTAGTTATGTAATTTATATGAGATTAAATAAAGATATAGGAAAAGGCAGGAACTAGCTCGAATTAAAAAGTGCGTGCGTACAAAGTACACATGTCAGAAGTGAAACTTCTTTGGCAAACTAATTTGTAAGTCTTAATTATATCTATACAAATCTAAAACTTTAGATTTCCGAGACTTAGAGGGAGGGAAAAAGGAAGATATGTTAGGAATTTAACAGTCATTAAAATATTAAAAGTGACGAAAATTAATACAAATTATATATTTTTTTAAATTATTTCTTTGATAATAAAAACATTACTTTAATTTTAAAAATACAATTTCTATAAGGTAATTCGCGCTTCTCACTCTCTCTCAATCGGTCTCGATCGCTCTCTCCCTTTTCTTCGACAAAAACGCTGCACATCTTCGAGACGCTAATATTATTATTATTGCATTTCACCCGTAAAATTTGTAATATAAGAATATATTCTCTGAACAATTTTCAAAGGTATTTAAGAAAGTACCTTCTTTTAAAACGAGGGTCACGCACTCGAGAGACTTCTGCAAAGTCTAGAGGAGATTTTACTTAACATCATAAAAGCCTTCCGTATACCCAAAAAAAATGCAAATTCAATTAAACATGATGTATGTAATAGGAATTGTCAACAGCACTTATTATAATTAATGCATAATTTATTTATTTATTACACTTCGTTGCAATAATACAGAAATACATTATAATTAAAAAAAGGAGGGCAACTGACGGCCTTATCGGCTTTCGAGCGATCTCTTCCAGGCAACCACTGTGAGGAAATAAAAAAAGGACACATGAAAAAAAAACATAATTACCTAAAACACAGTATTTCTTCGTATTTCTGATATTTAAATTAAATTTTAAATGTTATTGAAGATATTTTGAAAGCAATACCGAGAGCATTAAACGAGAAAATTGATACCTGTTACAACTAAATTTCCTTCTGAATAGAAGAAAGACCTAACGAAAATATCGTTCTAATATTAATAATCTTTAATATATCCTATCGGTAAATTTTTAAAATTGTTATATCAAAACAAAGAATTATTTAAAGCAAGTGTGAAAAGTATTAAGACACTTGTGGTATCTAGAAAACAGTCTATAATTCTTCTTGTGTTAAAGAATAAGGTTCAATTTAGAATAATTATCTCGCCCGGCTCTGATTACAGCTGTTTCGTCTTGTAATTATTATGTAATTAGCACGCGGCGTGTTTTTCAACGGAACGAAAAATAAAAATTAGCTTATGCGGATAAAGGAGCTTTGTAATACAAACGCCTCAATTCTTGTAACTTTTTGTTAGAAACTTCTTAATATTACGGGAAAGAAGTGTGATGATGATATTTCAAGAGACAAAACACTTATAATAACTAAATGAACACAATATCCTTATCATTTTATCACTGTACCAGTTAAATTAATACTTTTTATGCCTTCTGGCTGAAGATGGATTTGAGGGAATTTCATAATTCCCAGGAATGAGCAGTAACCGCGAGGATGTTCTATCATCACAGCGGACACTCGCGTGCCTCATGTAGCCGGCCAGATCCCGGTGTGTGTACTTGGACTATGGTGCTAACTTTACGCTTTTTAAACGTAAAATTGTAGCACAGTATATGAAAGACCTACGCCCTTACTCTGTAACCTTAACTCAATACCGATCCTAATGTTTTTGTACGCGATGTACGCCCGAACCCAATAACCTATCTCAATATCAACCATAATCCACGATCTGAGATAGTTATCTTAATCTAAATGCTGCAACAAGTGTGCCAATAACCAATCGACGGATTGTAATAGCCATCTGTCGAAACAAGCTATCCATGGGAGGTCGTATCGGTCTCTGTGGATAGACCTTTATATGAAAGTGACAGTTGACGAAAGCTCGATTTCAACAGTTAATTATTTTAACAGATTTTAACTTACACCAGTTTTTTAAATAATTAAAAAAAACTCTTTGTTATGTTTTAAACATACACATGTATACTGTTGTTGCTTGTACGGTTTTATTTACTTTATTTGGTTTACATTGATTATCAAATATGAGTGAAAACTCGGTAACATGGAACGACAAAGAGCATTTTAGCCGTCGCCAAAAATGGATTGTCTTCGTAGCGTTTGGTTATTGGGATGCAGGTAGGAGATCGATCAACTGTCACGGTTTGATCTCCTGTTGTTTCCAATCTGAGATTGTGGATTGATTATTGGGTTCGGGCGGTAGTCAATACCCGTAGCGCATGTTCCAACCTACAAATTAAGAGGTTCTCATTATTGAGATCGGGCAGTCGCAATTGGAGGTTACAGAGTATGGGCTCTGAAAGCAATCACTTACTTTTAATGCCTGCACTTGCTACTTGAGCTTTAGTAGGTACTGTGGCCTTTTATTGATTATAAATTTAGCTTGAATTGTTAGACATATAAAGCACATTCGTGGTTTATTAAGTGGTTTACAGCGATGCACATACACAGAAAGTCGTATTATATAGAATCTTTATTTCTGTTACAACATTAAAAATTTAACACAGAATCATTTCTATACTTATAATATCTTTGCACCGACTATTAACAGTTACGCAACATAAAATAAGATAAAAGATACATCTATTACATATTTTTAAATTATTTACATATTCGTTAAGAATAGTACAAATAATTATTGATTTACTTATCAGTATTCCTACAGCTAGTTATTATACAATATCTAAACAATTACATTATACACAAACCAAAAACGGAATTCACATACAAACATAAACGTAAAAAATAGTTAACAATTATTGCCTACTTATAAAAAAAAATTGAGATATAGACCATAAGTATGCGTGAATGTTTGAGTATGTGAATGGGTGTGTGTGCGTATAATACACGCTGTATCTGTAAGTTTTTGGAACCTCAGAGTCATGCCAAAATATGTAGTAAACCCTCTGCAGAATTCAAAGTTTATTTTAAGTTAATAGTTAATTATATGCTTGAAAACATATTAGGGTTTTAGTCCCGCAAAAACTTTACAGATCCAAAATAAGAATACTGTACCACTCAGCTTCATAATAAAATATGCAAATTTTAAAATGAAGTCTACGAAAACGTACAAGTTTGCGTTGTTAATGAAACAATGTAGCGGGTGTTTCAGTCGGGCCTTCTAATTATCCGGAACAAGAGAACACCAAATTAGCTTTGACTCGACAAAGGACAGTGAGGCGCCAGCGAAAACCTGCGACTTTCAGATGTTTCGAACTCGCATAAAGGAAATACTGATTTTTCCGTACAAAGGTTTTGTAGGAAAATATTTTGGTTACACTATCGTTAAAAGCTATTTACCCTTTTAATAAAACAATTTTTAACCGGATTGAAGTTATGTATTTACAATCCATATAATACTTATGTCAATAAAAGACAAAGCTATTTACCCTGTTTGGTCTTGTTCTTTTTAACCGCGTTTTTAAATATAAGGCATATTACGATGTGTGTAAGTCATCACATAATCAAGCTATGGAATACGCTTCCCAATTCCGTTCGACTAAGTCCCTTTCTATTATCTTCTACCGTCCTTCTAGTAGAAGATAAATTAGATAAATTATTAAATCATCACAGCAAGATTGCATGGAGTTTGACTCCATTAAAAATTATAATAAAAAGGAAATTCATAACAGGAATTCTTCGAGCCATTAAATAAAATCATGATTCATAATATTTAAGAAAAACCATAATTTTCGTAATGTTATGGACGACATAATCCATAACAAAAGCGTAACTTTCAACGTTTTAATAATGTCGTAAATAAGAAGCCCTTATCTCGGAGTTGCTATAAACTTTACGGTCCGTTATTAGCTACTGGGCATTAAACATTAGGTCAGCACTCGCAAGTGACGCATACTAAATATTCATTTATTCTAAATGAGATTGTTAAGTTTATATATAATTAAATCTATCTTACGGCAAAGGATATCTTTGTTATAATGTATGCACTTTTTGGACTTTCTTTCTATGTGCGCATTTAACATTCGCTCGAATGGTAAAGGAAAACATCGTGAGAAAACTGGCTTGCCTTAGACCCAAAAAGTCAACGGCGTGCGTCAGGCACAGAAGGCTTATCACCTACTTGCTTATTAGATTACCAAATGATCATGAAAGATATGTAGAAATCTGAGGCCCAGAACGAAAAAGGTTGTAGTGCTATTGATTTATTTTATTTATTATTATTAGGTTCAGTATTAAGTTACTGAAAGAATAGACAATTAGAAAATATATTTAAAAAACAATATTCCTAAACCACATGGAGACATCACTTTTGGACATTTGAAATTGAGCGCATTGACAAAAAAGTCATGCGTTATACATTTTATATGAAACATAATCAAAGAATAAATAATAACGGTAAAAGATAAAAGATGAACGAAGGAAAATTCATGACGCCATAAATTGAGGGGGAAGAATTGCGACTGCTCTCCTTTACGATATAATCATATCCAGTCTTAGATCATTAAATATAATCGACTATGTGAAATAAAACTACATATAAATATATATATTTCGAAGAAATTAAACAATTTAGTGGTGTATTGAAATATATTTAAGGCAATTATTACTTTATATATATATATTATGTATAACTTTATATATTTTGTGCAGTGTACTCCGTAGGTCGTAGGTTCGATTCCCGGATGTGCACCAATGGATTTTCTCGAAAACGTCGTGAGAAGACAGGCGTGTGCCAAATACAGGAGGTTGATGACCTACTTTCCTATTAGATTAATCATGAAACAGATTCAGAAATCTGAGGCCCAGACCTTAAACGGTTGTAACGCCACTGATTTGTTTTGTTTTTTATTACGTATTTTGCTTGCATTGGATATAATAATTATAATTCATATTTCTTTACATTACATAACACATGAATTATTTAATTTATCAACAGACTGTGGCTTTACATTAGTGTTAACACTCTTAATGTAAAAATAAACACCTAAATTTTGAATAATTTTTACCATATATTATCAATTTTTTACCATATAGATCTCGTGACATTTTAACAGTTTTACAGCACCGGCTCGATGACAGCTTCTTCTCTAGCTTTTCGTATATTGTATACAGACTCATTCAGTTTATTTTTTATAAACAAAATTAAACCTTTTTTAACATTACAGACGGTTTAATTTTTTTTGGATACGAGAACACAAACGTTTGAAATACAAGTTTGGACCTCATAAATAACTGAATTAATTAATGATTTAAAACGCCATCTTGTAGAAATTTGAGATAACATAAGATCCAATCCTGACGCCTGCGCATGTCAACTAAGCAAGGGCCTCAAAACAAGATGGCGCTATAGAAGCGTAAAAATACAATAGCAATAACTTCAAACATTTCTAAACTACAAATATTTGAGAATTATTTAATAAGTCGAATAAAAATTATTTCATGCATTCACCATGCATATCATAAAAATGGATGAAGCGAGAAAAGTTTAGTAAGGCGGTTAAAGTGGCATCTTCTGGAATGCCCTTCAATAGACCACATCTCAATTGGTGGCCAAACGTCTGTCCAGTTCTATTGAAAAAAAATATGTCAGGAGTCAGGTCCGCAAGTGGAGATTGTATAAATTAAAAATATGACTGAATTTCCTCAGAAATTCCAACATATCTAGTGTAAGCTACTGAGCTAATCAAAGTATTATATCTGTGCAGGTTAATATGATATAAATATTTAAAGCCATAAGATTAA
Source organism: Pieris macdunnoughi (assembly GCA_905332375.1). Taxonomy (NCBI): domain Eukaryota; kingdom Metazoa; phylum Arthropoda; class Insecta; order Lepidoptera; family Pieridae; genus Pieris; species Pieris macdunnoughi. The sequence continues at coordinate 1,013,156 of CAJOBZ010000027.1, forward strand.
GGTATGCATTATGTAACAATAACATGTCATGTCTACGTCATCCGGCGTTAGTTCAGGAATTGATAGGTTTCGGTTAAGATAATGTCAATCAAAGCTCATAGTTTGGTTATGCTATAGTCATAAACTACGCAGTTTGGTTCAACATGAATAGCTCTTTATGTTAAATAACCTGGTGCAAAACAGTTTGACGAATTCACAGGTCGAATTGATATACTGCTTCGGTTTTTTGTGCTAAGAATTTATTAAGACTTTTTGCATTCTTAAGATTTTTGTCAAAATGTATTTCATAGATTTATTAGTTACTCTGTTTACATGTTTTATTTCTCGTGATGTCCCCTCAAATGACGTAAATCAAACGCGCTTACAATTGTAGGTTATATTTACACTAAGTATGGTGACTCCAGTTTCACGACCATAGTCTTTTGAGTCACCTTTATTGAATTTTTTTTTGGCGCATGAGGAAAATATTTTTAAGGATGAAAAGTAATAATAATATTATCGTCACGAAGATGTGCAGCGTTTTTGTCGAAGAAAATGGAGAGATCGATTGAGACTGATTGAGAGAGAGTGAGAAAAGGAGAACGTAGCATGAAGCAAATAGCCATGGAGCGAGAGTAGGCAGCAAGCAAGTGAGAAAGATCGAGCGAGAAAGTGAGATAGAGCGAACGTCGCATCACACACAGTGCCATGGAGCGAGAGGTGGGAGAGAGCTATAGTGAAACAGATTGAGAGAGAGAGTAAGGGAGATCGAGAAAAATACACGCTATTGGTTGATGTATTCGTTTAGTAGTTACATATCGTCGATTAGTACAATACCTTACATGTCATATTCTCTAGCAAATAACGTCTTGTGCAGTAATCGACAGATTACTTTCCTGCGCGTCTAATGAGCTCTCTTTATATTATCCCATAAGAGCGCGTTAACAAACATACAACAACTCTTGCTCCTAACCCGCGCAAGTTCATAAGCCATAGTAATTTGGGTCGACCTTATAAGATCGTTTGTCGTTTTTAAAAAAGCGGATTTTTGTAACGGCCTGGGCCCCACTGATGTAGTTAAAGGTAAGGTAACTTAAAAAACATAGTATTATATTTTATCTATTAAAATACGTCATACGATTGCAATTAAAAACATGAATACTTAAGCGGTGTTGGAATGAACAGTTTCGTTGAGTTAGGCGGTTCTCTTTGCTTGGTTTCGATGTCTGAATGACTTACACTGTACTTCTGTGTTAAGTTTCTGACTGCTGCGGTATCCATCGATATAATTAGGATTTTTACGCAGTTTTTTTAATGATTACTATCGTAATTATATTATATTTTACTTCAGAAACGAAAATGGACAAAATGGTCGATAATGATACACGCCTGATGACTTTTCAAGAGTTGATGCTCAATGTAAAGTTATTACTTTACGTGACTACAAAAGAGACATAGAGAAAAATGTTATTAAATACATTGGGTATTAAAGAATGGTTTGTCCGATACTGGTTGATAACGACAGATTGTGCTATGCACCGCCTTCTGAGATTTCTCGGAATGTAGATTGCTCCAAAAAGAACTCTGATGGTCACGAGCGTCTACAGCAATTTTAGATAGCCTGCCGAAGATGCATCTTTACTGTCGAGCTAACTCATCCAGACAATACCTAGAACAGTATTTCATACCATGGCACAATTATACAAAGAATACGTCAGTAAATGCGAATCAGATTCCTTAAAATGTCTAGTCGTAGGGTTTTGACAATGTATTCTTAAAACAGAATCTTAGTTTGTTTCATCCCAAAAAAGATCAATGCGATGTATGCTGAGGTCATAAAGTTGGAAATAAACGATACTGAAATTGCATTCGATGGAAAGACAAAGCTAGAAAAGAAAAGACACTGACAAAAATTGGCAATAGAAGGAAAAACGTGTCATTATTTACGCAAGATGTTCAATCAGTAAAATTAGCCCCCCACTTCAGGCTATGCCATATACTACAAGACATTTTATCTGTTCAAATTTTACCATGTACAATTTGTCAACACGTGAAGCTTGCTGCTACTGGTTCGATGAATCAAATGGCTCCCTTGAAGCTTCCGTTTTCGCATGTGCATTGTGGATCAACTACAGATAATTTTAAATAGAAAATTACTACCGGTAATATATTTTCCACAATTTCAGTAAGGATTTAATTTACAAAACATTCTCGGGAGAAAATCGGAGATCCCACTATTACCGATTTAAGGGTTATTAAAATATAAACCAGATGGAACTATTTGGTATAGCTTAAACTTTGACGAACCTTTGCAGCCGTTGCCTCAGTGTCCAATGAAAATTACCAATGTAAAACCTTTAGGAAGAGCTGCCGAAATTATTTTCTGAAAGACTGCTAATTTCCCAAAGAAAATATAAGGATCTCCAAGATTTAAAGGGCAGTGATACCTTTCTGAACTGCCACGCATATTATGATGAGTTACCTTATAAAAATTAAATATTTTTCATTATTAGATCCATAAACATTTTGTATTATTTTTAGAAGTAGGTTAAGTATTCGAAGTGTTTTTATTGTCTTGTATTGTTTGTGTTAAATGTACCATTTTTATTAAAGTTTTTGAGAGTTTAGAATTATTAGAAGTCATGGAAAAAAATTACCTAAATTACAAAGCAAACCACCTCTGGTTTCAACTTGTAACTTAGATAATTTTATTGATCTCAGTAGGTAAGTAGTTGATCTCGTCAAACAGTACAGTCGTAAAAGTCAGTGAGTTCCTATAATATATTATAATATTAGCGAACCCGGCAAGGGGTTGTCCTGTTGGAATAAGAAAATAAAACGGCAAAGAAATGTGTTTTTTTTTATAAAAAGCTAATTTAGAATTTTTTTATTTTATTGAAGTTAATAATTAGTTTTATAAAACTGTTTTTGAAAAATGTTTTTATTTCGATAGTTTTTCATAGAAAGATTTTCTATGAAAGACTTATAGAGCTAAAAATAAAAGGTAAAAACAGCTAAGTCTTTATTTTGTTAGAGTAAAATGTCAAGTCTTGCAATTACCTAATAAGACGATATTTCTTTTATTTGTTTTTATAGTTATCATTTAATAAATACAATATATTAAAAATTTTATCATGCATGTATTGTACAAAATGTTAAAGTAATAAGTTTTTTGTCCCTCCTGAAAACTAAGCAAATCTGACTATGCGGTATTGTTAGCTAAGCGACGATATTAGAACTTTAGATGGCAATTCTGTCGCATAACGTCTTGTGCAGTAAGCGCAGATTTATATTATCATTAGCACGTATACAGTGTGTAAACAGTGTGAATATAGATATACAAATACATGGAGTGATCATATACTGGTACATGATCAATGATCATCTAATGGAACTTTTAACTTAGTAATAATTAATTTACGCACGCACTTTTTATTAAGTCGAAACGGTTATTCGCCGGCTAGGGTGTCATCTGGGTTTATATTAAAACTACAATAAATTTTGCTTCGATCTGCATCTTACTCTGTAACTTCCAACAGCGATTCCGATGGCAATAATGAGTTGTTGTTCCGCGCAATTCCAGTTACGTACATCGTACTTGCATAGAAAATTGTCACTATTGGAAGTTACAGGCTCTGAATTCTTCATGAATATTATTAAAATCAGTTTAAGGCATTTAAAACTATGATTTGATTTTAAAAACTGTTCAAATATTAAGAGCTGTAACCGAAGATGATGTTAAAAGGGCGATAAACAGTTAATTCATGCCAATATCTCAATGCGCCCGCCCGAATCTCGCGTTCAATGTCTATTTTATTTCAGAGGTTAGTGAAAATTAAGTGCAAACTTCGCCAAGTATGCAACTACGAACAGAATTGCGCGAGATAGATTACAATCTAACGGTGTTTACAATTTTACGGTGACATATACACGGAATAATATGAAACGGCTAATAGCTTTATAAAGAAAAATATAAAATTAAAAATATTTAAATAGCAAATAAATAACAGTATTAGAACAGTACAAGTGCAGACCAAGAAGCACTCGAATCCGAATACCGACTTGCGAAAATTTACCAAAACATTCACTAAGTCTATTTGCCTATTAATGCGTATACTAAGATAATGTTAAAACGATTTATCATCCTTACCGTGATCTTGAAAGGAATTATCAACATAATGGAATTTCTGTACAAACGACTACTTCGAAAGTCGGGCTCAGGAGATTTAAATCTGCCCTCTAGGCTTTTATCCTGTTATTTACAACAAGATTCTGGTATCTTGATACCGTTGAACATATTATTTGGTTACCGAATCTTGCATAAAATTCTTTTTATATGGCATTTCCACCGTGGATTTTGCTTACTTTAAAATAGTTTAAATATGAGAACTCACTGAAAATTTCACAAATTTTCAGGAATAAACTAGATATTGAATTGAAAATAGTAAAGTCAATTAACATAAAACCATGATCAATGATACACTTCAATCTTCCTCTAGGATTAAACATAACAGTGGTATAAATGAAAATCGAAATAGATAATTTCAACAACGAATGAGGTATTTTGGCTAGGTCAAGGTGAAAAGTTGCATACATTTAAAGTTATTGTACTGTATTGTGTATATTGCTTACCATCAAAAAAATATTTTTTCTGTGAGTAAGACTGGCGAATTGAGGCGCAGCCACGGGGCCTCCAAAAAGAGATGCCCTCACAATAGAGACTTCGGAAAAACAATAGTAAACAACTTTTCTTTGATATATTTTTATAAGTTCGTTAAATACTAAATGAATCTACTTGGTTTCACTATAAATTATTTATTAAAAAACTACTAATTATTTAATAAATATAATAATAATTAAAACTAATAATTCATTACTATTATTTATTTTATTTGGAAAATAATTTGGGGCCTCCATCACTCCTTTGTTGCCTCGACGCCTCCAGACCTCTAAATTCGACCTTGGGGAGCAATGCTAATGTAAGCAACTCCAACATTTAATCGCATTTGATTGTTTAGAGGAATTGTTCATCATCGGACATTGCAGCTGAGGTTCATCGTCGGACGTCGAGGCAGAATACGAAATTCCACCCGTATCACATTGAAGGCCGTCGTTCCAAAACGAAGGCATTTTTTGCCGCGCACAGCCACTATGTGTAACCAGCTGCCCACTGAAGTATTTTCAAACCAATTCGATTTAGGGTCCTTTAAGAAAATGCGTACCAATTCTTAAAGGACCGGCAACACACTTGCGAGCCCTCGGGCATTGAGAGTGTCCATGGGCGGCAGTATCACTTAACATCAGGTAAGCCTCCTGCCCGTTTGCCCCTTTTTATATATATAAAAAAGGCAGCGTTGTTATATCAAGATTATAAATAATAAAAATATACATTTTATTTGTTAACATTGCATTCGTTAGACACACACAATCATGCGGAAAACTCAGTGAATTACTCTCGTGGAAAATATTCATAAAAAAGAGAAAATGTTTATTGTGTCCTATTTTCAGGTAATGTTAAAATAAAAACACGACTCACAGACTAATGCAACCTTTTAGCCTGACATGCCAAGTGAATATAATACGAGATTTTTTTATCAAATGAAATTATGAAGCGAAATGACGGAAATAAAGACACAAAGGAAATATCCTTTAATGAACATGTAAGTGAGCTATTTCAGTTAATTAGCATTAATTAGGTTTACTATAAAATTCTTTTAATAAAGTTACATTTAATATTAATTAATGCTTCAGAATAATATAAAACTACATTGAAATGTTCAGAAAACAATGCGGAAAAATAATGTTAAAATGCAAAAATGATTGATAGTGTCAAACAGTCAAATAAAATCGTAAAACGATATGGAGCACTTATGGGTTGGATCTAAGCTTACAGAGCCTCACAGTAAATTATATGGCGATTTTTTAATATAACGGGCAAACGGGCAAGAGACCTGATGTTAAGTGATACCCTCACATTGCCAGATGGCTAGTAAGTGTGTTGCCGGTCTTTTAAGAATCGGTACGCTCTTTTCTTGAAGGACTTAGTTAAGTAAAACACCATACATTTCTTATTCATATTTTAACGTCGTCGGGTTGTCTCTCTCCCTTAAATATGATGAGGGCGCCGATACTACAGAGCTCCTTACAAACGTTGTGTAAAAAAAAACATGGTGATTAAAAAGAGTGGCCGAGAGTTTATTGCCAGTTCTTCTCTTCCGTTCTACGCCCTTGATTTGAGAACTGGCACTAAATGTAAAGTTAGAAGCATTTCATATACATTTCTTTTTTTGACGTTCATAAGTGTACATTGTGTTACCTATATGATTACATGATTTTTGACTTTGACTTTAACTTTATACGAAAGAATCACTAAACACATATTTTCTTACAAAATAGTTCACTGTTGCAACTTTTTAACGTATCATTTTCCTTTAGAGGATGTACTCTCCGACTCGAAAAGGCCTCTGCCGAATAAGTTTCCTAAACATTAAATAAATATCAAATTTAAAATTTGTAATTACAAATTAAGTGACTTTCATATGCATGGGGCGCGGAATGCAAAATAGTGTGTAGATATTTGCATCTCTTTCTCATTGTAATAAGCTGTCATGTTATTTGAAAATGGAAAACGAAAATGAGGTAAAACCTTATAGAGACGAAATGTATCCACAGGATAACAGAAAGATAGTAATTATCATAAACCTTTAATATTATTACTGTCGCCCACGGCTTCGTCCATATGGAAACATGTCCGACGGAAAATGTGATGAGCACTTTTGTTCAAAATTATATGTGAAAGAGCGAATCCATAGTAAATTTTAATTTTATATTGTTTAAGTATTTTTTTTCTCATTTAATGGTGGAAAGGTTAGGATAACTAAGTTATTTAACTGGAAATCAAAAAAGTTTGTATCCTAAAAAGATTGCATTGTAAATAGTAATAAATTATATTACATTATCTCTCGCAGGCTGACTCTCTAGGTATATTTAGTTTTTTAATATATACAACAAAATTTCAAAACTAATTTGTAATTTTTATCATTATTATAGCAAAGGTTACTTTACGCGGCCTAAATCCTAGTATCATAAAACATTAACTTTAATAATAACTTAAATGAGTATAACTTCAAATCAATATTACATTAGCATAAATAATAGTTGTTAATATTATTTATTAGTTATTACTGAGATAGGTAGGTAAAGCTAAGAAATGTCAAAACTGTAACAAGACACATAAAATATTAACAAATAAGTAGTTAAGTTAATCTCAAATCTAATGAATGCAAGTATTATATTTGGCTTTAAGGAGCCCCTTCGTTCTCGTAAAGTACAAATATATTGTATTGCCATGTAATGATCTTTAGAAATAGGAATCCAGGCTGGACGACGTCTTTTTTGCGCGAAAAAGCCAGTTTAAAGTTTCACCGGTTGCTAACGCTTCACCTCCACGTATTTGCAATGCCGGTTGCCGTTTAGTCAAGTGTGAATATAGGAGCGTATAGCGCATGCTCCGAACTCAACGGCCCGCCTCGCGCGGCGCTCTAACTTGTTGATTGTTCACTCACTTCACGCCAGTCTCTCGCGAACGATGCGCTGGGCGGTCGTGTCGCACGTAGCGCTCACTAAATATCAAGTTCGAAATTCTTTTACGAAAGTATGTAAAGTTGTAAAACAAAAACTTGTGTACAAATATCGCGAAGATCGTGCCGGTTAGTGCGTTAATAAGTAAAAACGACACAAATAAGTAGTTTTAAGTTATTGAAACTTAATAGGCTTACTCGTTATACCTGCATGCTTCGTCCCACGACTCGTGCGAAGCGGTTACCTTTATTGGATAAACGAACATTTTTCAAATGGATGTGTTTTTGTATTATGTGATAGTGTGCGTGATATGTGTAAATAAAGGACTTCATGAGTGCATTGCTAAGTCTGTGTCCAGTTATTTACTCTAGTGACGTGCTTAAAATTGTCAAGTTAAGAAAATGTCTTTCTGCGGAGGAGAGAGGGGAATGTTCGTTGCGCTGTTGGTCGGCTCGCTGGCATTGGCGTCAGCTCAGTACACTAAAGGTGGGTAAAAACGACTTTCTTACCTGTTTGTACGCACTACGCTAGGTAACCCCGACCCTGTCTTGCTTTGTTCTATCGCCCATTGTTCACTTCCCGGAACATTCAATTTTTGAGCTACCTGTCACCGATGACATCATTTTTACTTAGAAATGAAAACGTGTTCAATGATCGGTATTGTTACCGTTCCTAAAACTACAATACCTAACGTTATGGCTTATCGGAGTAATAATGTAAATAATATTATTCCATTCTCTTTCTTGATTAGATGCGATATAATTCTACTGTTATTATTATTCGTGTTCGTAATTTAAATCTTTCCGATTTATTGTATGTTTAGCCGGCCTATATATTATTACAATTTGTTTATTTCTATTACGTATTTTAAATGCTCAGTGTAGACAAATGTAAATACTGATACATTTTCTAGGTTATCATTATTTACCGTGAGTAAAGTTTTAAGTCTCGTGTTCGATATTTTATTTCACTACAAAAATTTAACGTAATTGTAACTAAATATTTTAGATTTAATAATACCACTTAAAACAATAATACACCTAAGTCATAAATAATACTTATTTTAGTTACTTGTATAATATGCTAGTAAATATTGTAAATTTGATTACTACCATATTACCCAATAATAACCTAAGTGACGTTATAGGTATCTTATATCTAATCTAGTTCATAATAACTTATCATAGTACAGTTAAGAGAATGCTATAATGTGATACCTCCTACTAAAGGCACTCCTCGCATTCTATTACGTTTAAAACAATAGGAGGAAACACGATATGTCCTAGGTACGTATTGACAATGGCCTGCAAACTGATCCGTTGCATGGTCAGGTAACACATAACGACCACCATATTTAGACGTTAGAACTAGTTCTTAGTATCAATTTTGATTTAGAAGTAACCCGAAATTAGTAATGTAAACAGTGTACATTATACAATTATATTCAAATCCGGGAAGTAAGATCATTGTACGTTAAAAAATATTAAATTTGTGTTATTTTGTTACTTAACAAATTATTTAAGGAATTTGAATGAAGAATTTTTTTCTAAATTTCCTATAATTTTTTTAAATAATAAGTAAATGAATGTGTAATACGCGAGTAAAGGTATAGATTTTTTTAATGTGACAATTTATAAGAGTTGCTATATTATTGGATTTGCTATTTGTGGTCACCGAAACAGTTTTCGTAAATATAAAAGTAAAAAATGTAGTTTTCGATTGCTGAGCGCTGAGCAAACTTTTTGATATCAATAGGAAACTATTTTGGCTTGGAATTTTAATAGTATTTTCATAGAACCATTGTAGTAGTATATACCTATAAATAATGGCTGCAGATGTCAAAACGAAACAACATGTATAACGTTTTAATGAAAATTTTTAATAACTTAAAAATTCTAACAATTAATAATGATTTTTTTTTCTGACTTTCACTAAGAAATGTGTAGAACTTTGCTTACAAGTTGAGAGTCGTTTACCCCAGCGAAAGGTGATCGTGACCACGACACCCATTGTTTCTTGCAATTGTTTAAGTTCAACCGGTTTTGCAGAAATATACATCCGAAAATAGTCTGTAATTATATAGGAATTAAAATTGATATCCTGTACTGCACTTCGCTCCAATTGACCAGTTACGAAATCAGCTTCACACTTAATTTCACAGAATAATTAAGTTGGTAAAAGTAAATTATTTTTGTAATATAATTAAACTGATTCATTTGTATATAGTATGACACTAGATGAAAGATATAAAAGTTCTAATTCATAGATATAATAAAGCCGAAAGTTATTATTACTTTTTTCACGTTTATTTATTTTCAGTGACAAGAAAATTGATTGATTGCATGACCGCCATAACATCTTTTTGAATATATTTTCTTAAAATTATTATCCAAATTCCATATTTTTATAACCGTATTTTTTTAATAATAATTTCTTAAGTAATTAGTAAAGTTTGAAAAAAGTTCGCGTTAAATTGTAAGCTTCACTGGTATTTTACTGCCTTACGCCCTAAATCAGTTCCTACCTAATCGAACATTATTAATATTGTATTAGTTATTGTGACTCGGAAAACCACAAGTCAAGCCGTAAGTCAATATGCAAATTTATTTATTTATTTTGGTCATTATTTAAAAAAATACGTTTCAAGAGCCAGCGTCATTGCTATTAAGCGGTCAGGCGAACCTAATAAAAGGAAACATTAATATAAAAATGTGAAGAATTGCGGAACTTATTATCTTTATATATATAATTCTTCTGTGAGTGTGTATGTCACTGAACTTCTCTCAAACGACTGGACCGATTTTGATGAAATTTTTTGTGTGTGTTCAAGGGGATCTGGGAATGGTTTAGATTCACAAATCAGCCCGGCAGATGGCACTGCAGTCGGTACTTTCATACTTTGCTTAATATCCTAATCGCTTTAAATATCATGCAGGACAACGTCTCAAATTGCAGACAAAATATTTCACTTAAATATTGTTTGTTCACGTATTGTCTGCATACACATCAAGGTTGGGTAAATTTTATATGAAAATATCTAATAGATTTGCATAGTTTTAAGTAGGTAGCTAGTATAGGTCAAGGAGAAAATGTTCAGAGAATATGCTGATTTTATAATACCTTGCTGAATCAACTAGGTCGCTGTCAAGAAATGGTTCTAGAATATACTTAAATGTTATAGCTTCCTTTAATTCTTTTGTTGAACTAAAAATTTTAGTAGTCCAGCGCACCAGTTCTATAATACTATTTGTTATAATGAAAAAAATTTGATATTATTAAATCAGTTTACTGCTACTATATAAATAGTCATAACCATTCAGTTGCGTTAGAGATGGTGTCAGGGTTTATATGTACATATGTTTCATAAAAAGAACTTGATAGTATTTATTCCTTCTATGCCGTAAAAGTGGATTGGATTAGTTCTTACAAATAGTCCGAACTATGACATCTCAAAATCCATTAAGTCTCGACTCTGAATTTAACTATAAGTTATGCTTTCGGTACTAAGTTCCTACACCGAACAAGCTAGATTTACGTATGTAGATAGAAACATCTGTTGACACAATACAATCAATCAGTACAATCTCTGCCTTTTTTTTTCCTAGGGAAATGCGTTACACACTCGCTGACGCGGCGCGAATGCCTTATGGTGGAGGGTTATGTAGGGACACTAAAATCCCACGGCAACACCACCAATCGCAATTTCAAGTTTACGCAAAAAATTACGACACGAAAAATTTCATAAATAAAATCTTATATATTATTACAAACTAGCTTTAAGTTACTCCTAACGTAAAGGAAAACGTAACATTTCTCGTAATAACCTACTTTGAAACAATTTCTTCGTTACGAAAGCGAAAACAAAGCTAAATCTTGTTAAAACTCTTGTAATGGCCTATTAATTTTCTAGACTTGTGAAGTGGGAGCCAAATTCTTGGTGCAGTGCGGCTTGGCGTGTCGATGCGTTAGGAAATTGAAAAGAATTCTATTTCAGACTTTAGTTCGGCGATAAAATTATCACTTGGTTCATTAGATTGGTAACTTTGCTTTAAAGTATTTTGTGTCTTAACTATACCGTTAAGTTTACTTTAGTGCATACAGTTTTAGTTATTGAGCATATTTTGCCTTAGAAAATATACTTGGCTCAAAATGATCAACAAGCCCCGTTTTCTAAGATAATTTTCTGACGAGAACAAAGTACTTTTTTATTTCTTTATTTATGATTAACAAAACAGTTCAAGAATAAATAAATACTACATCTATATATTGTAGAATTGTAAATATGTGCTAAAAACAAATGAATAAAATCGTGTTAAAATTTTGCAAATATTTAAACGCCTATGTTTTTTTTATATTTATTTAGACAGTACTCGTAGAAATGTGAATGGAACAAAAATATAAAATGAATTCCGATTAAGTTGTTAAAGTGGCTTTTAACTAGAGTACATGTTTTTATGTCCATCAAAACGAGGGTTGTAACCCTTATCTGGTAACATGTAGGCGGCATGACATGAAGTTTTTGCCCAACAACCAGCAAAATAATCATTAATATGTATGTCTTTAGTACATTTTCGTATAGGTACTTCTGTTATTCGTACATAGACCTGTTCTTGCTGGCATTTATATTATGGTATATCTGATTAGCAGTGCTAGGGTAAGATTAAGAAACGAGACTTAGGGTCTGTTTCACAATGTACGGATAAGTTGTACATAAGTTCCAAATTAGCTATTTATTACTTATTGGTAGGATAAACACTATTGTTGCGTTTCACGACTGTCAGATAGCGCTATTCGTCACATAAAGTCCATCAAAAGTTATGATTTCGATGAAGTGTCAAATAGCACAATTTATCTTCCAAATAATTTATGTGTTACATAGCTATTTGGTACTTTATCCATAAATTGTGAAACAGACCCTTAGTGCTGACGTCAAAAATGTATGTAGGATCTTCAACCCTGAGGTCGTGACTGCCTCGTGGAAACTTCGGTAAAACAACGTGAGGCAACAAAAGTGAATTGTCGCCCACAAAGCCATAGATTATTTTATGGTTAAAAAATAACTTCATCCGACGAAAATTTTTGATTAAGTAGAAAAGCTAATTTGTTAATAACTTGTTTGATAAAAAACTTTTAAGTTCAAAGTAAGTTAAACTAAAATTATGCAGGCTGTATTAAGATGAAGCAATTATGTTATTATCATATTTTATTAACCTGTTCTTATAATGGTTCTAAACTGCATTTTCAATTACAGTACAGTACTGAAATGACTCAAACAAGTTTTCGCCCTACATTTGAGTTCTGTATCAACAATCTAAACGAACTTTGCAAAAGTTTAAAAGTTCAAAATAAAAGTTAAACGTTTGAATAAGTTTCTGCTTTAATATTTTTCATCTTAACGAAAGTATAATGAGTAATATTTTATGATACTCCGTTCGACGCTTGAACATTTAGTTTTTTAATAAATACAATTTACAGTTAAGCTGATAATCGCTTATCAATATTAAATCTGAGCTCTTCACAAATATAAAAAGGTTTTATTTCACTTACCTAACAAGGACCGTTACATAATCACTTGTAGGCTGTAGCCAAAAAGATGTCGGTGTCGTTCCATAACTGACCGTTTTTTAAGGCAGTTTTTGCCGCGCACCACCAATATGTGGAACCAACTGCCCACTAATACTATTATTTAATACTACTATTTCCGAACCAATTATTAAAAGGCCGGCAACACACTCGCGAGCCCTCTGGCATTATTCTTGTCCTTGGGCGGAATCACTTAACATCAGGGAAGCCGCCTGCCCGTTTCTGTTCTATAAAAAAAAAGAAAATTATATCATTAACATTCATTTGTTTAACTCTCGTGTCATTGAAAATACCGTTAATAGATTTGTAGTATACTATGTTTATGTAATAACCGCATTGTACCAAAACATGAATGTGCATCAGCAGTATGTAATTACAATGAAAACAATGCCAAGGTACAACACCACATAACAGAATGCTAACATATACTATTGTGAATCACTCACCACATGAATAAATATAATTCATTAACCAGCATAATGAAGCTACTAGGTCTTGTATTATTCCACTTGTTTTCACTCGTGTAGTCTATTAATATCGTTGCATACTTAAACAGTAGTGGAATTGCGTTTACTTTGATAAACTGTTCAAAGAGAATCTAAGCTTCGATGATCAAAATTCGAATGGGAAAGTACGGTTTTAATATGTGCACTTTATTCACTGAATAAAGTTTTACCTTTTCCCACGATGCAATGATCACACAAAAGGTATTTCTTGATAAGTTCAGTAATCGTTGATTTATTCCCAAGGTAATGTTGGCTTAAATTAGTTTTTCTGTATCGACAGATCTCGGTTGTGGTCTCTTTCCTGCTTATTACTTATGGTATATACACAGTTTATAACACTTCTACATAATCTATCTTTAACAACAGTTCTCATTTTGAAGAAATTTTCACTGGCCAGTTAAACATGTACAAGTAGCAGCAATAATAATTTCCTGTCTCACAATAACCCATTCATTACCCTTAATTTATACACCTCATTCGAACGGCGCTCATTGCACAGTGCACAATGCTGACTCAAAGGTGGCAAGGTTAAAAGCCGATAAACTGAGGGAGCAATGGTTACAAGTCTGCGCCCGCGCTTAGGTGCCATTGCGATGACGTCATCGAACCGGATTGGTGACGCTGGCCTTAGAAAGCGAATGCCTTTAGGGATTAGTTGTATGGAGTGACTTCTTTTGGACATATTAACAGTTCTTCGTGGTAGGTCCTTTGTATTTGTAAATCCGTTCTACTGACCATATGCAAAATCGGGTTAATATTCGATGACTGCTGAATAAATTATTGCGTAACAGTTTTTTCGTATTACCTTAAAACAACGCAGTTACGGACTAAACTAGTGAATTTTTAACGCTGATTTAAAAAAACGTCTTACGTAAATTAAGTTGAATTAAAACCGATATTCTAAGATCAGCCTATTTTATATTTATAACAATAGCTAATTAGCTACCTAACCTGGCTTTAAGATACAATTTTAATTATATTTGTTCAAACGTTGTTTTGCCATGTGTATATAATTTCTAGGAAAGATTTTTTAGTTCAATAAAAATAACAATCTACTATAGAAAAAATAGGGGTCATTGTAGAGGGGTGAAAATAAGAGGTAGTATGTATTTATGTACGCTACATCATAAAAAAAATAAAAAGAAAAAAATATATATATATAAAAAAATTGGGGTGGACACCCCTAATCAAATTTTTTTACTATCTATCTTTTAAATTAGGAGTTTAAAAGATAGATAGTAGCCGATTCTCAGACTTACTGAATATGCATTAAAAATTTCATAAGAATCGGTGGAGCCGTTTCGGAGGAGTATGGGAACGAACATTGTGACACGAGAATTTTATATATTAGATTAAAAGAAGAACTGTTAAAATCAACTTTACGGGCCGAAACACATAAGCGCGTTGCGGCGCCGCGCCGCTGAAATCGGCAGTGCTATAGCGTGGCGCCGCAACACGACGTGAATTCCAGCGTTATGACGTCTACTGTTGACAATGATGCAGTTTGTTTCTAACACTCTTGCAAACAACACTTCAACCGAGAAGCAGTTTTAAAATTAAAATGTCTGACTTGACGTCGATCTGTATATCTTCGGTTCAGGAACACCGTTGTTTGTGGGAACTAGTACTAAAAACAAATTTATAAAACAAGAAGCATGGAAGCATTGTGAGATCGTTTATGTTGATTACAAGGAAAAAAACTCAACCGAAAAATCAAAACTGGGTAAGTAGTAACATTAGTCTTAGGCAATGATATTTTTAAACTAAAGATAAGTTATGTTCAAGTAATTTACGTTTTAAATCTGTTCCTGTGTTTAAATCATTACCTCCCAGCAATCAAAACTTGACTTGATAGATGTTTCCATATGGCGCGACAAACTGTCCTTACAATGCTTTTACTTGCTCCTCGGAAGTAATTCGTATGCATGGTTTAAAGTCACTGCCGGTTGCTAGAAATCTAAAATGAAATAATAATTAGTAGGCAAATAATAAAATAATACAAATGTAGGTATAATCAAACTCAAACGCGCAGGTAATAGTGTTGCTAAAGGAATAGATTTTCAAAGATAGACAGGTAGTTTTTCAAAGAAGTACTCAATAAATATTTTACATTATGGTTGTTCTAGGCAAAGTCAATCAGTTTTTAACTTGCCTAAGTCAAGAAAAAGCAGAAAATTATTCTTTTTCGGCGGCCAGCCATTTATATGAAATTGGATGGACGAAAGTACTTATAATAATAATAATAATAATAATCTTTATTGACATATTTGTACACTTATGAAAGTTATATCAAATTTTATATGTAGTATAAATGGAATCTAGGAATTTTAGTCTTTATTACTATTTTTCACTTGTGAAGTTTTTGTTGCAGGTAATGATTTAGTCAAAAGTGGAAGGCCATAAAAGATAATTTTGCTAAATATCAAAAAAACTAAAAGATGCCAACGATCAGGAGCTGAGCTCAAAAATTAAAGAATATCACTTGAATAAAATACAGTTTTGAAAAAGGTTTCACAAAATGCAACTGATTCCAGTTTATGCGTAGCGGAAGGAGATATTGAGAATGAAATAACGGATTGCCTCGTTATAAAAGTCAACCACGAAAACGAAAGGCAGAAAAGGATGATATTGAAGAAGATTTATTGGCAATATTAAAAACACCGGAGATAGACATTTGCATTTTTCAAGGGGATTTTACCATCTCTACAATCTTAAATGAGAATCAAACATTGATATTTCAAAGTCGGGTGCTTCATATTAACCGAATTCTTCAACCTTCAATTCATCAAAATCATCACGGCTATAATCAAGAATATCAGCATCAGGGTTACAATCAAGGATATTCAACTATGAGATACGATAATACGGTTCAAGTGGCTACCACACTTCTACTCCTGAAGTTCGATTACTGAACAGAGGACTACCTCATCATCAAACCAACAACGTCAATAAATTCACCATTTTTACTGGACGAAACGTCAGCTACTTCCTAGTTTCACAATGAGGAGTTTGATTTTTCTTAAATTGATCATTACATTTTTAAGGCCTATTAAAGTATTCTTAAAGTAGGAAAATTTATAATGCAAAAAGCTTAATTTGATTCTGTCTTGTTTCATTTGAACCTGGCTTTGTACCACTAGGTACCCCCAAACCATGAACACTAGTGATCAAAATTTTTATCGACACCCCGCTAGTACCACAGGTGTATAAACCAGGGTACAAATAAAACTAAACATTGATTCCAGTCCATAAACATCAATAAAAAAATAAGAAACCTATTTGTTTTACCTTAAAGTTAAGCCCAGCATTTCCAAAGCAGTAACTGGTTTTCTTCCTTTATTTTTTTTCTTCTGTATATATTTTGATAACTCTTAAAGCTCTTCAAATATGTTTCATTCTAAAGTAGGCAACAAATTTTTTTTCGTCTATCTTTTGCTTCGTATTTTTAGAAAAGAACTCGCCATTTGATTCATACCCTTACTTAATGGATGTATCAGTATCTTCTTTGCCGTATTTTTAAGATAGAATAATGTCTTCTTAATAACAATAAGCAATAAGTTTATTACGATCCATCGCAGAGAGACTCTATCCAACTCAAAAAACGAGAAAATGGTTGCCCTACCATAGGCCGAAACACTAACGCAAACTGCTTATTTTTGCGGGCCGCAACGCCAAAATCGGCAGTTGCGTTGCCGCGTTGCGGCGTCGCGAAACAGGGCATTATGGTAGGGCAACCATTTTCTCGTGATTTTTGAGTGTGGATAGACGTTCTCTGCATGATCGTAATAAACTTTTGCTTATTTGTTATTAAGAAGACATTATTCTATCTTAAAAATACGGCAAAGAAATACTGGATACATCCATTAAGAGGGTTATCCAAATGGCGAGTTCTTTTCTAAAAATACGAACTTAAAGATAGAAAAAAAAAATTTGTTCCTACTTAGAATAGTTTATCATTTGAAGAGCTATTAACGAGTTATCAAAATATATACAGAAGAAAAAAATAAAGGAAGAAAACCAGTTACTGCTTTGGAAATGCTGGGCTTAACTTTAAGGTAAAACAAATAGGTTTCTTATTTTTTTATTGATGTTTATGGCACTCGAATCAAATGTTTAGTTTTATTTGTACCCCTGGCTTTATACACCTGTGGTACTAGCGGGGTGTCATAAAAATTTTGCATCACTAGTGTTCATGGTTTGGGGTACCTAGTGGTACAAACCAGGTTCAAATGAAACAAGCAGAATCAAATTAAGCTTTTCTTACAATTTTCCTACTTTAAGAATACTTTAATAGGCCTTAAAAATGTAATGATCAATTTAAGAAAAATCAAATCCTCATCTTGTGAAACATAGGAAGTAGCTGACGTTTCGTCCAGTAAAAATGGTGAATTATTGGACGTTGTTGGTTTGATGATGAGGTAGTCCTCTGTTCAGTAATCGAACTTCAGGAGTAGAAGTGTGGTACCACTCTGAACCGTATTATCGTATCTCATAGTTGAATATCCTGATTGTAACCCTGATGCTGATATTCTTGATTATAGCCGTGATGTGTATTTTGATGAATTGAAGGTTGAAGAATGTCGGTTAATATTTGAAGCACCCGACTTTGAATATCAATGTTTGATTCTCATTTAACGATTGTAGAGATGGTAAAATCCCCTTGAAAAAATGCAAATGTCTATTCTCGGTGTTTTTAATATTGCCAATAAATCTTCTTCAATATCATCCTTATCATCTGCCTTTCGTTTTCGTGGTTGACTTTTATAACGAGGCAATGCCGTTATTTCATTCTCAATATCTCCTCCGCTACGCATAAACTGGAATCAGTTGCATTTTGTGAAACCTTTTTTCAAAAACTGTATTGTTTATTCAAGTGATATTCTTTAATTTTTGCAGCTCCAGCTCCTATCGATTGGCATCTTTTAGTTTTTTTTGATATTTAGCAAAATTATCTTTTATGGCCTTCCACTTCTTGACTAAATCATTACCTGCAACAAAAAACTTCACAAGTGAAAAATAGTAATAAAGACTAAAATTCCCTAGATTCCATTTATACTACATATAAAATTTGATATAACTTTCATAAGTACTTCGGTCCATCCAATTTCATATAAATGGCTGCCGCCGAAAAAGAATAATTTTCTGCTTTTTCTTGACTTAGGCAAGTTAAAAACTGATTGACTTTGCCTAGAACAACCATAATGTAAAATATTTATTGAGTACTTCTTTGAAAAACTACTGTCTATCTTTGAAAATCTATTCCTTTAGCAACACTATTACCTGCGCGGTTTGAGTTTGATTATACCTACATTTGTATTATTTTATTATTTGCCTACTAATTATTATTTCATTTTAGATTTCTACACCGGCAGTGACTTTAAAACCATCGAATTACTTCGAGGAGCAAGTACAATAGCAAAAATTGTAAGGACAGTTGTCGCCCATGGAAACATCTATCAAGTCAAAATTACCTCTTAACAAAACAGGTTCAGAAGATGTCGCTATTGAGTTTGACAAGAAAGCAAATTTTCCTAACTGCATAGGAGCTCTTGATGGTAAACATGTCCGTATTACATGTCCTGCGCACAGTGGATCACTGTTTACAATTATAAGGGCTATAATTCAATAGTTTTATTAGCTCTTGTAGATTCTAGATATAGATTCATTGTCGATATAGGAGCGTATGGCAAGGAAAGTGACTCCACCGTTTTCCAGAACTCTAAACTTTATGATTTGATTATGACACGCAAATTACCTATTCCTGTACCAAAGCCTTTACCAGGTTCTCAAAATGAAATCATTTGTTTTTGTAGGAGATGAAGCATTCTCAATTTCGAATAACGTCATGCGCCCTACTCAGGAAAACATTTGTCGGTAAAAAGAGTTTACAATTATCGACTGAGTCGTGCCCGAAGTATGTCGAGTGCTTTTGGCATCCTAGCCAATAAATGCGTATTTCTCGATCTATGAATGTGCAATACGAATTTGCGACAGACTACAAGGCATGTTGTGTAATGCAAACTTTGTTTTGAATCGAGATGGAGTACAACGACCGATGCATTCTGATGATTCTGATCTGCAAATGTTGCATTTGCCCACAGCAAATGAAAATAATTTAAGCCCACATCTAATACGGAATGATTTTTGTAATTACTTTTCCAGTGATGTTGGCGCCCTAAGTTGGCAATTAAACAAAATATGAATATAGTTTTGAATCAAGTGTCCACTCTACGACTAATGTTACTCTATGCCAAGAAACGTTTGAAGTCAACCATTAAAATTATAGCTATCTCTTTCAATTGCGTTTTATTTCATATCGGTTTGCTTATCAGTAAAACTTGCAAATGTGTGCAGTTTGGATTGCTGGGAGGTAATGATTTAAACACAGGAACAGATTTAAAACGTAAATTACTATGAACATAACTTTTTTAGTTTAAAATATCATTGCCTAAGACTATATGTTACTACTTACCCAGTTTTGATTTTTCGGTTGAGTTTTTTTCCTTGTAATCAACATAAACGATCTCACAAATGCTTTTCCATGCTTCTTGTTTTATAAATTTGTCTTATAGGTTTCGTCACTAGTATCCCACAAAAAGGTGTTCCTGAACCAAATATAAACAGATCGACGTCAACGTCAGACATTTTAATTTTAAAACTGCTTCTCGGTGACACTTTGTTTGCAAGAGTGTTAGAAACAAACTCATCATTGTCAACAAGTATGACGTCATAACGCTGGAATTCACGTCGTGCGTTGCGGCGCCGCACCGCTATACGCACTGCCGATTTCAGCGGCGCGGCGCCGCAACGCTTATTGTTTCGGCCCAAATGCCCTGTTTCGCGACGCCGCAACGCGGCAACGCAACTGCCGATTTTGGCGTGCGGCGCCGCAAAAATAGCAGTTTGCGTTATGTGTTTCGGCCCTACACGCTGTCAAACGGCTACTTCAACAATCAGTATTTTCAGGTCGACAAGGGTGAAGTTACTGTTATCATATTGATAACAGAATTGGATCGTAGATTAAATGCACTGTTTGAATTAAAACGGTCACTTACTGTAAATGAAAGTCACGTACTGATTGAAAAAACGGATTATAGAATTATATTCTGACTATTACCTATATTCACCTAATTATTACGATTAATGGCGAATTTAATAGCCAACAGTTTTATTAAAAAACCTATTGAGAGAGTCCCAAACTTGTATTAATTGATCTTTGTATTTGATTTACAAATGTATTAGACAATAATTAGTAGAAATTCTAACTGTAACGACAAGGCTTGAGGAAGTTTCAGTCTGCGGTGTTGCGGCTGGTCTAGTTTGTTAGTATTGTACCACCCTTCCCTTCTCGTGTTTACAATTCTAATTATTATAGTATTCATTTATGTTATAATAGCTATAGTACTGTCATTTTTATTTTTTTTACCGGAATTTAAATATCAAAACAAAGTCGAAAAGAAATCTATAATTTCGTACTTAGCTATGGTGATATAAATTGTTTCATACAAGCCATAGATTTTTCAATGTCTACGCAAACAGAATGGCAGATATGCCATGTAATTTAAAAGACTGCTCAATAACTCATGCAACATGCCAAGTCGTTACTATGTGATATTTGATAATGTTATCTATAAATGATTAAATGATTGATAGTGCAACGTTCACACCTTGTTCACACCTAAATTTAGCATTCTAAACTCTACTAATCAAATCCGATTAATTAAAATTACAACCAATTTTTCAAGTCGATATTATCATGTCATATTTGTATGTATAACTGGTATTTCCATACAACGTATATTAAGTCAAATGAAATTGAAATATCAATGGCCATAAATGCGTATCGATATTCCGTATTTTTCTAAGGTAAGTGAGTTGAGAGGGTAATTTAATCATGCCAATATCGTAGTAGGGGCTGTCAAGTTAAGTAGGAGTCTAATGGAAATCTTATGTAGCGATACACTTCTAGTACCTTGTGAGTACAGCATCGATAATCATAGTACTATATAGTTGCTCTTTTGATCATTATTTACGTAATAAGACCCCAGTCTTAAATCAATTTAATAGTATCAGATCGAAAATATACATTATTTATTGTTTCAACAGTCGTTGTATCCAAATTTGTTTTAATATCTTAAGATATAATGCATTAATCAAAATTATGTTGTATTACCTATAAACGTACATACATACAATATTATTATAAATAATGTAAATGACAACTTATTATGTTATAAACGAATGCAAAATAGGAAATATATAACATTTATTTGAAAAAAATCCGACTTCAAAATACACTAAAATTACGCAATATCGTAGGCCGTCTATGGATTTAATTATCAGTTCGATTTCATTAAATCCAGGCGTCTTTGATTAATCACATTTATAAACAGCTTCAATCTATGTAATATGGGTCTTAGTATATTCGCTTTAAAATAAAATAACAAAATAAATCCTACTTAGTAATCGTTGGTTGCGTGTTAATCTTGAAATTTCGAATCTAACTTGTAATTATTTTAATGAACTTAAATTCATGACTGATATCAAAGCTAGTTAAACAAGATTAAAAGGTAAGATATACTTTGGTTAAATAAGTGGTCTAAAATCGTATCAAATTATATCCATTTGAAATCAATATAAAATTTTATCGAAACGAAACGAAAAAGAAAAAACTAAATGTTTTTTCCAAACGGTAAGTGCTATTTGTAGAGTTGATATTTAATCTGCATTATAGTAATTTCAATTTTATTTGTGATTTTTATGTTTAATTGAAAATTGTATTTAATTATTAGGTATTGTCAATTTTTGATAACAATTAATTGTCTAATATACATATTGTAATCTGAAAAAATCTCATCAATTATGAGAACAACATTTAAAATTTGTTTTTGTCAACATATGTGTATATGCAGTGTTTTTTTAAAACTTGTACTAAAGACGAATTGCTCATCTCCACAACTCTGCCATAGGAAATTTACTGAAAGCAGATTTACTGCAATTTATCCCCCCCTCTTATCAGCAACAGTAAGCAAAGCTGTCAAAAATAATAGTACATTAACGTTATTATTTTTTTGTAGGGATCCTCGAAAATGCATTTCGTTTTCAAGCATAGACAATGTGTGGGTAATACAAGGTAATATAAGCATAGACGTAATCACCAAATAAGAAAATCAAAGAAAACCCCAGCCCCTATAGTGCGTAATACTTCAACGGCCCCATACCACACGTGCTTACGCATCTCAGGTACCCAGTAAACTAGACTGTATTTTGATAGACATCCCCATTGATAATGTTATTGCCGCGAACGAGCTGTGTATTATCACTAAAAGCTTAACTATGTAGGTAATCATTTATTAAAGGATCAATTTCCTATGTAATTGATTTTCCAATATTACTCATTCCTGTCTGAAAGGTTACCTCGTATATGTTATTAAATTTGTACAGGTCGCTGGCTTTAATATGAGCCTTGGCATTACATGATCAAATTATTTTTAGTAGGATCACCACACCTAAATAGCCGATGAATTAGAATGTCGAACAAGGGTGAAGAGATAGGTAATGCATTGTGTATATTAATTATATACTTGGCGTCTTAACCCTTCGAATGGGGCATGAGGAAGAGCCGTAGATGATCTCAGATCTTTATAGATGAGTAGGTAACAATTATTGCTGTTGAGAACCGAACCGAATAGAAAGTAATTTTTATTAACTTACAAAGAATAGATAATTTGCCACATGTTAACCTGTCTAATCCTGAATTTCACTATTACATTAAAATAGGATATACAAAATACACAATATTATAAAACGCAATTCCGTTTCAATACAATATTATTTTTATGATACAATTAAAAAACTGTTAATTTAAACTAACTACTCGATTTCCAATATAACGTAGCTGTCATTAACACAGGAATACTTGAACTTAGTAAATATTTCGTAATTAAACGGTACAAATAACAATAGATTCCCGTTAAGAGAATATCAGTATGGGTCCCCCGGGGGTCGTTTCCACAAAGCGAATTGCTCGTTTTAAAAATAAACCCTCTGATTGCTCTTAGTAATCGTTTTACATTCAATATTGCTTAATTTGAATTAAATTGTATGGGTTTGATATGATTGTAATGTAGACGCATTAATACGTGATTTGGTAGGTACTTGATTATCGAAAAATCTCTGAATTGTTTATAATATAATATAGCTGGCTAATTACGAGATGTTAAGATGTTTCTAGTTTAAAAGATCTCGTTGCTCAATATTTAATAGAAATATACCACCTTAGTCGTACATAGTAAGTAAAATCCGGTGTTCGATTCTAGGAAAAACATTTATTCGAGTTGAAATACACTGAAGGCTTATAGAAGCGTTTTGAGTTTGAAAAACTTGGAAATTGTTCTATTTATTGCGACTACTTCGATGCAAAAATCAGTACATTATAACAATGAGGGCAACGGGCCACTTATCACTTACAAGCAATCTCGTCCAGGCAACATTTTAAACAGAAAAAAAATAACGTACATTGTTAAATTATTTTTAACGAAACAGACGCAGATATTAAGGTAGGTACTTCACTCTTAAAGAAATACTCTTATAAATTTTAACCGCAATCCAATCCGAAAAAATAAGATTTAGCGAAGTTTGTATTTATTTCTTCAGCAATTTATCGTTCCCCAGGGTACCTAAATATGTCAACAGGACACAATTATGTTCCTTGGCGGAAGTCGGAAAGACTTTTGTTTTGAAATTAAAACCTTATGCAAAGTTGTTTAAGGGTAAATGAATAGACCAACTTCTAATAAAACTTGAGTCTCGAATAGCCATAGTTCTCAGCCCCTAAGCGTGATGGTTGTATGCTCTTATATTTTTTGTCGTGTTCATTGAAAGTGTCACTACAATGATAAGGACAAAACTTTCAATAGCTTTTGAGGTTTAAACAAGGGTATGGTAAGGCTATAAGTTAAGAGGTATGGCAATATTAATAGCAGATTTGACTAGAAATAAAATTACATCAAACATTCAAACCAAGTCGGAAAAACATCTCTGAAGTGTTCACTGTCTTGCTATGTCTATAGTTTGGAGCTTTGCCGTACAAGGCAAAATAATAAGTTGAGTTCAATGACATACATATATATCTATTTGCTTATGAAAAATTAATCAAAGCATCTCCGAATTAGGCTTAAGCGGGCCATAGACGGACCGCATGTTGCAGTCAAGACCGACTGCAACATGCGGTTTGCTCAGGAACTGCTCGAGCGGTCCGTGTATTGCGAATATGAATTTAGTATAGAAACTGCAGATCGCCGTGTGCCGCGCCGCGCCGCCTCCGCAACATGCGGTCCGTCTATGGCCCACTTTATTGTCCCAATTCAGCAGTTGTCATATATATTTAGTTAGATTTGATGTTGCTAGATAACAACATGGTTTGAGAACTGGCAGTTAGGGCTCCCACACATAACTGCAAATTCGCATCGCATCGCAAATATCTGCGAATTCGCACGAACGCAACAATTTCCGATCTGCTTCGCATCGCACATTCCTGCGATTTTACGTCATCCTTGGTGACACCATTTTAGTCCGCTCTGAGACAAACAATTAAAATGTCAATAAATAAATTTTGTTTTACTTTACCTGTTAGTCAGTCCCAGAATTTCCAAAGGCATATAAGAAATTCTTCCCTTGTACGATCGTTTTTAAAGGCATGATGATAATATACCCAAAAGCTCTTCAAATGAAGATATGCTCATTCTAAAATAATCAAAAAATTTATCTTCTTCAGTTCTCAACGCATAGTATTTTTGAATAAAATAGTTCCCATCAGAGTTCATAATCGTAATGAATGGATGAACCCAGAATCTTCTTTTTCTTTTATATCTATTTAACAATAACAGCAGTGCAATAATCTTTTTGCGATCCATCTTACGCTTCTTAAAAACACGTTCAGTACGGCTGACTTCAAAGGAATGGTCGCCCTACCAAACGGTTTGACGCACTAAATCGTATCGCAAAAATTCGCATCGCATCGCATCGCAGTTTTGTGTGGGAGCCCTTAATTTGAATTTAGAAGCATTTAAGTTTTGCTTTTGTTCATAAGTACAGTTACAGTTGTTGTTATTAATTATTTGAAAAATTAAAATAATTTGGCATTAATATTACAGTTCAATCTGCAGTTTACCATATAATCATTGTTGATACTCACTTCAATACTTTCGAGTTGGATGTTTTTAACAAACAAAAAGTACATAAAGGCACTCGAAATAGTTAATTTTCTATTGAGCTTAAGTGGTCGATACTTAAGTGGAATCGGGAAGAAATAGGAAAGTCCTGATACTAGTTCGCAACACTTGAATGTTTCCTGTACAGTGGGTCTTATGAAATTTTGAAGTGCTCTTTTATTAAAAATAGTTATAGTAGAGACTTCAAAAAGTAATAAGTTCAAGGATGTAAGAATGTTCTTTATTAAGTTTATTTTTCATAATTGATATTTTTATTAAGGCGTTTATTCTTATTAAAAGTATTTTACTACACTGACACCATTTTATAATCTGAAGTCAGTATCAATTGTATTGAAATTAAGATATAAACTACTCATTGCTTGGTTAGAATTTATCGTTTCTATCTTTATATATATATATAAATGTTATGTTGAGCTGAATTTTAGCCTGATATATAAGCCGCCGCATCAAGGATTGTTTTTATCTATTTTTTTGTTCATTTTTTTCCACAAGTATTGCAAAATTAAACTTATATGAAATGTATTCTTTGTTTTGTTTCTCATTTCTCAACCATTCAATCACAATGTGCCACAGCGAAGCGTGGCGGGGTACAGCTAGTAATTTATGAAGTTTAATTTAAAGTGTATTGACAATTATACTAAATACTCTTTAATTATTAAATCAATATTCAATCATATGTATCACTCAACTTTAAAAGACATACCAATAACTTCCGGTAGTAAAACCTGAAATTCAAACAGTATACAAATCACATACCGATGCTCCATATTCAAAAAACATTTCCACTTGGCCTTCTCTCGGTGAACTGTCACTAACGTTTTCCCTATAAGATCGGGTCGTAAAATTAAGTGCGGTTTGTCGAGCTGTCACTATTAGCACTAGAGGCGATGATTGCTTATTGTTGCCTACCACAATACCCAATCAATGCTCATTCGTTCACTCAATTGTGAATGAGTTCCGTTAAGTAGAACGAGATACTGCCTCGACCTTTTATTGGTCACGAATTCTAGGTTATTTATGCTCAGCTATTCTCTAAAATCCCTTCAGTTTAGAATACTGCATATTTTGCAGAGATTTCGATTTAAAGCGCTTTAATAGCAATATATTGTACTATATGAGCTGTCCCCGCGAACTTCGTTTTTCATTAATTAATACCTTTTTAGTACATACCAGCATGGGACATTTTGCTATGCTACTCCAGAGACTGTTTGGTTTTCCGGAATGAAATTTTTAGGTTTTCCTGTGATTTTTCTCTATATAAACCGAAGAGTTCAAGTTATAAGTTCTTAACTAACAAATAAAATAGGGGTTGATCGTAGAGGGTAGAAAATTAAGAGTTCTATGTATTTTTGTATGTTGTATCATAAAAAAATCGAAAAAAAAATTGTTTGAAAAATAAAAAAAAATGTTTGGGGTGGACACCCCTTGTCACTTAGGAGTTTGAAAGATAGATAGTAGCCGATTCTCAGACTTACTAAATATGCAAAAAAAAATTCATAAGAATCAGTCGAGCCGTATCGGAGGAGTATGGGAAGTGAGAACGAACATTGTGACACGAAAATTTTTTACTTCCTTTGTTTACTAGGTGCTAATATGTGGTACATACTAGGAAATGAAAATATGGAAAATTCTAGTATTAAACTAACCTATGGAATTACATAACATTATGTTAATACTTAGTTTTAAAGTTTAATTTGTTGTTTCGGTGTTATCCTTGCGGGAAACATACAGAAATTTAGTTGAAGCTGGCTGTATGCTTCTGTTTAATTAAACGTTGGTAAATTTCATACAGCACGGATGCACTACTCTGCCGTTTTATATAATATATACATACATATATATCATATATACACACTTACTTGATTGTTACTAACTAAATCGATTTTAATAATTTTTTTGGCATAAAAAGAAAAGTGCATTTACTTAATTTGTTAACTACACTTAAATACGTATTTTTTTTTATTTCATATGGAATTGGTACTCTGTAAGTTCCAATATCGATGGTTTTCGACTTCAATGTTGAGTTGTACCGACATTAGTACGGTATTTAATATAACTATACAGCAATAAGGTGCAAATATCTTGGGATCGCGATCGCTCTTTACAGAGTACCGATGTTGGTTGGGCAAGCCTACTCTAAACAGATACAAAAATATATGTATTTAAAGAAAGTATAAAAATACTAAGCATTTCTTAAAAAAATATTTTATAATAAATTTCCCAACTATTTCATTATAAAATTCCCAATAGGAATAACACCCGCCAAATTTTCGTAGAAATTTAATTTCCATATTTTAATGTTATTATTGTTATGTAAATGAAGTTCTTGTGTTAACTCATTGTGCCAAAATATGTAAGACTGCAGATTAAATAATATATTTAATTTACTCAATTAATCATAAATTTTTTGTTACAGGTAATAATACAGTTATAATGCGGATATATCTTGTAGTGAGTATTTTACTACCTAGTCTAAATCCCAGGGGAAAAATGAATGTCGTAAAAAAACATCCCAATTTGTTTGTATTAACTGTAATATATCCCTAATCCCGCACTCGTTTGATAGTTAAGTACACATAATAAATAAAATATATTTACATACAACATTTGCCAATATAGTCAATAATTAAATTCTAAATTCAAATATAACTTCTTCTTTTCCTCGTTGTATTCTTAAACTATTAATACAAGTTCTCTAGACCAACACCACCACCACAGGGTGCCACAGGTAATTTTACGCAGATCTTTATCTTTATAAGCTAAGCTTTCTTAGCTTGCGAACCAGCGGAGATGTCAACAATATTAAGACTAATAACAGATATATTCAGGGGCCTCATAGCCTAGCGGTCTTATTAAGTGGCAGCTAGGTGAGGGGTACCGGGTTCGATTCCCGAGGGAAAGTTTTATTTTAATTTAAATTTGTTCTCGGACTTTGGGAGGGTTGTGCGGTACCGGGCGAGTGCTTAAACCGTACATGGAGGACACGGTCGAATTTCTAAAGACAAGTACGCATTATAAAAAATCCTATACTTGACGCTGGCTAATGCACAAATCGTGCCAGAGCCATATTAAAAAAAATAATAACAAATATAGTCATTGATTAAATTCGAAATTCAAATATTGCTTCTTGTTTCCGTCGTTGTATTCCAAAACTAGCAATGCGACAATTTCTCCTGTCTATGGTGCCACAGGGGATTTTACGCAGATGAGGCTTAGCTTCCGTAACCGGCGGAGATGTTAAAACGCTATCATTAAGATATTAATTATCCTTCATAATCACTTCACTTATATAACACATGTGAAAGCACGCGTCATAAAAAACGAATCCAATGAGACAGACGTCACTGCCATCTGTTTCCTAATTGAGCATCGCTCGACTAATAAAGATGAGTTATGTTCTAAATTATGGTTGCTTGTATTGAGCTGTAACTGGCCAATAATGTTCATCAACAAATGTTGATTATTTAAATATCGAAATTCGAAGTGCTAATAATGACAGACAGAGTTGCAATTATTGGTTCCAAATTTAAATTCACACATACACTCTCAAGTAGATTTTATAGTTTTCTTGATTACATTATACATTGCAACACCACAATATTTATAATCTACATTCGTATTACAGTGCATAATTGTTGACGGCTAACGTAAATTTTAAAACAGAGTCAACACAAGTCCAAACAACGTAAAGGATGAAACTTGAAACAATTGTATAATAACTATGTATTTTTATTACTTTTCATTTATTGCGCTTTATATTCTTTTTATTTATTTTATTTTTATTCCATATAATTATTCTCCTATATTATTATCTATATTATTTTTCCTTATAATTCTGGATGAGATCGCTTTAAAGTGTTAAAGCCTGTGGCCCACATTATTATGTAGGCAGTGTCCTAAAAAAATATATATTTAAAGCGGTAAAGCTCTTTACATTATAGCATCCATAGTTGAGGCTTCCAGCTTCAGAGCTATGCCCTGTGCCCGTGTAACGCCTGTGTTTGACAGCTATTCATAAACAGTGCCCGTTATTATTCGCGTGTCGTGTTTTTTTCTCCATTCCACGGAATAAATCTCGAACATTTGTACGGGAAATGGAAGTCTATGTTGGATGGAACAATATGCAATCAAAACGGACCTGATTGCTTTAACCGGATGTTTACGTCGAGTTCTTTTTAATTTAATCCTACATCTTACCTGCTCTCACGTAGGTAAATGCTTGCGTTTTATTTCTGTTCATGTAATTTTCTTTCTTTAAATGCTTAGCACATCTCTGAATTCGGGTTCTTATATAAAAGAATAATGCGCTACAAACCTATATGGCCAGATTGCATCTGTTTATTTTGCAATTAGTTTATTAATATTCTGTGCCAGACACGTCGATTCTTAAGTCTCATACATGACAGTTTCCCGGAATATTCATTCGGGGTTTAAACGCACGTTTGATATCGTTTAATAAGCAGTTTCCCATATAGCATGTAGTAGTATTATCCTTTAAAATTTTAATCTTGATTAATATTCCACATATTGTCAAAGAAAACTTTGTCGTTGAAAAGTTGTGCGTCCCGAACGGATAAGTCAAAGTCCCTGGAAGCTATTATTTAAATTGAAGAGTAAAGTTTCGCAATTTTCACTCCTTATTTGAGCTGAATTAGAGTCGAGGCGTCAGACTGCATAGAAACTGCAGATTATGTCCACTGTTGACAGATATATTAGGTGCTTCTTTGACTATTAAGGGTTGTCAATGTTTAAGGCTGTAGAAATAACTACTTTAGATTTCCTTACTGAGATCTATGTTTTTTGCGTCATGCATTTTAATATGAGCTATGATAATTAAAAAAAAATTAAATTAAATATTTACAACTTTGAAAAATAAACATACCGATATAGGAATAACTGGGAGACTTATTATATCAAAATTTGTATGTGAACACAATTTAATCAATCAAAAAGTTTTTTGATGATGAGCAGTGTTATAGGTCTAACAAAAGTATTCAACATCGTTACGCCTCTTATATGTATTTGTTAATTGCATATATATATCTTAGTTATATATTAGGAAATGATGTACCCTACGATGACATTCCTTTTAAGGGATGGGCACTAAATTAAGACAGCCTTACATGTAAGACTAAATTGAGGACGACATTTCAATGACATCTGGACAATTTTATTACAATTATATTAATATGGCTGTCCAAAATTAATATACTATTTTTATAACGTATAGGCACTAAACAAGAGACCTTTGCCATGTATAGTAACACATAACATTGATAACAATATTATCTTGCTTTACACCTAGACTTAATTCCCCTGGTCCGGTTAGTGTTGCCGCAATTTTCTCCATTCTTCTCTGTTTTCGGACAGTCTCAACGCCTGGATAATTGTCTTGTAAAGGCCTTGACTTGTTCGGTCCAGCGAGTCTTAAGTTTATGTATATTATTATATATATTAATGGAGGGCCCATTCTGCCTATGGCAACAATTTTTACTCATTGGTACATAGGAAGTCTGCTACTCTACATTTTATTATCTAACAGCTAGCTTAGAATCGATTATAAATATTTATTAAGAGAAAATTACTTAAGCCATTGAGTAGAATTATTTATAGATCCATTCCAAAAAAAAGGGTGCGTGTACTTATGTACGCGCGTAAGAAGTTATACTTCTTTGGCATTATTAAAAATAGTTTTTGATTGCATGCAAATAATTAATTACAATTAAATAATCAAAGACTGGAAAAGGAGTCATTAAAGTCAATAAAGTTCAGTTTACATTTGAAAAATTAATTAAATAAATATTTATTATTATTCTCTTACATTAAACAAATAAAACACTATTTATCATTAAAACATTTTTATTTCATTATACTATTTATTTTTAAGTGACTCTAATGTCTTCATCAGAATTTCGGTTTGTAATTTTAAATTAATCATTACTTGGTTGTGCATCTACGAGGCTTCTCCAAAACTACTTGCTTTCTGCAACAAATAAGAGAATATTAATTTAAGCTCTGTCCATGCAAAACTTAAAATTTTTTATAATTCATATTATAATTTTTTTAACACATTTATATTAATATAATTATATAAATGTGTTAATAATATAATTTGTAGCACATGCTACAGACCTGGATAGCAACTTTCTTTTATTCTATTTAGAGATAGAGATAATTTAAATATAATACCGGTGTCTTCCTTGTAGGTTTCTTTGGAGTTGTTTGGGGATTCTTGTTGTTCAGTTCGACATGATTTTCTTTAACCTTTCTTTAATCCTACAAAATAATGAAATTGTTAAGTTATGTTGTCACTGTTGTGCACACCTTTGTTTGGCTTTTTTAGTATTCAAGTTATGTCAAAACTGATTTATTACCTTGTCATTGTTGGCTTTATTTGCTTTTGGGATATCAATTGTTTCCAAAATGATTTTATTTGTAATAACCTGAAATATATAAATAACATCTATTAATTTAAGTATCATGGTGAGTGGTTCGCACTCAGGTATTAAGGTGTATTATACCCACTGTCCATTATAAGTGGGAATGGGCTCACTTCTGGCAGGACAGAGTTTCGGTACTACAAGTGCAACATGGATGTTTTGAGGTATGACAATATCTCTAACTACCCTGTAGGGGAATAAAGTAATGTTGTAAGCATATGCCTATGCTTGAAAGGTTGAACCTTGAACATCACCATACATCATATTTATAATTAACATTCCTACCTCGACACCATCACAATCAAATTCATTGAAATCTACTTCAAACCATTGTGTCTCGAGAAGGTGATGGTGGCTTTGTTCCACCTCCAGTTTTTGATGTTTCACGGCGATAAGATGACAACTCTTTTTTTGTATTCAATTTAGTGCACTTCCACTGATTCATCAATTGTTTTTTGTCTCTTGTCCTTATATTTGCTAGATTAAATCTGATGTTTTGATTAAATAATGTGGTCATTTTTTTGAGATGCAGGTACTTATTAAAATGTTTACTTCTCTGTTATATCGCTCCAAGCCTTCATTTTCTCCTTATTAGTATTCGTGCTTAAATCTTTGTTCTCAATTATTGATATATAGGGTCGTAGAATATTTCTAAAAAGTTGCTGTAACAAACGCAATAAACAAAAGCAATGAATAATGGTTCATGTTTTAGTTTTAATCAACAATAATACTCGATAATACATACGGATAGTTAACCTCAATTGTATTGAAGCACTCAGGAAGGTTAGCACAGTTTTTTCACAAATATTTTATATTATTTCACAAATATTTTGTATAATGAAAATAACTAGGTATATAATTATTAATTTTAAACAATAATTAAAACTCCTATATTTGTTTAAAAGGTAAATGTCATTGTCAGATGTCAATTGTCATGGTCATTCAAAATTCTTGTTAAGCTGCTAAGCTAGAATATGCGTGAAGTTAGCTTCACGCATATTCTATTTCTTTTTACTTGTAGTTTGTCTTATTCCCATCTCGCTCGCACACGCTATATCACACCCCAATTTTTTGTTTTTGGGGGGGGCGCCAAAAAAAAAAAAATACACTAATAAATTTTTCCCCCCCCCCCAAAAAAAAAAAAAAAAAAAAAAAATAGGGGGGCTACAATTTTTTTTTTTTATTTTACCATTTGAGATGAAATGAACTGAATTTTAGTAATATTTATTACTTTTGACATTATTACAGGTGTAGCTTTGTCTGAAATATATCCAATTATTATTAAGAAAAACTTTGATGTAGATTCTCTAACGGATTTGCGTAATATTTCTTAAGACCTCGGTCGGTAAGTTCCGTCTTTCACTTCTTAGTTTATTCCTGTAAGTTTAGAGCAATCAAACATGGGGCTACGAGATTTTAAATCCAAAACTAGTCTTAATAAACAGTAATCAAAGTTGAATGTTTCGTTGAATTAATTCTGAAAAGTTATTTTCAAATCAAGGTTGATCTTGGTACTCATCATACACCGAATTAGCCTTTAGTGGAGTGAAGTGGAATTCTATTAAACTCATCTTGAGTTCGTGGCATTTTAACAAGTTTGGAGGGCTATTTAGCGAGAGGTATTCTGAAAGTTTCCAACTAGGTATCAAAGTTCGTTCAAACATCGGGTTTTTATGCGCATTGTTGTTTTGTTTGTAACAACCAAATGCGACAGGTTATTTTTAAAGCTAGTGTATCTTAACAACGGACCTATGTGCTGCCTTGTAACAGTTTCGAGTGCTTTACAAAAATTATCATCGAGAGACATTCAACTATACACAACACATATAAACAATGTTATAAATTCGCGTTTAAAGCATAACGCAGTGTTATAAAAAAATTGAAATTTTACCTATTTTGCCAGTTGCGATGCTAAATGTCAAACATGTTTTTTTTTAACTTAATTTTTTTTACTATGTTATTGTTAATTTAAATAAAACTGCGATTAAGCGTTTAGGGCCGTGTTAGTAAGCAGATTTACTCATTTATCCCCCCTCTTGTCAGCAAAAGTAAGCAAACTCTCAAACATAATACTACATAAACGTATTTATTTTTTAAAGGAATCCTCAAAAATTCATTTCGTTTTCAAGCATAGACAATGTGTAGGTAATATGTGTAAAAAGTAAATAATTACTGTGACGTAAACACCAAATATGATAATCAAACCCTCCTATAGTGCATACGTATTTTTTTAACGGCCCCTAACCCCTTTTTATGGCTTTTATATCATGATCGCTCTGACGACATTTAAATAAATTCTTCCATATAATATGTATCATTAGTAAGATAATTCTAAACGAATCCTAAGGAATATCTGGACTTCATACGAAGACTTTGGTATTAATATGAAGTTTAATGTATAGTCTTTAATGCATTAGAAGTAACAATTTAGCTCTTTTATGAGCACTTTCTACTTTGTTCTCAGCTTATTGTTGTTAAGAACATGAAAGTTGTGTATTATGTTAGTTTTTCAATAGTTTCTTGTTTGATGTCTTCAATGTATGCAAGTGATGGTAAATTTCAGTATGTGCTTCGGTCATAATTATAACTTATAATCCTTTATATGAAAGCGGAGAGAATATTGTTTTTCTTTGTTCTTTGTCGTCATACTTGAATTGGCGTATAGGGTAATTAATTGTATGTATAATTAATATGAAAAATTATTAAAATTTTGGATGAATTAGATGGATCGCTAAATTCCTAAATCAATCTATTATATTTTTATTTTTCAAAATACGAAAATATATAATACATAAAATAATATTTTCGTACATATATATTATATATATTTATAAGACCGTTACCATTATACGTAATGTTAATTATTAATTCTTTTCGCCTGTGAGTATAGTCAAGCGTATTAGTAAGACAAACCACTGAGCTCTAATATATCTATCTTATATATATATATATATATAAATGTTATGTTGGTTTGTGTACGCTTCAAAAACTAATGAACTAAAGAAATTTTAGCATGATATATAATCCGCATCAAGGATTGTTTTTATTTTTTTTTCCCACAAGTATTGCAAAATTAAACATATATGAAATGTAATCTTTGTTTTGTTTCTCACTTCTCAACCATTCAATCGCAAGGTTCCACAGCGAAGCGTGGCAGGGTACAGCTAGTTCCCATATACATAAATATTAAAAACATCGATAGATCTTCAAGTAAACCAACACTCAAAACAGATTGAAAGCCATTGTAAAAAGTTATTAAGCCGGGGGCTGTAGTGGTCCTTGAAACGACCAATTACGAAGAGGCTGGGACCATCTGCTGGGGTACAAAAACCCGATAATATTGGGTGCGCTCAACCTAATGGACGCTGCATTTTATCCGACTGCGCGGAGAAGTTTTTTTTTCGTTGCATTTGTTACTCTTTTGTTTATAAGAGCCAAGTGTTAGTTACTGACCGACTTAAAAACCGAAGGATTCAATTCATTATGCAATTTAACTATCATAAATATTAAATCTTTAAATAAACATACAATAAGACGTACGTAATATAAAACTTGTCATGTAAATAGATAATGTCCCAGCGACGAAAAAAATATTGTGTTAGATGAAGACACTTTTGACTGATAATAATGTGATGTCACGCGAAGTGCGCATCACACGAACGTTTTGAGACAAATTATACCTCAAATGAACCTTGCCTTTGGCTACTTAAATTGTACCATGTTAAGTAGGTATATATCACTTTAGAAATCATAGTAAATTTCTTGTAACATATTTTTATAACCGGAGGGGTCCAAGGTTCAAAAATAGAATGTACACTTATGAACGTCAAAAAATAAATAAAAATGAAATGCTTCTAATTTTACATTTTCTGCCAGTTCTCAAATCAAGGGCGTAGAACGGAAGAGAAGAACTGTTAATAAACTCTCCGCCACTCTTTTTAATCGCCAAGTTTTTGTTTAAGAAGCATTGCTACCATTACACCATGTTCCACATGACATCTTAAGTTATAAATAATAATAAAATAAATTAACAAATTTGTCCTATTAAAGGTATAAGTTAAGTACTCCGGGGTGACGACTGTTATTTACATATAATGTTGTAATCATTATTTGATTTAGTTCATTTGTTGTTTAATTATCTTAAACTAATATTAGTAGAAGAACGATAGATTTATTATTATTATTTAATTATATATATTCATGCCTTTTTCAAGAAGGGTAGGATTACGCTGCTCTTTGGTTATGGGAACTTTTAATTATTACTAGGGCATTTTAGTTTTTCTTTTTTTTTACTTTATTTATTAGATATATTGGCATTGTATCAGAATATATATGATCGTAAGTGATTCTTACGAAGTACTTAAGGTTATAAAGAATGGCTATCCCTCATACAAAGAGAACTAAATATGGGCTAGAATAACAAGTACTTTTGTAATTTAGGATTGCTCTCGAGTTTTTACAAGTACTTTTTAAAGAACAATGGCTACTTTAGTATGGACGAAATACTATACTATTCAGGCATTTTCAATGTGAAAGAAACAGTTTGGGAACGATTTTGTTTTATTATTAAATCGTTTGCTAATCTAATTATGAACAGTCACAAGTGGTTTTATAAAGTTCAATTGAATTAATTATTCGAAGAATTTCCGTCCAATTGAAAACCTTTTCATTCGGATGTTTGAAGTCGCTTAAAGAAGTACTTTCGACAATGTGTATTTATAGATTTGGAGAAATGTCTTTTTACTTGTAGTGATTTTTTCTTTCTCACTTTAAGACCTCAAACAGTCTCCATGGTTTAGTTGGGGACATCAAGTCGGTACTAGAAAAAGCAGTGTTGGGCTAGTGGCTTAATCAATGCACTTTTGTATAAGTGCCTTAGATATAAAAAGTCAACGGTGTGTGTCAAGTGCAGAAGACTGATCACAACTTGCCTATAGAAAAAAAATGATCACGAAAACAGAAAACTGAGGCATAAAAGGTTATATCGCAACTGGTTGGTTTCTCACTGACCGCTGGTATGAGTTTAATTTTTTTATACAACAAATACGAGCAGTAGGCTCATCTGATGTTAAGTGATAAACTCAAACTCAAAATACCTTTATTCATATACGTAAACAAGTAGGTACACTTATAAACGTCAACAGAAAAGATTCTAAATTTACATTTACTACCACTTCGCAAGTCAAGTGTGTAGAGTGGGCAAGAAGAACTGGCCACTGGGCAAGATACCACCGCCCATGGACTCTCTCAAAGCCAGAGGGCTCGCGAGTGTGTTGCCGGCCTTTTATGAATTGGTACGCTCTTTTCTTGAAAGACCCTCAGTCGAATTGGTTCGGAAATACTTCAATGGGCAGCTAGTTTCACATTGTAGTGCGGGATAGAAACTGCCTTAAATAACGCTCAGTTGTGGAACGATAGACGTCGAGGTGATACGGGTGGAATTTCGTCGACTCGACGTCCGATGAAATGTCTACTATTGTTCCAGCTTTTCTCCTAGCAACCAAGTCTTATAATCTTTCAGACATACTGATATCGCTCACATTGTATTACAACACATTTTAGGATTCATTCATGCATATTTATTCTTTATTACCAATATTGAATACCGCAATACCATTGACTTGATCGAGCTTCTGTGATATTTACCGTTATTTGACTCATTGTTATTGATATATCTGTTATGTGAATTTCTTGTATTCAGAGCATGTCTCTCTCATTATTGTCGGTGATTTTCTGCGCATTGTCATATTAACTGTACGACCTCGAGTTGGAAAGTTGTCCTTTGAATAAGTTTTAACGTTCACTGTTCAAATGTTTCGAGATTTTGTTTCGATGTAATGAAATATGTGACTTAATAATGAAATCGTTGTCGTAATTTAATTATTCATATAGCTATTTATTGTACAGTAATGCCGGGTTTTTTTTATTTTCAATAGCTTGCCCCCTTCCATCTAAAATAAAATAAATCAGTGGTGCTACAACCTCTTTAGGTCTTGGCCTCAGATTTCTGAATTTGTTTCATGATCAATTTTAATTTATCCGCCTCCAGTGCCTGACACACGCCGTCGACTTTTTGGGTCTAAGACATGTCGGTTTCCTCATGATGTTTTCCTTCACCGTTCGAGCAAATGTTAAATGCGCACATAGAAAAAAAGTCCATTGGTGCACAGCTGGGGATCGAACCTACGACCTCAGGTATGAGAGTCGCACGCTGAAGCCACTAGGCCAACACTGCTCTATGACCCCTTCCATCAAGACAATTTAATATGGGTTCATTTAAGCGGTGGTCAAAAACGCATCTCGTAGACAGGCCCCTTGGAGTGATAGGCTGCATCTCATTCAACAGTTGCGAGGGATTGTCGCCAAACGTCTGAACAGTTTTGTAAAAACAAAGCTTGCCAACGCTGGATACTTTGAAACTTAACAAATACGAAGAGAAAAAAAACATCGATTCATAAATTTTAAAAACTAAAGAAAATTGCATTTCAAAGTATGAGGGGAGCAACTATGGATATCCAGATATCTTGTTTATCAGAATGCTCAAGCTGGATATTGGTTGGTTTTGGCCAAAACGAGTTCCTTGTAGGGACAAGAACAACAACAACTCAAAGTGGAGACATTACAAAAGCATTCAAAGACAATATAGTAAAGAACGAACTCTTTATATAAACAGCTATTACTCGTTAAGGGTTCTTTGGGTACACGGGTTTAAAAAAGTAGTCATAACTAGGTTTAAAATTAACTTACAGTTATTAGGAAGACTGAATTTCTATAGTATTCATAAAATAAATATATCGATTTATACCGCAGCAAAAAGTTATATCGATAACTAAAAATCATGTCAAAAACAATGTCTACTTCTCAAAAGACAAATATCTAAAACCTTTTTTGATAATTGCAATCCTTCGTCATTTAAAATAACTGATAAAATTTAAATCTACTTTTAAAATAAATTTTCACGCAATTTTCGACTTTACTTGCATTACTTGTCCGAATTTCGTAAAATGACAGTAAAGTTTTTTAAATGTCTCGTTACCAACTACCGGTACAAACGTGAGAATAGAATTACTCATATATAACCGGTTGTGGAGCGTTGCCCTCATTTCGTCGTAGTATTTTTCATAGCTTAGGTCATGAATTTTACCGTTACCTCGCCCTGGAGGTACATGGTTACACTTTAATATATAGATTTCTGGTTTCTTGGTTTGTTTAAATGTCATACACATGTATGCAAAAATCTTAATTACACAAACTGTAACAGTTACAGTCAGTTACAGTTTTGTGTGTGTGTACAAAGTGAAGAGATGTAAGCAACCTTCAGCGTTTTCGAAGCATACGACTGAGAAGAGCTCTTAACTTCTTTATCTATTAATTTCATTCATCATTAAAGATCCGAAACTCACAAACGCACAACAAATATAAAATCATAAATATCATTATCATCACGCCACATTTGCCTTCATTCAAAAAAAATTCAAAAAATTCAAAAATCATTTATTCACGTAGGTAACACAATGTACACTTGTGATTCGTCATTAAAGAAATAAATATTAATGCTTCTAATTTTACATTTACTGCCAGTTCTCAAATCAAGGGCGTAGAACGGAAGAGAAGAACTGGCAATAAACTCTCCGCCACTCTTTTTAATCGCCATTGAATACCATATCCTTTTGGTGTGAAACGTATTACGAATATAATATCATCTAGTACTGGTACGCGTAATTCACATAATGCAACCTTAGAGAGCTTAGCTTAGTATCTATATATTTTGAGTTACATAGAAAAACATACATCGTTCTAGTATCCAATTCTGTGTAATGCGTGACTCACTCCGCAAATATTTTATCGAACGATTCTTAATTCATCGCCTAAAGCTATCTAAAAGGTTAGGTCTAAAACCTTTTGATGTTCTCGCTTTTTAATTAAATATACGTTTACCTATAACTGACGCAGGGATTCTAATTAAATTGGAATTTATTAGTTACTCTTTGCATTTCTAAGGTATCTTGCACCCTTTAGTAATTGCCTACGATAAATGTACCTTAATAAATGTTATCCTCTAATAAATGACTTAAAGTGAAACCTTAACACTTCAATGGGCTTTGGCCAGAGCAGTTCCTTCGACAACCACAACCTTTGAGTTAAAGGCATTGAAAAAATAGTTAATCCGCCGCATTCACTTTTAATAGTTAAAAACTTAGCCATTCCTTTTCCTGCAAACAACGTTATAGTGTCAGAGTTGTAAAATATATTTGTAATTCAATAATGTAATGTATAATTCTAGGCATTCCACTGAATCATTTTGATAAGAAATACTTAAGGGGAGATAAGTTTGATATGTATAATCAATGATATATTATACATTAATATAATACGTATAACATAATAATTGGTTTACAGTCGGGAATAAATACACGATCTAAGTTCTGAGAATCCATAGTTTAATGGCTCCAAATTAAAAAAAAAATTATGCATAAAAACCAATACTCCTGAAGAGTGACATTTTTTGTATATATGTTTTATATTATTTATATACCGCCATATGTCCGAAACTGACTTACCGTAACATAATTTACGATTATTGATTATGTTTACGGCTAGTAAACAATTTTAGTACTTGATCTAAGTGAATGTGTGTTTCCATTTTTACACTTTTGTGACTCAGTGATAAACATGTGTCTATGAGTGGTATTAGTCATAGTGAATCATAATCCACAATTGTTTCTCAGGGATGAATATTGCCTGAGAAACGCGTGAAGAACTCAAGCTGGCATAATAGTACTTTTTATTTTATATCATAGAAAATAATGTGCCTTGCTAGGCAGAAGTTGTTTGTCCTGTTAAAACATTCCAAGCCATTCAGTGCTGAGAATACGCTAGTAGCTGATTCCTCATAGTTAATAAGCTTAGTTCGATTAATACAATTCTCAAGAGAGGTTTGATAAACATGACTCATGGCAATTGTGACATCGACATTTATTTAGGATGAAGGTACTTTTGAGAAAGTAATATTTTGATTTCGTCATTATGAGATGACTCAAGTGTACCTGGGAAATCCGTACAATTACTTCAAGATAGCCTCATAAAATCTCTCAATTTTAATCAATTTTTTAACATATTGGCTCATAAAGATTATATTATTATTATTATATTTATTTATTTATATATTATTATTAGTTATTAATTAATAAATAAAAATGAATAATAAGCTTTTAAATTGAAAATTTGTTCTTTGAATGGTAGGTTTTTATTTATGATATAAAGTTTCTAAAGCTTCTATATGCTGAATTTAGTTTTACAAACTAACTCAAAGTATAATATATGAGAGACTATGCCATTTATTTTAGTATGAAGGTTGTAGGAACCAAGGGTTCCACTAAAAGTAATTTCGTCCAACGCAAATTCTGGCCAATTTTCGTGTCATACATTGATAACGTGTCAGGTGTGTCTATGGAAACATGCAAGTGAACGATAAAAGTGAGGCGAGCTTATCTTCAGTTTTTATGTCCTGACCACGTCAGCGGCCCACGATGAATTACACTTACATTATGTGCATGGAATATATTCGTAATTCTTATCAACTTAGGGTAGATAGTGTGTTTGATAGAAACGCTGCCACAACATGCGTAAATAAATAAAATAGTCCGTAACCCCATAGTACTGTAAATATGTATTTTAGTCTTACTTGTGGGCTAATATAATCGCTATGGCTTACAAAGTAGTAGTAGATAACGATCCCAAAATGACGGACTGACATCGCCCTTCAACTGTCAGTGCCCGACAAAGCCGAGGGCGGGAGGAACCTTTAAAAAATCCACATAGAAATATTAACTTTAGTATAATTTGCATTATATTAATGGCGATTTAAAAGTTTTTTGCCGATAGGACTAATTGTCTAGTTTTTAATTTCGTAAGTCAGGATTACGTTCAATTTCGTTTGCTAAAACATTTTATACCATTACAGGAATAGAGCTTGGTCCAACGCAAGTTCTTATAACAGGTTCTTACCTATGTATATGTGTCCCACTACTAATGCTAAGTTACATCCCACTCATGAAATCACAATGAATTACACTGTGCTATTTATTATTTATTTTTTTGTGTATTACTTTATTTCTTATTCAGATAACATAATTTAAAAATGTTAAAATTTGTATGTTGCCACACTAGAGATAAAAACTTTAATTGTATTATGACGAAATATATTTAAGCTTTATATGTAGATAATTAATTTTGATTTAAAGTCTTAACAATATTCTTAACCTACATAATAATAATAATTAAAAATTAAAACAAGTTTAAAAAGTTTGATCCCTGTGGTACCTTTAATGCTGGCAGCATTTCCTAGCTGTATTGCAATACTTATTCGTTGCGAGAGGAAAGCACCAGCTCCTGGGTCACGAGTAGTATCTACCAGGCGCCAACTTATATCTTTTAATAGCGCCATTGCACTTGATCCCCACGGTCCAAGA
Organism: Pieris macdunnoughi; assembly: GCA_905332375.1. Lineage (NCBI taxonomy): Eukaryota > Metazoa > Arthropoda > Insecta > Lepidoptera > Pieridae > Pieris > Pieris macdunnoughi. The sequence continues at coordinate 1,055,950 of CAJOBZ010000027.1, forward strand.
TTCTTTACTCTAAAGGGAACAAAATCAAAGTTGGAGGAAAGACTCTTAGATATGAGTCTTTGTGCTTCTCTAAGTTGAGTTTACATTGCCAATCATAAGATTTAAAGTGATTTCGAAAGTCCTTATATTCCTCCAATGTAATCGAATAACATTTATGTCGTAACGAAATTAGCCGCATAAGGTTCTTATTGTATCATAAATTTAAATTTGTAAGTCATAATATATTAAAGGTGAATCCGCCCTAATTACTCCAAGTACGTAAATCTCAATATATGTACGTGAAATGGATGGGTTTTATGCCCTTGTTAATAACGTACGAGTACATTAAATGAATGAGTGTGGACAGTATTTTTATTTTACACGTGATACTACTTAATTATACCAAAAAACTTAAACTTTAACTGAAGAAACAGTTCTTGTGATGTGAATCTTAAAGTAAAATTATTTCTTTATTCATAAAATGTTCTAATTTCACTGTTTTAAAGAGTGGCAGAGAGTTTTTGCCAGTTCTTGCTCGGTCTACGGTCTTGATTAATATAATAAATAAATAAATAGATAGAAATAAACTGGTAATTTACTAGTAGTTTTAAAATTTAAAAAATAAATTAAATGTTGTCGTACATAGTTAAAAGTACTGAACTGTCTGTTTTTATCACAGCGAAAACACAATTTGACAGAAAAAGACGAAATAGCACTATTAAAAGACTGCAATTAGACGACTTTAGTTTTTAACAATATGGGAGTTACACCGATAACGCTTCTAAATTAGTTCAATTATAACAGAATTATTTAAATCTGTCACGTCAAAAAACAAGTTAAATTGCTACCCTCTTGGTGTTTTAAATTCTTTTAAAAATTACCAGTTAACAAACCACAGATTTTTTGGTACTTATTTGAGAGTTAAGTTCGGTGGCGGTTGTTATAGGGATGTTCGAATACATGAAACTCTTTGTTTGAGTGAAAACATGTGTTAACTAATATAAAAATAGGGGTAATGGGGTTGCGACGCTAACAAAAAACTAACTTGGCTTATTTAACGGTTCTCAAATCTAAGTGACAATTCAATATATGTGTAGTCGACCTTATAGACAATCGGAAACAAGAATGTTATATTCAATTCATGAGAGTGGGAAAAATTTAAGGGCTCATTAATTTACTACAATGACGTTACATTACAATTTATTGGCTACAAGTGTGAGTTGTTTGCTAATATTTGGTTTGCATTTCTAATTATTAATAATATATATCTAACTTAACTAATGTTAGGTCACATAACTCGCTCGAGTGAAGGTAATAATAGTATGAGCATAATAATAATAGTATGTTCATACTATTATTATTTACTCTCAACTACTTACGATGAAAATACCGAACCGCTGCAATTTATTTTGTTTTATAAGTTTCATTGGAATGATCCCTTTCTTCTAAGAACAATGGAGCTCTGCAAGTTTCATGTTTACAGCCTTTAAGACATTTTACTGAGTAATTTTAAAAACTCACGGTCTTTGTTGCTGTTCAGGTTTGTTCAAGTGCCTATAATATTGATTGTACATTGTATTTGCATACGCTGTATGTATGTTCGAGGACGCGGTGAGTAAATTGAGATTACAATTACTAGATGGCAGACCTGAAATAATTATATTTAATGAGTATAGGACTACACAAGACTTCATTATTTAACTTAACTACTTACTTAACTTAACTAGCTGATGTGTTCTCTGGCAGATTGACCAGCGCTGTGGAACATTCTGCTCCTCAGCATAATGCTGAGCCAATTACAGCCACAGCACACACGCATTTCATACTTGAAATGAACCGAATGGGGATTTTTTTTTTTATATATATCTCATCATATTTTTTATTTAATATATTTTCTTTGATTATTGTTATTTTGTGTGTTTATGTGTGTGTGTTTTTGTTTGTAATAAATGATATGTCTATGTCTAATAAATATAGAACTAAAGTATTATATACGTACATATCGGTTCCTAACTCGCGTAATCCCGAATCTGCTTTAAGTAAAAAAAAAACTAAAAAGACTTACTGACTAAGACCTCACTTATTGGCCAGAAATTCTAAATTACGTTACGTTACGAAAGCTATAGCTTAACGCTAACGTTTAAGCTATAACGTTATAGCTTACGTTTTACTTGTACTATAGAACAAAATGTTACTAAAACCGTGTATATTTAAACGATACAAAATGTCTTTAATATCAATCAACTCTTGCCGTTTGATTTTTTATTGCACACATATTTATGCAGAGTTTTATTAAGCTGTTTCTCTTGGGAATTGCGTGCACAGTAGGAAACATCCATTATCGCACAGCCGGAGTTTAAAAGCACGAAGCTATAAAATCATACGCAAAAGCTAAGACTGCAAACATTTTTTTATACCAAGGTGGAAATGCTGGACTCGACTTACTTTAGGCACATAGCACAGGCATAAAGCTTTTTGTAAATTTGACGAATATTAAATGATCCTAATCCTTGTGATTGATTTGCTCCAGTTCAAACAATTTGTATGACTCCAAACTTGGAGATTAAAAAGAGTGGCGGAGAGTTTCTTGCCAGTTCTTCTTGCCTGCTCTACGCCCTGGACTTGCGAACTGTTAGTAAATGTAAATTTAGAATCAATTTAACATCTTTTCTGTTAACGTTTATCTTACTTGTTTACCTATATGAATAAAGTTAGTTTGAGTTAGAGTCTGCTACTCAGAGAACCCCACGAACCAACACGACCGCATCAAAGAGGACCTCGGGGTCGCTTTCGCATTCTACAGGGACCAAGACTGCATACAAGGAAATCTTTTATTTGATATAAATTTAATTCTTAAACTTGAGAAATTTCCAAAGAACTGCCAAAAAACCCTAATGTTACCCTTTTATGACTACTTCAAATTACCCAAATCTACGACGAAATCCGAGGTAATAGTCCAAGCAAAACAATTAGGCTGTACGCTACTATAATTTCAGTAAATACAAGTAACACGACACCATTTTTTAACCTCAATAATACCGAAAAAATTAAGGCGCGTCGCTTTTAGGGAAATGTATACGCAAGTGATGTGGCTGGGAAAGCCATTTAGCTACAGTTAAGTAATGTATATTTTAATGGATTTTTCAAACATTTCCTTCGATATTGGTATAGTTAAATATAATTGTTCTTGTTTCAGTATGTATCAGATAAGTAATTTTATATTTTAGATTACGTTTATGTACCTACTTCTACTATTGTTAAAAAGGAAAAGTTTTTCTGTATCTAAGGAATTAACTCAATTATTCAAGTCGGATCTAGTCTCCTAAAGTTACTGTGACTAAAATTATAATAACTCACAGCTAAGACAAATAAATTTAAAAATCAAAGATATACTACATAATAGCAGAAATTTCTTTAAGAAGCAGCCTTGATGGCTGGAAGTCTTCCACGGTCCGCTTCAAGACACCTTCTTATGCGAACTAGCGAACTTTGAAATCGACTCCCGGTTGGGGTCTCCCTGGGATGCGATCTCCAATTTTTTAAAGAAAGAGTATACTCCTCCCTCAAAGGCCGGCAACGTACCAACTAAAATGGATGTCTATGGGCTGCGACGACTGCGCACCTACAATATAAAATCATAAACTTTCTTTATAGGTACCAATTTTCAATTAAGGTGATTTTAGTGAGACATCCCACATTACATAAGATTTAGCAAAATTCCTATATGACATAAGTTAAAAGATAAAGTATAGAAGCTTCAATACAAAATAACAGCATGCTATAACTTTCTCTATCTGTGAAAATCCTGAAAGTTTCCATTAAAAAGCAGCTGTCATTCTCGTAACTTTCGAATCGAACTTTTAATACTGAGCTTATCTATCCGAAAGACGATTAAAACTTGGTTCAGTTTCTTTGTGATTATCAGAAGAGTTAAACTTTGACCGAATTTCCAACTGACAGAAAGCCAATTAATAATTTAGATCATTCAATTAGGTAAGAGGACTATGTTGTTAATTAAGTCTTAATAAGATCTGTGGCTGTGAAGTTTAGGTTTACCTTGTTGAAACCTGTTTGTGTTAGCGAGCGTAGAAAATTCTAGAATCTTGAATTTACGACTCATTTTGTTCCAATTGATGATTGCTCTTGTTTTTGTAACAATAATTGAAAGATTTATAAATATAGATCAGTAGCGTAGTAAAACGGTTTCTCTACGGTGTAATTTTCTTTAGTGCACTTAGTATTATACTTATTGTAAAACGTAGACTAAAGATGTTACCATGGTTACGATTATTCCATATTTAATGACTAACTGTGATAAATACTGTACTGTTTAGCCCATGTTATATGCAAGGATGCGTAAGTTTTAAACCGAAGTTTCGACGCTGTGTTTCTTGTTTATGAATATATTTCAAGATAAAATATAATAATACATACAAGGTAGACCAATAGAGGCTAAACCGCGGCGTCCAGCCACTAGAGAGGATCATGGTCTACCATTCGAGACCGTAAAGGCCAATTGTATGACACATAATGCTAATAAAAAGGTTATAATCTTGTACTAAAATTAATACAGTTAAATTTACTATCCTAACCTCAAAAATTGCGTGAATCGTACTTTATTCAAAGGTATTATATAAATTCTTATTTTAAATTATATAATAGAAAAGCAAATCAATGCACTTCAATACTTGAAACATTTTATTGAAGAGAATAACATGAAAACTAATTAGAATGGAATACAATATTAAGTAGAAATATTCTTGTGCCATCATTAGTATAACCACTTGAAATGCAATCCTCTTCTGAACTTCGTAGAATGCACAAGTCATAATAACTGAACTATAACGATTCATTGAACAATTATATTTATCATAGCATTATTTGAGTTTGTTATTAGCTATTTTATACAAAGCTTTGATACGTAGAACTATTTGTAGAGATTAATATAAAAAATATTTAACTTAGATGATATGTGTTTATTACATGTTTTGAAATTAATTTTACCAAACTGTTCCGACGATATAGGTATAGGTACGAGGCTTTCACTTGTGTCCAGTAGAGAATATTTTCCTTTAAATGTACTCGTGTGAATTAAAATAATATAAAGACACCCCCGCGAACTTCGTTTCTCCTTAATGTGATTTTACTTAGCCTACCTTTTTAGCACATACCAACATGGAACATATGATAACATATGCCATGCTACCCCAGAGACTGTTCGGTTTTCCGGAATGAAAACTTTTAGGTGTTTCTGTGATTTTTCTCTATATTAAAACCTCAGATTTCAAGTTATAAGTTCTTAACTAATAAATAAAAAATTGGGGTTGATCGTAGAGGGTAGATGAAAATTAAGGGTTGTATGTATTTTTGTATGCATCATAAATAAATAAAAACAAAAAAAAATGTCTAAAAAAACTTTTTATTTGCGTGGGCACTTATCACTTAGAGATAGATAGTAGGCGATTCTTAGACTTACTGAATATGTATAAAAAATTCATAAGAATCGGTCGAGCCGTTTCGGTGGAGTATGGGAACGAACATTGTGACACGAGAATTTTATACGAGTTTATTAAGGTTATACGAGGATTAAGGAAGATTTTTAATCTTAAACTAATTAATTAATTATAAACTAGTTAGGAAGGACATATTCGTTAAAGGGACTATCTAAAAAAGAATATTTTTTTAAAATTCGAAGTAGTTTACGGTTAGCGCGTTCAAAACATTTCAGCTTCATAAAAATGTAAGTTGTGATGGAAAGTGGTTAGGTTTTATATACGTATAAATGGTGATCAAATCGCGTGCCCAGTGGCAAACGATTTGTTATTGGGCCACAAATGAATGAGAAAACACGCCGTAAATATCCGGACACGGCTTAATTAGCCCTCACCAATACCATTAGGCCTCGATGACAGCTTTCAAATTGATGTTATATTCGGCTAGGCGCGGAGTGGTTGGTATTAATGTAATAGAAGAATCTTGGTACAATATTGACCTAATTTATTAAAGGAAAACTCTCTTAATAAAGTGTGTGTATGGCATATAAATACTGATCTTGTGGTTAGCTTGTTCGACGGATGAGGTTCATAAGCCGGGTGGAGGTTCTTAATTTTAATATTAAGTTATAAAGTTAGCAGTGTATGAACTTGGGTCTTGAGTGAGCAAGTGATGCTATCGACCCTAAGTCTGATTTCGTGATTCTCCGGATATGTCGCAGAGGATCTGCTCTGATCGGAGTATGTCAGAAATGGAATAGAGAGACTGACTGCACACATATGTGCACTTTGCTAGCTATGGCTTTCTCGGAGAGAATTCATTCGAATTAAAATAAACCTTGAAGGACCCGCATTTATGAAATAACTAGTTACTTGAGGAAAAATCCCAGTATTGTACTGCTTGAGACAAGAGTGGTTTACAAGCCTTCGCTTACAGGAAATTGAAGTTTTCAATATTCATATTTAAAAGATTTTACTAGAACCGGATGATTATAATTTCCTTGTAAGATGTTTAATGGATTTCTTTTACCATCGTTAGCTTTTGAATTTCGAATGAGTTTGGGACGTTTGATTGTGATTGGTGAATTTCTAGACCAATCATAGTCAAGCGATAGGGTACGTCGATCTTTTAAAACCAATTAGTGACACGAACTGCAACTGGAATTATAATTATAATCTTCGTTTTTAAAAGTATAAAACACGTAGCGCATGACTTTAGCAATAACAATTTCAGATAAGACTAAAATAATGTAATGAGTAATGGTAACGGGATTTCAAAGGTTACTTTAAACAGTTAAAGATTAACGATTTAGTATATTTAATTTGGTTTATCTTGATAAGTATAACGGAAAGCAAAGTATTTCAAATATACAGATAATATTTATTACCATAACAGATTTTATCACTATCGGAAGACGGGAAAAAATGGAAAATATTTTGTATTTTCCTCCAGTAAGCGCATAAAGATTGAATATTTTCGACCGATTTATGAAATACGTCGTGTAAGTTATGGCATCGGTTCTGTTTTTCGGGTATTTTAATGTTTTTCCAATTAATTTACTATATACTTTTTTTTAAGTATGTAGTCTTGTTATAAATAATCTTGCGTTTTTTCTACGGTTTTCACTTATAAAGGCTTAAGTGTAAAACCCAGTTCTGTCTTACAGGAACTATTACAGATTTATCTAACTGCGTTATGTTATGATCCAGTGGCGCGACGCTACAACTATATTTTTGCTGTAACATTCAGGCCTCCTTCAAATTTATTTAAGAATTCCATTTAACCTTTACATAAGGCTAAAAACAAAATTTACTCAACAGTAAAAAGTTGGAATACCCAATCAGCATTCCGATCGAAAATAAATATTTACACTAGAAAAATCTTACGAAATGAAAAAATGAGTAAACTTCGCCACAGTCCAATATCGAGTAAATCACTCGCAAATAGCGAAACTCGAACTAAAACTCGAGTATGTGTGAAAAGTTTTAATGCGAACGAAATAAATCGAGGCATTTGTCTTTACAAACTACTGACCTTACGCGAAACGCCAAACTACTCGAAAGTAAATCGGTGATTTAAGTAAGCTACAATTTCAGTACTATAAAACTTTCGGATTTAGTAAGTTTATTTTATGATTTCAGTAAGGAAATACGATTTGTGCAATGCCTTTTCGACTTAGATTTAATGCATGTTCGTGCTTATTTTCGTATAGAGTATTTGAGAATCTTACCACGACCTTACAGATTTCACCTTTTAAGGCAGCGCACTAAAAATGTCCATTGGTGTTCTAAGTGGTCTTTGTTCGTACTAAAAATATGCTAAATACAGATGTAACAAAATTGAAAACTGAAAATCCAAGTAAGAGATATTATAAAGAATGCGATAATCAGGCGTCCATGCGACGGGTTGACTCTACCCCTAAAATAAGGCGAGGGGGCCGATGGCTGGCCATGCGTCATACTCGTCAACGAGTGCTTGCAATTCACTCACTCCACTGGCTCTGCGACACAGTATCTTGGCTATATGACCCCCGACACGAGAAACTTTCCCGTCCTGTGCCACTTCCCGCAATTCGCTGGTTTTTAGTTGCAGCAGGTCCTCATCCACTCTGCCAATCCAGGAGTGCCTGGACCGGTCTACTGGTTGAACAAAGAATTGATTATAACTAAACTAATATCATCGCGTACTGGAATCAATTATAAAATATAAACTATCAGCTTTTTTACACATTGCATTTCACGTAAAATGGTGATAGTTTTCCGATATTAGCCTTCAGTTTTGAAACATATATTCTCTGTCAATAATATTGCTGTTTCTCTAACCGTAAATCTGTCAAACAATAGCCTTCAGACGACTCGAAATCGAATAACAAATATAACGTATTATTTGAACGGATAATATTTTATTGATGCATTTGCTGTTTGCTAAACCTATACTAGAGCAGTGTTGGCCTAGTGGTATCAGCGACCCTCATCCCTGAGGTACTAGGTTCGAACCCCGGCTGTGTTAATGGACTATGTTTTTGTGCGCATTTAACATTTGATCGGCATGCATTTTTCGACAGTCGAAGTCTACAAAAATCTAAGGCCCAGACGTTTTTTAACGCTATATGTACTATGAAAGCAAGAAGCTGTGTTACCTATTTATAATATGTAATTAGTTTTCTTATATAGAACAAGGGGCATTGGGGAAAATCACCTGATGTTAAGTGATACCTACCGCCGCCCATGGACACTTTCAATGGAGGGCTCGCGAGTGCGTTGCTGGCCTTTTAAGAATTAATACGCTTTATTGAAGGACCCTAAATCGAATTGGTTCGGAAATACTTCAGTGGGCAGCTGGTTCCAGAAAGTGGTGGTGCGCGGCAAATACTGCCGTAAAAAACGCTCAGTGTGCCTAACATATTGGCAATCGAATTTGCATTTACAGAATACGCGGGCAGAATTGTCCTGTATACGCTCTTTTTGACGACTGAATATAAAGAAAGTGTTTGATTATTCATGTCGAATAGCATAAATTATTATATAAGCCTCTAAGTTTCTCTATTCTCATAATTTTGAGTATACATGACAAGTTCACATTTCGACTCAACATGATAAATAGTTTCACTTGTGCCGAAAAGTGTCGTAATTTTTTTCTCCGTGACTTGGATATTATCTTTACGAGGGGTTGAAAGCTCATACCACTATTGCCTTTTTATTGTACCCTTGTTAAATAACGTCGGGTTATTTTAGTAACGCCATAAATTGTAGTTTCAGCATTAGCTTAATCCTTCTGTTGTTTTTGAAATTAGAATTTCGTTTCGGGTAACGTCAAATAAATTAGTTTTTTTGGTTATAATTTAGAGCCAAAAAGCGTAGCGCAGTTAATTAACAATTTAGTAAAAAATGTTTCAATGTTTACAAAGAAATAAATATTAGTTACGTTTACGAAAACTAATTATTAGTTTAATTAGTTTATAATTTGAAGGATCAAGCGAGTGTATGCCAGGACCGTAACAAGTGGAGATCCAAGGTTTCTGCCGACCCCTTCATGAAAGAAGTAGAAGTCTATTATTAAAAATAAAATATTACTACTAAAGAAAGAGTATATTTCTATGTTTGTAAGAAATAATCCTTGAAAAAGGTTCCCGATTATATATTTTTATTTTACACTCTTATAGTGAAAGTGGCAAAATTGTGTTATTCCATTCCAAGCAGAATAAATCGTCATAGAATAGTGACGGATCTGACAAATAGTAAACTTTACAGGGCATCCATTTCAAAATAATATAATCATGTTAGTTTTTGTCACAACTATTTTAATTCATATTCTGTTATTATGAAAATTGGCATACAAGCAAACAAAAGAGTTTGTTTTGAAACAAAATAAAAATAATAACATTAAATTACACAGTTTTCTAGAAAAATCACATGCTTCTATCAAATCCGTCACTTTACCGACTGATTAATTTGAAATTTAAAACCCATGGATTTTTTTTTAATCTAGCCGTAATATTTAGTCAATGTAGTATCCAGATGTGATAAAAAGTGGATTTTGGATTTTATATTAAATTAAAAATGTCTACAGAACTTTAATTTAAACAACGCAAGTGTTCTTATGTCAAACTTACAGCTTATGCCTAACTTATCAAAACGTGACAAAATACGGGGCGCAGTTATTTCAGAATAAATAATTCTATTGAATGAACAAATCTATTGTCTGTACGTGTCATATTTTAATTAGTAATAAAATTAACATTGAATGGGAATCGTGTTAACGATTTTCGGAAGCTTTTCATAATATTAGCTAACTGATATTACAATACGATAACACGTTTTAACGGAATTTCTAGTTATGATAAACTACATTATTAATTAATTTTAAGAAAACAGTTATTTTTATTTGCGATATATTTATTATTGTATGGGGAATAATATTGATCTTAGACGTTTTTCGTGACTTATAAATTTAAAATATTATATTGAGAAAAAATTTCCAAATGACTAAACTGTTTAAAAATTGTGTAAATGCATCGTGTCACTCATTCATCTTAATATGAAATATGTCTAACAAAGGCTCAGTAAAAAAATTAACCAAATCATTCGCAACCAGATTTTCTCGTAGTACAAGCCTTTTATTAATACATATTTATATAATAATTAATTAATTATATATTATACATAATTAATGTTTCCGTTCCATAAATGAAATGGTGTGATCTGTGCCCAACACGCGCTTCCATTTGGGTCTTGGAAGTTCTTACGATGTATCTGTGCTAATAGACAAAAAGATCCACCAAGCCTGGGCTCGAACGAATAAATAGGGTTGAGAGTCGCGCGCCTATCCACTAACATAACTCGTCTCTTAAATACCTCGAATTAATTATGTACCTTGGTACAAATATAATAATACATTCTGCTCCCTCGCACTGAAATTCTTCAAAGATACGGTTTTTTGTACGTGTTTAATTAAATTCTGTCGCCTCTAATTAAGAATATTCCAAGGTTTTTGACCTGTGGAAGCTTCTGTCAATACGTTGACACCTTATTCGGAGTCTTAATATTAAACTATCAAATAACGACTGAAATATGCAACGGAAAATATCAACATTTGTTTTGTTTCATTGATTGTGTAAGAAAAAAGGAACTTCTACAAAATAAAGCCTTATTTATTTTATTTGATGGATCAGTTCAGAATATATGCAATAAAAAATAGTGAGTAAAGACGATTATATTAAGGGCCTCATAGCCTAGCGGTCTTTGGAAGGGTTGTGCGGTACCGGGCGAGTGCCTACTGCCTAAACCGTACATGGAGGGGATGGTCGAATTTTAAAGCAAAAAGCACGAATTATAAAAAAAATCTTATACTTGACGCTGGCTAATGCACAAACCGTGCCAAAAAAAAGACGACTATTGCTCGTATTTTAATAGTCTGCAAAAATAATTTAATTAATCAAACTACATTAGTACACGTGGCGGTAAGGCAAAAGTTATTAGCGATCTCAAGTACATACATTAAAAGTAAATGAGATCAATTTAGTAATAAGAATGATTAATCTTAATCGACCTAGATCGCTGGCGCATGCTTCTATCCCTCTTACACTGGCTTTCAAGATCAACAGTGAGCGAGATAGAATTTACTCTGACTCAGTCAATGATTCATGACCATCTTGGCTTGTAATTGCAATATCTACAGTTAGTTTGAGGGATTATATGATAATCGTGCGGTTTTGTCCTACAAACCTTCTTAAGCTTCTTAAAATATTTGTATAGTTTTACGCCGGGACAGATTATACGAAGAGGTGCCTAAATGCTTTTTTTTTGCAGACAACATTTTTTGTTTTTATTTTTTTATGACAGCATACAAAAATACATACAACCCATAATTTTCACCCCTCTACGATCAACCCCTATTTTTTATTATAGTGTAGTAGTTATTTTTATTGAACTAAAAAAATGTTTCCTAGAAATAATATACATGGATACACAACGTTTGCCGGGTCTGTTAGTTATTTTATAATAACTTTTAAATTAAGAGGTCCTCTAAAAATGTTTCGCCAAGCCTAAGCGGAAACCGCACATAGTGAGTCCATTGGTGCATAGTTGGGGTTCGAAACTACGACTTCGGGGATGAGAGTCGCACGCTGAAGCCACTAGGCCAACAATGCAATGCCCTTCCAAATTAGCAACTTTAAAGAACATAATATTCTAATTTTGATTCCATACTTTCAGTACATTAACACGGGTATATTACGAACACCAATTACAAGAATAAAGAACCGACTTAAAACAATCCAGTTAGTGTTAACCGGGCCACCAATAATTGAATTAACATCACTACGTAATGTTCAACCTGTTTTGATACCTATGTGTATGCTATACAGGTTAATATTGTATGCATATTCGAGTATGTTAAGCTAATGTGTAAGTTCTTATAAGCTTTGCGTGGATTATTTTTGTTTTTCGGTGAATTTGTGTATTGGAATATTGAGCGTTGTTCCAGCTCACGTCACCTCTAGTTGACACAAGTTCCTCAGTGTATTAAACACATAAGAACCCGAACTAAAAACTGCATTGTGATTCATATTGATATATGCGTGTGTAATAGCAAAGTTCAAATATTAGGTCCTTACATATGAAATTGGCGTTTTTCGTACTGGCCACTTTAATCACGATGTTCTCCTCTTTGGTAAGGAATTCCAAATTCAAATTTGTACAGCTATTTACTCATGTATTTGTGCTTCGATGACCGTCATTCATTTGTTTTTTTCTTGTGTTTTTATCTGTTTGCGTCACTCATTTTACAAAATGGAAAACTTAAAGTATCGCATTATTTACGAGTACGAGTTCCGCCGTGGCACTAGTGCTGCGGACGACTCGTAGGGTGAATGATGTGTATGGCGGTCATGTTGCAAAAGAAAACACAGTTCGTTTTTGGTTCCAACGTTTTCGTTCTGGAAATTTCGACCTGCAGAACAAGCCCCGTGGACGGCCTGAGACCCAAGTTGATAATGAAGTATTGAAGGCTATTGTGGAAGCGGATCCATCGCAAACCACGTCCGAGTTAGCTGCAGGCTGCGGTGTTAGTGATAAAACTGTTTTAATTCACTTGAAGCAAATTGGGAATATTAAAAAGCTTGAAAGATGGGTACCTCACGAATTGACTGAAGAAAACCGGCAAACGCGCGTCGACTGCTGCGTTACATTACTGAACCGGCACAATAATGAAGGTATTTTAAACCGAATCATTACCTCTGATGAAAAATGGATTCTTTACGATAATCGGAAGCGCTCAGCGCAATGGTTGGATCCTGGCCAGCCAGCCAAATCCTGCCCTAAGCGAAAATTAAGCCCAAAAAAGTTACTTGTAAGCGTTTGGTGGACTAGTGCCGGTATTGTTCATTGCAGTTTTCTCAAATCTGGCCAGACTATTACGGCTGATGTCTATTGTCAGCAATTGCAAACCATGATGGAAAAGCTAGCGGCTAAACAACCTAGGCTGGTCAATCGCTCCACGCCACTGCTACTTCACGACAACGCTAGACCACACACTGCACAACAGACGGCTACCAAATTAGATGAGCTTCAATTGGAATGTCTAAGACATCCTCCGTACTCCCCGGACCTTGCTCCAACAGATTACCATTTTTTTCGAAATTTGGACAACTTCTAGCAAGGGAAAAAAATTCACTCTGATGGGGCAGTCCAAATCGCCTTCACAGATTTTATTGATTCCCGTCCGACTGGTTTTTTTAGTAAAGGGATCAATAAACTACCTATGAGATGGCAAAAGTGCATAGAAAACAATCGTTCATACTTTGATTAATTAAATATATTATATTTAAAAATATTCGACTTTTTGTTCCTCCCATACAAAACGCCAATTTCATATGTAAGGACCTAATATAATGTTCTGTTTTTGGATCTCTATTAATAAGATGCCCTCTGGCATTGAGAGTGTCCATGGGCGGCGGTATCACTTAACAACAGGTGAGCCTCCTGCCCGTTTGCCCCCCGTTCTATAAAAAAAAAAGAACAAAACCTGAATGTTTGGTGTAAAAATACTTACTGTATATTTAGTTTTTCTGTGGAAGAGAGTTCATAATGTTATGCATATGCAATATAAATAAATAGGAATGAATATAATATGATTGAGATCCGTAAGCCGAGGTAATAATAGCTTATAAAGTACTTTCTATAAAATAAAACAAATATATGTATATTAATGCAAAATTGCTTTCGGTCCCATTTTTAACATATCACCAACATTTTACTATAGACTTTATGTATACATCATACTATATGAAAATGTCGGCATATTACGTAACTCCTTTTGACTAACAACACAACTCCTTTGTTTCAGGTATTTATAAATTAAATGTTGCTATATGAAACCACATTCATACATTTCGGTAAGTGTAAATTAAACAATTTGTTTTAACGAATCAAGAGTACCTACAGGAAGGTATGAATATGAGGTACCGCAATTGTCATGATTATAAAAAGAAAGAAAAGAAGAAACAAAAATATTGTTCTTATTTGCTGCAATATTTTGACACTCGCCGTTGAATTTTGGGTCTAAGGCAAGCCGGTTTCCTCACGATTTTTTACGTTCGAGAGAATGCTAAATGCGCACATAAAAAGAAAGTCCATTGGTGCACAGCCGGGAAACAAACCTACAACCTCAGGGGTGAGAGTCGCACGCTGAAGCCACTAGACCAACACTGCTTACACTTACTTTTATCTATTACATCATCAATGATATAAGCCCACCAAGAAATCTTCGTTAGAACTTAGAACTTTTTTTCAGCTAATTATTATTTTAGTTTTTTATAAAATATTATTTCGTAAATTGGCCTGCAACAATAGTTATATCAGATAAGGGCACATACATTAGTCAGGCTTTATTACATTAGTCAACGAATTACATAGGTTTTTTATTGTATTTTCTCTGACTTATTGCAAATCCGAATAATAATTAGCCAGCCATATGACACACACAAATAACGTGATTTTTTTAAATTAATTTAATTTACAAAATCGGTTCAGTAGATCCAGAGCTATATCACTAACAATGTCTGGCATAAATTAGTTTTGTAAAATATTGCGAGTTAAATTCTTTTATATGGCTATGGGAGCGTTCAAGTATTACGTAACGTATTTGGGGGGCTCCTTTTGTAAAACGTTACGCTGCGGGGCGGGGATTAAATTACGAGTTATTGTTAATATTTTTTTCGACTTACACCACATAATAGTAACTAAAGAGTCATCAAACATTGCGTTACGTAATACTTGAACGCTCCCTATTTTGTTTAAAAAAGCCTCAAAAAACTTTCATGTAAACTGTCAAGCGTTTACAATTTCAATAATCATACCCGAAACTTTTGCAATAACATAATTTTTCATCCACAAAATTACAAGCAGAAATGCCATAAAAGTTAAGTCGAAACATTTGTTAGGAAAATTCCTCTGTAAACACGCTGAAGTATGAAAAAAGTCCACAAGTTCCCAAGTAAGACCGAGTAAGTGCATTTGTGGAGCTTTCATAAGTTTTAAAAGCACTGATCGCTTCAAGTGATTTATTTGCGGCTACCGGTTATAAAGTATTGTGAATTGTACTGTGTTTGGACCGAATCTAAATTGACTCAAGTCGCATAAGCTAGATATTGATCCGTCATGGGCCATTTATAATCGAACGTGTGTTGCTATTGTTAAATGTAGACTTCAGTGTCCTCAGCACGATAGTTTGTCAAGTATTCGTATATACATCAATACGATAAATTTAGCTAAAGCAGCTCTAAGCTACACGTATTCTATTTGAACGTTAGTTCGTGCTTCCGTTTGTTCCGAATCCGCCCACGCCCACTACTTTAGTTTTTCTTAAGAAATCATTACTTTTATTACGATAGCTATATAGTCGATACATCGTTTATGCTTAGGTACATAAAACACATGTATGAAACATCCTGATTTGGTTTAGCTATAAGTTCTAGTTTTGCTTTGAGGCAAACTAGAACTTATACACTGTTATTGATGAATTATTTCACAGCTGGACACACACTAGGACATTCGATGTTGTGGGTGTCCAGACTTAAAAGGAATTATTTTATTACACTTAACGTTTTGGACATTCAGCTAAGTTTAATTACAGGTAGTCTGTTAAGCATCCATCTGCGCGTCGTAAAATCGCGTAAAAGTATAAATATATCTACATCTGAATTGAGAATTGCATAGACTACGCTAAGAATTCCGATACATTTTTAAACTGTTTATTCAGAATATTCAGGAACGTTTCAGCGTATTTTAACTTCTGCAAAAGCGTAAATTTGGCGTAATGAGCTGTATATAACTATGTAGTTTAATTAATGATTTAATTAACCGCATTGGCCGTCAACTAAACCGGCAGAGCTCAATCATCGGCTTAAATTATGTTTAACTCATCGTTTTGAACCTCATTTGGTAGTTCAATACTATAATAAAGCACAGATCGTGCCTGGAACGGTACTGCGACAAAATTGTGGAATATATAAAGGCGGCAAACAAAACCCCAAGAACGGGTCTCGCGAGGAATTGCGTCCCGGCTCGCCCATGAATATTGTAAACAAAAATATTACAGATGTAGCCGGGGCGTCTTCCGCGAGACGTGTGATGTGCAAAGGTCCCTGGACACAATGGCAGGGGAGTAGAAAAGTGATATATTATAAAAAAAAAAAAAAACATGACTTTAGATAATAATATATTTTTATTTGCCTCTTCATACTATTGCATTTTACGGGTTTACATGCTGCCATTGACCATCTTTGTGAGGGGCGATAGGCCTATAATAGGACTATAGAAGTCCTGTGGTGAGAGGTTACCAGCCTTCTATCGCAATACAGAAAGTATACAAAAACGTGACTACATACTATGTCTAAACAAAAGTAATAAACAATAAAAGCGTGAGTGGTTGTGGGTGTGTAAATATGTGTAAAGGTGTGTAACAGAATTAAATTTAAAGTTGTTGATTGTTTTATTATGAACGTAATGAAACAGCGCCTATTGCCTTGAATAAGAGTCTATTTTACAAAGTCTAGTTACGTTTTTCGTCATGCTTTGAATGTCGTATGACTTATAATTTGTTTCTGCTATTGTTCAATAAAATCAATTTCTTCGTTATCTCAAAAATGGGTACTGACCTATATGAAGGTAGCACAGTTTTAAAGTGCGAATATGAGGTGCGCGGGCGTCGGTCAGCCGGGGCCATTGACCGAGGCCGTCGCGAGACGAGTTACTGGACACTGTGCCCATTTATGTACGGCACGATTGCCTTACCTATATTAGATGCATTCCTTATATGTACTTTGTTTGTATAGTGATATTGCGATGTTGGCGCCAAATCATATCGGCAGTAATAAAAGTTATTATAATAGCCTAAGAATATATAAAACTTATTTACCCACTAACATTAAAACATAATCAGTGTTATTAAAACTGTGTTTAACAAAATAACTTTACTTGCAATTCGACTGTTATTAAATTGGACCATTAATTAAAAATAATATATTCAAAATAAAATTCTTTAATATTTAGCAGACACCGCTGCGTGTAACTTAGTATAAACTATACAAATTATACACCCATAGATATTCTTTTCTTACTGATTTACGTAACATAAAAATATACATAAAATTTTATGCCTACCACTGTATAAAATCGAATGGTAATGATACATTTTATATTCTACCACAGACGCGTAATAAAAAGATTTTTATGCTGTACTAGCATTCAGAAAAAACAGGCAGCATTTAAAAATGTAGAATCTTAGATTTAATATAAGGGCTGGCCTACGCCAAATATTTGTGATTTAAATATTACGTCTTGCAATACGTAACACCAGCAACTTAGTAAATTCTAGCCACATATTACAGTCATAAAGAATATATAGTCGTACCTATATAACATAGTCGCGTGTACTTATTAAAAAAACTAAAAGACGCCGTGCCTCTGGATAATCTAATCAACATATAACCACTGGTGAAGGAAAACATCGTGAGGAAACCGGCATGCCTTAGATCCAAAAAGTTGACGGCGTGTGTCAGGCATAGAAGACCTTACTCGCCTATTAGAAAAAAACAAATGACCACGAAACAGTTACATCAGAGGCCCAGACCTAAAAGGTTGTAGCGTCACTATTTTCTTAGTTCTATTCTGTTTCTATTCTAATCAAAATATAATTAAGGCAATTATGCAATTATAAACGAATGAATAAATAACGTATTGTTAATTAACTTATTACTAATTAGTTGAATATCGAATATCACCGAAGTACCGATCGTAATTGTTACGTGCAGGCTGTATAGAATACACGAAATTGCCCTAATATGAACGATACAAAAATCTACAGGTCGTAATAATTACGTTCGATTTAGAAACAGAAATATTAGAATATCGTGTGAACTATAAATTTGTTCATAGAACGTATACGCCCATCGGTTTCACACTTTGTTACGAGTACTTATAAATGTTCTGTATCGAATTCATAATAATAGATATTCATGAAAACGTCTTACTGATCGTTGAGATATTAATGCTTTCGTGGAATTTTTGTTAAAGATGAATTATATTACGTGGATTTATATTTTGTACATTCCATTTTGGTTATAAATGTTATAACATTACATGAACGAAAAGTTTCTTTTGGTAGACCAAAGTCACCCACAATACGTCTTTGGGGTGATGGATTCCCATCTCGAATCACAAATGAATGGCAAATAATTATTATTGTAATTTTTTCCACCTCGTTGGGAGGTGAGATACATGTCGGAAGATGGCAATTGCAGCAAATTTTTTTAATGGGTCTTAAACGCTTCTTAGATATGTTATCTAGATAGAGTCCTGAGGAGCCTTTAGAGAGGCTTGAACGGAGTTGAATATTTAAGCATCAGTACAAATTGTAATGGTGTTTTTGTCATAAATGGTTGGCTTTTTATTGGCTTAGCTTAGTGCTATAACTACCGCGATAGGTACTATGTAATCAATACAATATTTTCTCCATAATGTATTTTATATGAAGTAAACCGGTGGTGGGTACCTCATGAATGAAGCATGAATATTATGAGCAATACGAAAAAGATAAAAAATAACTCAGCCTTTATAGGCGTTTATTATAGCTCTGTTTCACTTTTATTAGGAACCTTTTTATTTTTCCTACATTATTTTGGTCAAGTATCTATAGAAAAGTTAATAATGTTTAATAGAATATTGCTAATATAAGATGTAGTAATATTGCTTTATATGAGATATTGTAACAGAACAGTGTTAGTTTGAGTTTCTTAACACAAAAATTGTTAAATAAACTTAACTTGGCAACGGATTTTGGATAAATCGACTATAGAAAACATAAAGCTTTAAGCAGTTTTTATGAGATTTTAAATAGAACTTGGCTGAGATCATAATGCACAAGTTGGAGGCCATCGAAGGCAGACAAGCTAAAAAGGAAACCTAAAGCTTTATTTGGGGCACTTTTTAAGCTGATCACGTTAGATCCGCTGTTTAATTTGTTTATAACAGTACACGTAGAACAATTATGTTGATACTAAACTCACCTAATTTCCAATCCAACGATTTTAATGAATGCTTAATGTTCGTTAATTATTTCCGTTTAAATGCCATTCTTCATGAAACTTATTCGTAAATGAATTTAAACGGCCTCCCCGATTAATTGCTGACATTTTTGGCAAATTTCCTTTGAGCCTATGGGACATTAATCTTATTGTTAAGGAGCTCCGTGAAATATTTACTTAAGCACAATTGTTTGCGATTCGTAAACAATTGCAATTTTCTTTGCTTTCCGAAAGACTAGATTGATAATGCGAATAAATTTGATTCAACTGGTTTTAGTCGTTGAATTTTCTGCGTTTTCAAGTATACAACATATAGTTTTGGGTCTGGTTGTATATTCTATGCTTTTTATCTAAAAAAAAACCAATCTTGCAGGAACTGAAACCTCGTACATACCCATACATTATAACATTAACCATAACTTCCCATTTAATTTATTGAATTTGCGGTAAAATTGGTTTATAAATCGGTTTTATTAATTTTCAATGATTTATCGTATCGTCAAACGGATGTGAGTAACCGCATCGTATGTTGGTATATTTTTAATTAATTTATGCTATTTTAATATGAGTGTAAGGTTTTATTGTTAGCCTTAACATAGAAAAATCAATAGATGCACAATCGAATCTTAACTATTAGGTTTGAAATACCAAAACAATAAGAGTTTTCTTAAACAGAGTTATTTAAATTTAAACTTAGCTCCATGAATCAGTGTATTAAAACAACCTTGGATTACTCATTTTCTCGTTGCGGTTTCAAAATCCTTTGTCACAACTGTCACAGAAATAAACCAAAAGGTCCCTGGCGGCGTATTTATTCGATGTGCAAACGCATCGGTAATTTGTCGAGACGGATCGAGATAAGTAATAACTATGATATTTATAGTACGCAGAACTCGTTAGAAGTACGTTCTTGACAGTTCTTATATGTACCTTTAGTACAGTATCTTTATTGGTACAGTAAATGCGTTTAAAACTATGTATGTATGTGTGAACTCAATTTCCGCTCTTAGACGCTGATTTGGTCCGTTGTACGTAAAGTCCTGACTAATTAAGCCGGCGTAACGCCTTCCAAAAGCTAAGACGTTTCCTGGGCACTTTGCAGGCTTCACGGAGCGACCTCAAGCTCCAAGGACTTCTGTAAGTTGGGAAGCCAATATTCCAGGACTATGTGGGTGACTGATTCCTCTGCGCTGTAATAGCCTCTGGACAAGGGACTGTCTGTTGCGCTTAGGACAAAGAGATGTTTATTAAGGAGACACTGGCGTTTAAAACTGTGACTCATTATATTTCATAAAATGAAGGTTACATTTACTTTTTCCTCTATATCTTGGCACATTGCTCAAAGAACCGATAGTGAGGCAAAAAGGTCCTGGAATGGAGGCGGACCTGTCGGCAGAGCATTTGACGACCTCAAACTAGGACATATGACCTGGTGAGGATGGATAAAATATTGGACATGGACAGGCTGAGACGAACATTATTCTTGATATTAGATTTCTCACACCGTTAGTAAAGTAAAAGATGCACTTCCTAGGTGTATCGTGCCTTAATTTCTTGACCGACTTGCGGTTCCACATCACGTCGTCCAGATAGTATCGAAATTCAAGAATTTTCGCCGAGAAGTACCAGGCTGACATGACACTGTTACACGTTTAAATGACTAATGTTGAGCCGTGACTTGCTACTATTGTGCTGTTTCATCCGACAATAATGAACGTTTACAGGTAATTTATGATCTACTGGAGTTTGATAACAGACAATTTGAGCTATTGTTCAGTTCATGCGTTCCTGGTAACTGTTTGAAGCTGGGCCTTTCTGAAGGACCTATTAGTCTTTTATTAAAGTTAAATTTAGATCATAAATTATATTTTTAAGAGCGATTTTTTATTACGCTTTCAGGAATGTTTTCTTTTACACGTGTATTTTAGCTCTATACTAATATTTGTCTATATTGAAACTTCTTGAGCCATTCCAAACATGGGGGAGATAATAATCCGTCCAACTATCTCTTTCCAATCGGGTGCAATAAAAAGAGACGGTCAGTTATTGAATGGTTCGTAAAACGGTGCGTTCTAAATTTGAAAACTTATAAAAGGGCTTAAAATAAATCAAAGAAAGCAATGAAAGAGTACTCCGCATACACAAAGGTAATGAAATTTATCCCCAAGTGTGTAGCGGCTATTATTCAACCACATACAATATGTAGTGTGGCTTACGAATGCTACTGAGATGTAGGGAATTACTTATGCTAGAAGTGATAATGTAATATTTATAATCTTGAATAACTATATTAAATTATTATTTACATATCTTAAGATTTATGTGAATAATAAAAAAAAACCTCTTTCCTCATCAAAATGTATGTTTTAGTTAATGGTTTGGTATAGTCTTAGTGCAAATAAGTGCAAAATCAGTTGTTATTTTCAACCTCTCAACCAAAGCAGAATATAAATATAATTAAAAAGTGAAGGAGCTGCAACAATTAATTATAATAAAAAATAGCTTAGTCTCTTATCACCGGCAGGCATGATGAACGGCAGCTTTGGTAATATAGAGTAATCTTCAAAAAAAATATGATTTAAAGTGAATTAGGAGAAATGTTAATTAATATCATAGAGTTATTATGTTTAATGAAAGTACATTTCATAATTATCCTAGAATAGAATGAATTCTAGAAAAAAAAACAATATAATAAAATTACAAATTTAAACAGGTAGAATAATATATCTTAGTTTCCGGAATTGTGTTTCAACACGTTTGGGAATATCTCTTCGTACGCCATATCCAGCGCTGTTCATCTATGTTCCTGATATGTTCTTTGCGATTTGTAAAGAAATAATTCTGTATAGTATGATTGTGCTATACTTCTTGGCGGGTATAATTTGTTACAGCGTTTTACTTACAATTACATCGCTTCCTTAATACATCTTTTGAGGATACATCTAGGGCTGTCTCCTAACAAATCGTTTAAATTGTTTAATATAAATAAGCTGTAAATCGTTTTATGAAAAGAGTGAGCAAGTAGTATTTGAGCGTTCTACTGGTTGTTTAGATTTTTCTCTTTTGTGCAATAGTGTTATAGCGTAAATTAATAGCCTTAATATTAGTCTGATGGAGTTTCATACAAGACCTGTGATGTTGTATTCGAAAAGCATCTAAGCTGGCAGTTCATGTCTTCCGCTCCCCGAAGGCAGTTCAATAAGTATAGTTTATTCGTAGGTAATACTTTTATTGTTAGGCAAATAAATTTAATTTACCACCCCATAGCGAATGAACGAATGAAGAAGCGAAGGAAATGACAACTGACAACCCTAGTACAGTCGTAAAAGAAATTGTGTAAATAAATTATTACTTAGTGTTACACACGCTCCCCACATTTGAATGAGATTACATTCCTGCTTTAATTTTCTTTTGCGTCAAACGTATTCTGGTTTTAATGGTACTTAAGAACAGATTTGAGATAAAAGTTTTTTTATCCAAAGTAGTAAATCACAGAGAACACTTGTGCGTGCCTAATTTTTTGATTAAAAATTCATTCCTATTGAACAATATGTTGTGTAGCTAAAACTAACATAAGGTTTGTACTAGTTATTAGTGACATATGTTAATGAAGTTTGCTAATTTTTTTTTAATTGTCTCTGCATAAAGATTAACATGGATCAACGATCTAGCCTTAACTTAAGACTAATAAGTAATTTAAAACTAACCTAATTTACTAAAAAGGATACTTATTTAATATAAGAAAGTGTCTACTAATACGACTTACAGTCTCTATTAAGGGGAAGACACTGGCACTACAAAAAAATTTAACTGATTAAAATCAGGTGTCCCCGGCTTCTGATGTTGTGAGAACTATATTTAAAGGCTGTAAGGTTTACTGTTAATTTATTACAATCTATATATGTATATAGAAACGAATTGCTATTCGTTTGTCTCGCTAAAACTCGAGATTGGCTGCACCGATATGGCTAATCATTATATTGAAATTTTGTCGATGTTCAGGGAAAGGTTTAAAGGGTGGGAAACATAAAAAATAAGCAAACAAAAATACTATAAACGACAATTAAATTTTCCAATAAAAAATGTAGAACTGAAAATATTGGATGTCTTTTGTCTTATTAGAAAAAAAATTGGTTTGTCATTTAGAAATTATTATCGATTAACATATTTGTGTTCCATAGCTGTAGTATGAGAGCCGCTCCTTGGTCTGTTTAAAAAAAAATAAGTTTTGAAATATATGTAGGTGATACGGAGTTCACCGGGTCATCTTACATAAACCCCATGTTTTAAACTAATTCTATTGCTCAATCGCTTTGACATCATCATCAATAGGCCAGTATTTCCTGACATCGTATCTTCGAATTTGGACTAAGATGTCCAAGTCCTAATCATCTTCATTGAGGTTTTTCCTATTGAAGCCGAAATTTAGCTAGGTTAAATGCATTCATCAAGATCGTAGAAAGAGACGAACTGGCAATACCCCTACACTCTTAAATCGTCAAAGTTTTTCTGCAACATGTGTGTAACATGCAACCATTACATGCTCATCATATAATTTATGTACTTATTTATGATTGTTTTATGATATTAATACATACTTGTTGTAAGTCTTCTGAGAATGTTATACAAGATTTTAGGGCAAGCCCTGCAAGTGACCTTTGTAATCAGATTCGTCCAACCTCTATCAGATAACTTTGACGTATCCATAAACGGTACTTGTAAGTTTTGCGTGAACTTAGCGGTTAGAGCGTTATCGCCCCCTTGAAACACTTGTAGTAATTTATGTTTAGGGCTGTCACAAAGTTTAAACTCATAAATCCTTACTCGACTTGGGGTCCTTTAAGAAAAGAGGGTATCAATTTTTAAAAGCACGCACGCCTGATGTTCAATTAAAGAAAATTTTGTGTTTCGAAATAATGTTACTGTCATTATCGGATTAAATGATATCTGAACACTTATTTTGGCCACACGGGTACTAAACAGTAATCTACGGGATTCTCTTAAGCTTTTTTAATAAAAGCCATAACTAATCACTTCATTAATCTTTTGCATTTTAATATTTAACTACATATTATTAGTAATAACGCATGCAAAACCTGCATTGACCTCTGTGTGTGTCATCTCCCGCCAATTGGTTGCATTCAGCCGCATCAGGTCCTCCATCAGGACTGCGTTGGCTGAGGTACCTTGAGCGCATAAGCCAAGATCGGGCGGTGATGGAGTCGTACCTGAGCCGGCCTAATAGTCGTAGATCAATAGGTCGGCCAAGGTACTGCTGGATCGACAGAACAGAGGAGAATCAGGATGCATCAGGTGCAGCTTAAAAATATAGTACACAATTATTTTTTTAAGGATTCATACTTTTTCTCAAGATGTATATTGTGTATAATTCCCAACATTAAATTAATACTTAAATCGTGATTTATAATTTTATCGTGACAGCCCTATATATGCTTAAGTTCATTCGATTAGGTTCGGTCTTTAAGAGACGCTGTTATCTTATCAGGAGAAATAATGCTTCGTTTTTAGGTTTTTTGTGTAATGGTTTTTGTCAACGCGAAAGTTCACACGCTACACTTGAAACATTTTAATAAAATTTAAATTTTTTAATCTTATTAAAGTACAGTTTTTTATTAGTTCATATAAGCGAAGTATTAAAATTAGTACTTTACATCTTATTTTTTTTAAAGTCATAATGATTAATAAATGTATATCGTGTAATCGGTGGCTATATTATTTAAATTTTTAAAAAATGTCTATATAAAAAAATAAGAAAAATAAATACAGATTAATTGAACATATATAATTATTTATTTAAAGTATTTACATTTTTAACCTACATAATGATAATAATTATAAATGGATGAATAGAAAATAAAAATGTTTGTATACATATCCTTGTTTCGGAATCATTATATTTATTGGATTACTTTAATCTATTTTAATTTTGTAAGCTTTCTTAAATTTGTAACGAAATATTTTAACAAATATCGTTAACTTAACCATAACTTCACGCATACCTACCATATGAACTATAATGTATAAGTCGTTTAAATCTTGTATGATAACTACATAACTATATGTTATATGTTCACCTAATGTTATCACTTAAATCACGCTTTATGTCACCTGTCAATTTACGAACAAAATGGCTCGACCTTTTCAAAATAATTTCTCACACATAACCTTACACGCATCGTATGATTTATGTGAAACGCGTCGAGTTGGGCATTTTAATGAACTTAGGTCACATTTCCTGTATTATTTATGGTCAAATATTACTCACAGGTTAAATGTTACGAGTACTTTCAACTTCGTAATAATAGGTGTAAAAATGAATTAATTACGATTCTATCATACTGGAAGTCTTAATAACATTAATGCATAATTATTCTTTGTTTATTTTACAGAATGATTCAATCTTAATCATAGTAAACATTTCAAACTGTGGTTTGTATTAACAATAGCAGTCTTGGCAGAAGCGCGTCAAATTCATATAAAAATAATTCTTAACTTGTTTTTTATGTTGCTAAACAGGAGGCTCGCAAGTGCGTTGCCGGCCTTATAAGAAGAAGATGGTATGTGGTGAAGGACCCTAAGTCGAATTGGTTCGGAAATACTTCAGTGGGCAGCTGGTTCCGCTTTAACAGTTTCCTAATTTATATACCTAATGTAAATACAAATGATCATACCGATATGACATTTATCCGAGGAATTTGTGGACGAATTAATACATACCGTTAACCTCCTGTTGAAACGTAACGGACCGCCCATTGGGATGTTGTAGGATCACTAATTTATATGCCTGCGTGAACTTCGTTTCGCCTTAATATGATTTTTACTTAGCCTTTTTAGTAGCTGTTCCAAACGTATGGAACATTTTGCTATGCTACGCCATAGATACTGTTGCTCCATAAAAACCTTCCTTAAAGTTCTGGAATAAATAAAAAGAATTACTCAAATTGTTCCAGCCGTCATCCAGTTGTTTGCTTAGCAACATTTGCATTTCATTTTCATTTATATAAAAAAGTCTACAAGACACAATGTTTTGTCCTTATCACTCTCATATGCCTTCATTCTAAACATTGTAATAACTGAATATAAGTCATTTTTCTTAGCTCAGTAAGTCCCAGGTATATCGGTATTCAGGGCAGGTTATAACAAAATTGGTTCCTACCAAGCGCCCAACAAGGACATAGTTCAACTATCAAGTTTGTAAGAGCAAAGCATATACACGGGCACCTACAAGAAGTAACAATAATTAATATAAGTTAAAATTATATAATAATATTTTAATGTACGTTATTACATAGGTTATTTATATATATAGGTTAGGTTATATATATAGGTTATAAAAGGTTCTATATGTCGTGACCTAAAAAGTTGAACTTTCATTCAAGAAACGAGCGTACCAATTCTTAAATCTCCGGCAACGCACTCGCGATCCCATTTCTCAATGGACCACCGGTATGCCCTCTAAATATAAAAACAACCTATCCATTTATAATAATATACTAACTCACTATTAAGTATTCCCACTTCCCACTAGAAAAATCTCGAAGCTAGTCCGATTTTTTGTTTATCTGGCAGGTCCTAAAATAGACTATACCAATATTTTTTCATAGCTTATTTAGTACAGTAAGTAATCTTTGGTAACAATGGTTAAAATTGGCACCCGAAGCGTCGACGATTCTAGGAGCCAAGCTAAATAGCTATTCTATTAATTTATGTTTTTAGTTTAGCATAAGTACCTATAGAACCAAACATTTATTACATACTTTTTTTTCAGTCCCTTATAAAGCCTAAAATTTAATTTCATATAAATGAGTTTAAATACATGAAGAAATTTGTTATTCAAATAAACATTTACTTAAATTAGTAAGAAAAGATGCTAATGGCGCAGAAAGCTATCTTGAAAGTGGACCAAAGACAACTAGAACTAAGAATATTGAGATTAATGAAAGCTCTATTTATAAATAACAGGTTTAATTAAAGTATTTCTAAAAGCAAAAACAAGGAAATACTTTTTAAACTAAGAATTTGAAATTTAATCTAGCTTTTTAATGTTTAGCCTTTTATATTTAAAGTCAGTTTAATCGTAATTAGGTCCACTTTTACCATATCTAAAGGTACAAATACATATTTAAATTTGTACTAAAAACATTGCCAGAATAGCAACCAGGATAAATATAACTCGTTGATTTGGGTATTAATTCAGCGTTTCTTTTATTCAAATACGCAACACAGAACATTAAAGGAATATTTACAAATCAGGCAATCCAACTCGAGTGTATCGAAGCGTTATTCTGATCACGTTTCGTTCACGAAAAATATTTAGCCGATTCTAAACGGAATTAAGCCCCACAATCTGTAAATCGCTATTCGTCGCATCGAATGCCGATTCGGATGAATCGAATTGAATCGATATTGGATCGCGATTCCGCGGCCACGTACTCGTAACCCGATCCTTTGCAATGCAACCGTTGCAGGTTTAAGGTTAATCATCTTGCAGTCAAAGGAATTCACATCGCGACTGATGTGCCAATTACGCGTGCGCGTGCCCGTCTTCGATGAATTATAGCGAAAACGGAATTCTGGATTGAGAAAAATGAGGTCAATTGAAAATCCTTGAAGGCATATTAGTTATTCAGGAGTTTTATCGAGGCTCTTCTGAGTGGTTTAATAATATATTAGGCTTCCAATTCTTGATTGTAATATGAATTTGTTTAGATTAATAGCTTGTTAGAATTTAGACCGCGATGTGTAATAAGTTTCTACGGTAAATGAAGACGCGCCGGGAAATTGGGAATTTATATTGTGTTCTAAATTATGGAATTATTATTTTTATACGGTGTTAGAGTTTACATTGTGTTCTACGTGCGTTTATTAGCACGCCCGACTTCGTGCCGTTAACATGAAAAATTCTATACTTTCCTCATGAATCATTATAGATGTTGGGGAAAACCGGAATACATTTCGCGCAGTAGTTTTTTGAGTTTGACTTGTTTTTATCTAATATATAAAATTCTCATGTCACAGTTTTCGTTGCCATACTCCTCCAAAACGGCTCGACCGATTCTCATGAAATTTTGTGTGCATATTGGGTATGTCTGAGAATCGGACAACATCTATTTTTCATCCCCCTAAATGTTAAGGGTAGTCCACCCCTAAATATTTTTATTTTATTTTTAGATATTTTTTTCTGTTTTAATTTTTTTATGATACAGCATTAAAAAAACATACAAACCCCTAACTTTCACCCCTCTACGATCAACCCCTATTTTTTTATTATAAATGATATAATATATGGCAAAACGACGATTGCCCGGTCAGCTAGTGAAATATAAATATTAGAAATACAGACAGGCATTATGCCTGTAAACGTCAGTGACAGTATGAGTTTAACAAGTTTTCTCTAGTAATCATTTTTTTATTTTTTTTATTTTGACGACTCATTGGTCTAGTGGTTAGTACCCCTGACTGCGAATCCATGGTCCCGGGTTCGATCCCCGGCTGAGACGAACATCGATGTGATGAGCATTTGGTGTTGTGCTTAGGTCTTGGGTATTTAAATATGTATTTATATGTCTATCTATCTATAATATGTATGTATATCCGTAGCCTAGTACCCATAACACAAGCTTCACCAGCTTAGCATGGGACTAGGTCAATTGATGTGAATTGTCTTTAAAAAAAAAAATTCATTAACTCTTATCGTTAAGGCTGCGTTCGCAAGAAACGTTTTCGTTCCATCGTTCTTCACCTACTTTGAAAATCCGACCATGAAAAACGACTTTCATTTTTCGGTTATCATATGACACTCACAAATAACGTGCTGTCTATTGCGATAATATTTTTTTAAATCGGTTTAGTAGATCCGGAAAATTCCCTACAAACTCACAAACTTTACCTGTTCATAATATTAGTTTATTTATTTATTTATTTAGTTATCAAGCCCACGACATCACACACAGTCCTAAATCTACCAATTATTTCACAAAATCTTACATCCAAAATATGCGACAATCAACGCAAGCATAAGTTTCTCAAAAAAAAAAAACAAATAGAAATTAAAAAAAAAAATACAACTAAAACTAACTTGTAAATAAAATATGGTATCGAATTTTAAACTAAATGTGGGTGTTCATATAAAATCCAAATATTTCCTACCATAATTATAATAAACAAGCCGTAAAACGTTGAAATAAATATATTCCTGAGGTGATAAAGGACGTGTTGAGAATTCAGTATAATATGAAGCAGCAAATCATCGACGAACGAGGTGAATCTTAAGCTTTGCATCTTAAACCACATATCACTTTAATATTTTATACCTTCATTCGTATTTTATGATGAAAATTGTATAACGTGCCACGTTATTATGTATTAATCAAGACTTTAGTAAAACAATTCCATTAAATTTAAATGTTAAATTTCAGTTTTCTTTATATAATTTTGTCTATTGATGTGCTTATTTGTTTTATTTTTCGTATATAATATTGTTTATCTATGTAATCTGTTTTGGCTTTCTGTACTGTCTAAGTGTTTGTTTTATAATACTATGTATGTTAGCTGTAAGATTACTTATAATTAAATAAATAAATAAATGAGGTGATACAGCTAGTGTGTGTAGAGGTTATCCATTATAAAGAAACTAATAACTGAAACTATGGATAAATTATGTTACTTTGTAATATTTTTAAGTTTTTGGTTATACGGTCAAAATCTGTTATAGCGACATCGAAGGGACTACTCATATTTGGTCGTAAAACACGATAGCCGTAACAGCTGATGACGTTGTAAGTACCTATTTGCGGTTGCACGGTTAACGTTTAAAAATTTTTCCCCCCCCCTGCCTTTTTTTTTTTTTTCCCCCTTTTTTAAAAACCGGTTTTCCTCTCCCCCCCCTTTTTTTTTTTTTTTTTTTTTTTTTTTTTTTTCCCCCCCCCCCCCCCCCCCCCCCCCATTGACAAGAGTGCACAATAAGTGAATAAAATTTACAGACCAAATAAAAAAAAAGCAAACATACGAAATTAATAACGAAAAACAAAATTACATAATAAAAAAAAATTAACTAAATACTATAGTCACTAACTAATAATAGAACTTTTGCCAGTTCACTCAACAGACTATGTAAAAGGTCCGTTAACCAATGTAATTCGATAACTAAATTAATACAATGTGTTAACGTCACTGTAAAACTTCTTAAAATATACAATTATACAAAATAATCATCGCTTCGCACGTTAAACCTCATATTTGTTTAAACAAGATTAACTCTAGCTCAGAGTTCCCGGTTAGAATGCATATCATCTAAGACGTTGGTTATTCTATCAAGAGCGTACTAATGAGTGGGTGAGATATTCTACCTTGGTATTGAGTAACAAGATTAAACCTACAAAGGCTGCCTGCATGAATACTAAGTCGTGTCTAACACACCTTTAACGAATTTACATCTAGATGTCCTAGTATTCTCATGTGCACTACGTACGAATAATTTGATTGCTTGTATCGTTTGGACATTGAATCTATCACAATTTATCTTGGATTTTTAATTGTATGTGATGAATTAACAAAAAATCTCCATTTAGAGTTTTTAACCGAAAGCACCCCCTTCCCCCCTTAACCATAATATATACCAGATGTTTCCACAATACTTTTGTTAACTTTAAAACAGTAACTATATATACCAGCTGTTCCACACGTTATACTCAATGGACTACAAAGCATTTATCAATAACCAATAGTTTCTGTACAATATTAAGTAAAAATGTAAGCGTCTAAACGCCATAGGTGACCTCATTTTAATTGAACGTCACAAACTATGGAAAATAAATTAGATATTTAAAAATGTAAGTACGAGTATTCTAAATTCAAACGGCAACGTATGAAAGCCATGATCAGACAATAAACGCTTAGCAAACAATTACAAATGCGTGTAACATTCTGAATCAGTGTCCACTGAAATTCCGCCGGGGGACGATATGGGTCTCATTTGACGTTGTCATGCGAGCGG
This sequence comes from Pieris macdunnoughi, assembly GCA_905332375.1. NCBI lineage: Eukaryota > Metazoa > Arthropoda > Insecta > Lepidoptera > Pieridae > Pieris > Pieris macdunnoughi. The sequence goes on from CAJOBZ010000027.1 coordinate 1,087,521, forward strand.
TCGCGGTGTAGCCCGAGAGTCGAATATTAGAACTGATAAGTGCTATTGCAAGGTTTGAAAATAGAACGTGGGTCTGGCGTTACATTCTATTTTTAAATTAAGATCTAGCTTAATTTTAGTTCCGTTTTCATACATGACTTGAGACTCCTTGTCGTGTTTACCTGATTACATAATCGCCTTTAAACAACGTAGGCTAGGTGAAAGCCATAAAAATGATAAAAGGGAATTTTCCGTAATTTAAATATAAAATTAGAAAATGGTTTATGTAAAATGCAAAATATTTAATCATATGAAAACAACATTACCAAAAACCCAGAGCTTTCTGAAACATGAAAGACAATGTCATGCCCTCCAGACTCGTACTTTATAAGGAAGTACATTTGAAAAGCGCTACGAGCTCTCTAGCTATAATAAGCTGCACAAATGATTTCAGCTGTTAAAACGTTGCGCAAACAGCATGCGTTCGTTAGCGCTAATTAGGCGTAGGCTTACTGGCTCATAGCTTTAATATTTAGTGCTGGACTGTTTATGCGTCTTTGAATTCGCAAACAAAAGCAATGATGCTTATCGTGTTTAGGATTTTGCTTGTGACAACTGACATATCTTCTAGTGCTACCTTGAACTCTCTGAAGACGAATTATAGTTGTTCGCGAACAATACTACGGTCGTTGAAATAAATAACATGTTTTTAGCGGCCGTTACTGTATCAGTGCGTTGTTCGCGTCCAACAATTTGATTAAAATATAAATTTTTAGGGATTATAAATTTATTGTTTTATAATTTATTATTTTGTGTAAATATATAATGTCATTGTTGCTATTTACTAAAAAGCAATCTAGACTGATTAAAACAGTTTAATACATTTTTGTTATTGAATAAAATTACCCCAGATTTCTGTATCTGTTTCGTAATCATTTGTTTTTTCTAATAGGCAAGTAAGTGATTAACCTTCTGTGCCTGACTTTTCTCACTATGTTTTCCTTCACTGTACGAGCGTGTTAAATTTGTAGGAAAGTCCGTTGGTGCACCCGGGGTTTGAACCTACGACCACAGGTCGCGTTGATAACATTAAACGTGACATTCGTCTAATATTGAGTGATAATATCCACAATGATTCATTTATTGCGTACTTTTAAAACCACCTTATTCGTACATAGTGAGTCATGACTGATAACATTTAAATAGTTGCAATCCAAGTATTTATCACCGGAAATGATATGAAAGAAGTCTTTACATTTATGTCTTGCGTTAAATACCAAATCTTATACCGCACAGGCAATGTATTTTGAATAAAGTATATTTAGGCCTATTGTTGCCACTTTTTTTTGGGGCACCCTAATTCTCGAGAATTGTAAGTCTTCATTTTATAAGGTTTTTGTGAGTAATTTTAACCTTAAAAAATCCTAAAAATGCTTGTAAACGTTACCAAAAGAACTAGGTATATAAAATGAAAGAAAATCTCCGTTAAAAACTATAATTATATACGAATTAAATATTCCTTAGAAAGCGATTTACTATCCAGATATAAAAAGCGTCACCAAGAAAAATTTAGGAGCCAAAATCATAGAACGCCAAATTCGCCTGTATTGCGGCGTGTTAAACCCGAGAATCGGATCCACAAATGAGACACATGTAACCTATGTCAGGTGGTTTATCAAAGTTTCCCGTTTCAATGGTTGCAATTAACATTTTGTCGCCGTCGGAGACTCGTTGTTAAACTGAACCCGATAGTCCCCTGCTAAATTATCCTCGGTTTTAGATTCCGAACTGCACTGATTAACCGTACAAACTTCAGTGTCGGGAGAATATGATGTGAGTGAATATCGAAATATTTATGTAACATTTCGTAATGATAGTTGTTGCGGACTCCTTTATTTTCTTTTCATCACAGCGTAAACACAATTTGATAGTAAGCGACGAAAGGGTATTTGTCTTAAAACCTAGCACTGATTTCGATTTTACGAAGAGCTAATCTTTTGCATAAGTTTGATTTTTGTTCCTCACAAGGACCATATCTGGTGTAATTCTAATTCAACATATCGCCGGCTTGTCATCCACACATAATCTACAAAACCTATTAATATTAAGTATAATTGTTTAATTAACCCGTCTATATTCAACGTAAATAAAAATATTTGTATTAATAATAAATAGTTATAGAAAATATATATATATATATATATTTATATCATTATTTTTTAATTAACGGATGTTGGAATAGCCCAGTGGGCAGAAAGATGAAATAAATAAGATAATGGGGAAAGATTGGAAAAATAAGAAACAAATAAAAGAATTTGGGGGGGGCCAATCACTCCTTCGGAATTCGTGTACTTAATGTATTTAATATCTTAATGTAACTTCAATTTAAAAAAATTGTTTTATCATATTTGCTATCTACATATTTATTGTATCAACTGTACTCAAAACTGAGTTGGTGCGTTCGAATCGTAGCTGTGCACCCAAGGACGTATACTGTGTGTGCTTTTAACAATTTCCTCGCAAAAACATCGCGAGTTATAAAATGTTTTAGACAATTTAAAACTTTTATTAAAAATACACTTTGTAGACAAGCAAAAATAGAGGAAAATAATGCTTGGAAACATGCTGGGCCTGCTGCTTGACCATAGTACAATCAAACTAGACAAAATTGTTATTTTATTTATTTGCCTTAGCCAATTTGAACAATATAAATAAATCGAAAAATGAGATAAGTGCCTTCTTTGGTGGTCTATGCAATACAAGTTATAGCTTTTTGATCATCTGTTACGATTTTATTTAGCTTATTTAAAATTCATGACGCACTCTTCCGGTGGTTACGAATACCCCACAGTTTACTAAACATACAGTTGTAAAAATCCTGTTAACTGAATTCTTAATTTATTTTATGATGTATTTTAAAGAGCCGTTTCAAAGAAATTGTAGTTTTAAACATGTTAATACAAAAATAGATTTTAGTTTTTGAAGTAATACTTCTTTTGCCGCTTTAGGGAAAAATTATGAGAGTAATTTTTTACGATGCGCGCGCACACTGTCACGAAAAACCGACACCCTGAAGTTAGCATAGTCAACATTTTAAAATAAAAAATGTAAATTTCTTTAATTATCTAGAAATATTTAAATAAACTTTAACTGGATATTGCGTTATAATACAACTTTCAATGTATTAAATACCTTTTATCTATTAGAAAAAAGGTATTTAATAGCGAAAGATAAACATTTTTAAAAGATTTTTTTCTTGTTACGCCAAAGAAGTATAACTTCTAACGCGTGTACATAAGTACACACACGTGTTTTTTTTAAAGACTGATGAGGTATTTGCTCCATTAAAATTATTTACTGCACTAAATTCGTCACTGAAGTGTATTAACTGTATCTGTAAACCGGTTGGGGATACCACTAACCCCTGGTCCGCACCTGTTCTGAATTTACGGTCTATTCAAACTCATTCTTCCGCTTATTTGGTAGGTTCTCTAATTTTATTCACTGCTTTTATTAGCTCAAGCATAGGGGATGAATTTGTCTCTGCATAATTAATAGTCAGGGCTGACACATTAGCAGTACCTACCGATTTAGACAGCCCTCAGAACTATTCAAAACCTTCTTGATGTGCATACATATACATTGCGGACTGCTAGGGGTAATTGTAATGACGATAGCTGAAATTAAAAACATTTAATAAGCCAAAATGCCAGTTGTATTTAAAAAAAGGACCCCGCCATCATCACTCCAATTTAACCTCAAATCGGTGCTACAAAACCTCGGTTAAAATACAAACAATTGTGAGTTTAATTTTTAACCGGTATACTTTTAATATAGCTACTTAAATAAAGAGTTAAAAACGATGTAATGCCAAGCCATACAAACATAACAGACGTCATAACTCATTAAAAAAACTAAAGTGGAAATGGACCGGTCACATTGCCAGCGTTTGTGACCACATTTGGGTAAAAAATACCCTTACTCGGAATGGCCCAGTGGGAAGGAAAAAGGGAGAACGCCCACTAGAAACCTGGGAAGACGGAATAAAAGAGAGCGGAGATGAGAGATAAATGAAAGAATTTGGAGAATTCATTCCGTTGAGGTCGTGTACTTATGTTAAACATAGTTAAATGGACTTAATGAATCATAATATGTAGTAGGTACTTGAAAACAGGCTGTTTTTATTTATTTATACTTTTCGTACTCTGGCAACCCTAAAGTTAGTATGTCACCCGTAATAGTTGGGGTCAGAAAATGCGACAACAGTCAGGATTTTGTTATAGTTTAATGAACCGTGATTGTGTTAAAACACCCCTCAAGCCAATTTAGGACGGTTTTAATGCAATTTTTTGATTAGCCCTTAACAAATGTTACTTTTTATTATTGTTCGGCAATTGCAGTACAAAGCAGCCAGCATCTGTTATCCTGTATGGGCAAATTCGAATCATTGGGGTTGATTAGGAAAATAAAAAATAAATGCGGTCGAGTAATCCGTTTTGATAAGTTTATTGTTGCAATATAAAATATCCGCTGTGTTAAAGCGATAAACTTCAGAGTACCGAATGTCTGCTTGTACGGTTTTTACTATCAGATAGTGTGACTGTTAATTCATTATGATTTTGTGACATGTCTAAAACATAAAAATTATAAAAAAGCAACAAATCTAGCCAAACACGAAATCCACGAGGGCATTGCGCATACACACGTCTAAAATAAAGAATCTACAAGTTGTAAATGTAAACCATTCTCGAATTCACACACACAAAAAATATATAAAAATCGGAGTTTAATTACAAACATACACGAATTTTATATGTAAAGTTGACTTTCACAAAGTCAATCATATTGCCCATTATTCCTACTACACTTGGATCAATAAATTAATTATATTAAAATAAATATAATAATAATAGTATGTAATTTAAACAGCATCGTATTAATTGTGTAAAAATTGTGTAGGAATCGTGTAGTATTACTTTAAAGCGTTAAATTGTCACCTTGGTTCAAAGCCCTTTGATTTTCACATTAGTTTTGCCTTCAAACCTATTCCTGACTTTCAAAAATGTGATTTGTCATAGTTACCGACATTATGCGTTTTTCGATAATAAATACACCACTTTACCGACTCCCGACTCCTTTCACAATTTCATAGAAAGCCTGCCTGGCTTGGCGTTCACTTTGACTAACAAAACATTTAACATCTATCAAATACAACAACTACTCTAATCAGCTTCACTTTATGGACTTTACGACTACAAACTTAAAGTAGGTTTAATCGCCAAGCTGATATACAAACAATAAATCCTCAATCTAGTCTCAGGTATTTAAATCAACAATAATGGCCCATTAAACTCTTTACGTTCACGCAATGCGGTTGGTATCGCAGATAAGTTATACTTTTACGATTAATTTATCGTGCGAATAAACGTCGTTTTAAAATTCCGTTAAACTTTTACCGCCAAAAGTTTAGGTCAAACGATTTTATCGATTTATTCGAAAATAGAACGCAAAGTTGTTCCTATCGAGTTTTTCAAATTTTGTAAGCGAAGTTTTAAACATTTGTCACAGGATTAAACGTATATGCATTGCTCATAATATTAGAAATACTACAAAGGTAATTTTTTTAATGCTATAAATATTGTATTGTCTTCTTCGCTTTCTGTCGTTGTTATGTTGTATATATTCATAAATTCTTTATCTGTAAAATTGTTGTTACAACAATACAGTCTTGCAATGCTCTAACGTTATATTTATTTGTCTTTTCTCTGTTTCTACTTATATATATATAGTGATGCATCTGTTTGTTACCTAATAAATAAATAAGAGATCTCATTGCAACATACTTATAATGAAGGATATAACTATAAACTTAACTTTAACAGCCTTATTTACAAGTCCGTTTATAATACCTCTGTATTATCGTAAACGGTTCTAAATATAACCTAGAAACTAGTAACCCTATCCTGTTTGATTTCCGCCAGCAAGCGTGTCACGCTTCGTCCGGTACAACTGGAACTGGCTACAACCGCTTTCTACATGTCTTCTTTATCAGACATAGACAGACTTTGAAATGAAGAAAATTTCAAATGTACTAAGGAAGTTCTCGACGATATTTAAATTATATTGTCTAAGGAACGAAGGGTTTATATCTAATGTAGTAAAGTGAATTGTTTAATAATTAAAACGCACGTAAGGTTTTAAAACGCGGTCCGATGATAATAAACTGTTACATCCTACGTTGGCTAAAATGTCTGCTAAAAAATAAATCAGTGGCGCTACAATCTCTTTAGGTCTAGGCCTCAGATTTCTGATCATTTTTAAATCTAATAGGCAAGTAGGTGATCAGCCTTCAGTGCCTGACACACGCCGTCGACTTTTTGGGTCTAAGACTTGTCGGTTTCGTCACGATGTTTTCCTTCACCGTTCGAGAAAATGTTAAATGCGTAAATAGAAAGAAAGTCCATTGGCACGGCCGGGGATCGAACCTACGACCTCAGGTATAAGAGTCGCACGCTGAAGCCACTAGGCCAACACTGCTCTAAAAATGTCTGCTAAGTCCACACTTATTTCTTATACCAAGAAAACTTCCTACCTGATGATGAGCTCGCTTCCTTTCCGAGGTAGAAATGCTGTTTAGCTTCTCCACTACATACAAGGGTATGTTTGAGGTAAAACATACCCTTGTATGTATGCCCGGAGTTAAGTTCGGTGGCGGTTGTTTGAGGAATCTTAAATGAAACTCTTTGTTTAAAGCTGGTGTCAACTGGCTTTTTTTTTAATAAAAAAAGGGTGCGTGTACTTATGTACGCGCGTAAGAAGTTATACTTCTTTGGCATTATTAAAAATAGTTTTTGATTGCATGCAAATAATTACAATTAAATAATCAAAGACTGGAAAAGGTCAATAAAGTTCAGTTTACATTTGAAAAATTAAATAAATAAATATTTATTATTATTCTCTTACATTAAGTGTAACATAAATTCTATTATTATTCGAATGTTGTTTTTAAATTATGTCCAATGCCGTAGCATCTTCCGTGGGCAACTTCATTCTGTTAATTTTGAGTCACGGTGCGCGCGCATCGTAAAATTTCACTCTCATCAATTTTTCACAACGCGCCTAAAGAAGCATAACTTATTGAAGGGTAGAATAGTGATACACTAAGATTTAAGAACCCCTTCAATATAAGTGTAGTCGGACAACTTATGTACATTATCGGAAACAAGAATGTTATATTACAATATTATTTATGAGTGTGGGAAAAACTAAAGGGCTCATTTTGGCTTCAAGTGTGCGATAATTGCTAATATTTGGTTTGCGCTTCTATAAACTAAACTAATGTTAGGTTTCATAACTCCGGTTGAGGATTTGCTTTATGACAGCGGTAGAATAAAGTTCATGTATAATTTTCTATAAATGTAGTGCATGCCAGTGTTTTTGTACTACGCAGGCAGATGGAATAGATGTTTGCGTAAAATAAACCATAGTTTCATAGCACGCTCCGCTGAACCCTTTCGGCGAGTCAAATTTCCGAACTAACGGACGACGCATTTTAATGGAAAATTTACTGTCGCCTAGTTTTTCTATTTGGTTGTATGCGTTACGAAATAAAGGCTCTTAATGTTTTTTATACCTTTAATATATTTTTATCGTATTGTTTGTGTTCACGTATGTAACTTGAAAACTATAATTCTTTTGGTTGGCATAAAACCAATACCGCTACAATCTTTTAGGTCTGGGCCTTATTCATTAATTTCTTGATCTGTTCCGTGATTAGACAAGTAGGAGATCAACCTGTGCCCGACACACACCGTCGACTGTTTGGGTCTATGATTGTGTTTTCCTTGTTCACCGTACGACCAAGAGTTAAATGCGCACTGTGAAAGTCACAGTGCACAGTCGGAGATCGAACCTTCGACCCCAGGGATGAGGATCGCACATTGAAGCCACTAGGCCAACACTGTTCAAGCAGTCATAAAACCTATTAAAATTTACCAATAATTATATGTCAAACCTCAGACAGAAGGTAAAAGTATATCTGTCGGAGCAATGGCATTACTGTCAGCTGCCATTGTCATTATATGTCACTCATATATAAATAACGTCAGTCAAATTAGTTCAAAGCCGTTACTAGTTGTGTTTGTGTTACTATTCAGCTGATAGTAACGCTATTGCTCCAACATATATATTAAGATATATGACTTTAAATGCAAATAAAATTTTTCTCAAACTAAATCCTATTATTCTAAAGTTTTTTTATTAAAAGCACATTTAAAAGTCGCACTCCAGCGTTTACAAATACATGAACTGATATGCATATTCAAATAGCAAACAATTGTTTCAGTAATTTATTCATAAATCTAAAATGTTTCTAAAATTATCCATCTGAAATTATGATTCCACACAGTTCTTAAAATATTCCACCGCCCACTTTACATCACTTGAGATTCTAATTCTCTGACAAATTAAATTTACTTAATGAAAAAATTTACACCACAAACATCTTCAATTTAATGTGTGTGATATTATTAATTTTGTTACAATTTTATTAAAATAATTAATTGAAATATTTATTAAACTTCTTTCACGTGAATTATTTATGTAACTTGATGTTTCGATAGCTCAAATAACGATACGATAACTCAATAAGAGACTAGTAGTACTCGGGTCATCCAATCCACATTTAGTGTTTAATAATTTACTATTTAATTATTTAGTAAGCCTTTACTTATTTCCAACCTTAACCCAACCAAACACTAAACTTTATTTAATTGAATACAGTCTAAATTACATTTTATATTTATACATACACGTCAAAATTTTAAATGCGTTTAGCTTTTGTACTGGGCAACATCTACAAATACTGTCTAGAACATAGCTTCAGTAAATCTCTAGGAAATAATTATCTACTTCATTAAATCAATGAAGCAGAAACAATATTGTTTTTTAAAACGTATTATCCTAATGCATTGAGATAATTTTCAAACATCGAATCAAGGGATTTGTCTATTGATTCCTGTAAATTCTGTATGGTTTTATTTGTGATACTATTCTTTGGAAATTCTAATATTGTGAAAGCTAAAGGTGTTGGGTACAATTTATAAGCGCGTTTTTAGCGGTAGAATAAAGATGTTAAAGAGAAAAGAAGAGACTAAAATAATTGAGAACGGATATCTATTCTCGGTTCTCTTTGTTCTGAGGTTATGAAAAGTCGAGACTCAGCGAAAAATCTCATACGATTTGAAGTAACGAAGTCTGAAGCACTTTAGTAATTATAAGCGGAATTAAACATCAACTGTCTGCGAAATCGATTAAAACACGCCCTTGTAAGCTTCATACAATGTTTTCTAACTTTTACCAGTGAAAGTTAATTACTTTATCGACCGTTTCCGTTACAATATCTGCAGTTTGGCGTTATATTTAAGTTTTTGATATTAAAACCGGTGGCTTTCTCCTGTCGTGTTATGTTACAAAAAAAACTTTGATGAAGGAAAGTGCTATAGACGTTTAATATTAAACTTAAATATTAAATGAAATGGATAAATGAAAAGTTCCTACTATAGTTCAATAAAGGTTTAAAAAAATATATAAATGAAGATATAGGTCAAATAAACAATAGGTTTATTTAAATTATTAAACCAAATTGTAATTTAGAAATATTAAACTACTTTAAATACCCGTCAACCAAAAAAAATGGACGCACCTTCATTCAAAAAATAAAATACAATATGTGCTTGGCAGACTAAATTGATCAAAATATAATATAAAACCGATTCCAACGATACGATATTAATCGATCAAATTGCAAACCTTTTTTGAAGTCGGTTAAAAGTAAATTTAGTTTAGGAGGAATTATGACAGGTGTTCATAATTTTGTAAAATGTTTATCAATTCATTGTCTAGTTAACACTACTCTACATAATAAAACAGCCACTTTTTATACTCTCTGACTTAGCCTTATCCCTTTATGTGAGTGTGACCCCTTGACACGGAAAAAAATCATTCTCGTAATTCTTCAGCCACACATCGTTAGTGTAGCCACATTAAAAATCTCCACGAGTCCTTGAGACGTAATGACCGTATTAATGAAATGGAACTCGGTAAAAATTGCAATTATTAAGGGTCGACCTAGTAGCTAATGTGTTTATGGGTTATGTTATAGGTAATTTATTATTATAAATAGATTTTATTATTTCTTAAAATGGTCCTAATACACGCAAAACCCCTGACATAGGATAGTCTTCGATGTCGAAGAATGTCTTCTGGAATCCAAAATCGGGGACTTCCGTCGTCATATTGAGCCTACCTCATTTATAATTTGTATTTTCTATTATAATTAGACATTTTTCATTTTTTAGTATTTATTAGTGAGTATACAATTAGTTTTTAAATTAATTTTCTTTTGTTTGTTTCAAGATGATGTAAGATTTTATTGTAACACCCTTGGCAGACCTTTTTAAATAAATAAGTGAACAAGAGAGATTTATTATTCTATTATACTCGTCTGAGACAGAGAAATATCTTTATATTTCAATATTCCCATAACAGTAATAATAATCTGTCAAGATTAAGATTACTTACTGCATTATTAGTAGAACAGGGGGCTAACGGGCAGAAGGCTCACTTATTATTAGATGCCGCCCTTCTTGGACAATTATAATGCATACATTTTACAATAAACTCAAACTTATTTAATTTCCGTTTATTTATTTTTTAACTTTTTCACTATAAATAACTTTCAGTATTTTAACTAAAAACCCCAGGACGCGGTCATCCCAGCTTTCATCTCATATTTTATGAATTATGGTCTAGCCTTGTTTTAAAATCACGTCGTGTCGCATCTCAAACTAGTGCAAAGATAGTTCTAACTTTATACGCCCATTAAATTGTTGTAAACTTTCAATCAAAACTTTCCGACTTTCCACAACTCCTGCCAAATTGTATGATACATTATCTTCAGAAATTGGGACACTAAATAGAATACAACAGTTTAGCAATTTCTCGTATATATATACGACCTTTATTTATCTATTTATAAAAGCTTGCCTACACTCGGTACTCTGATACATTGGTACAAGATAAATAAAATTCAATATTTCATTTGACAAGCACTTAGGCAAACATAACATACACGAAGAGGTTAAAAAAATTACCCAAACAATTAAATTATAATTTTTTGTTTTTATCAATTACTGAATAATTAATGTAATTACAATATTGATACTTATTTTTCTCGAGTAATTTTCTTTGCGAGCGATATTTGCTTACACGTATAGCTCGCAGCTTCGAACGTTGAGTTTATCTATTCTAGAATGTTTTCGGAGATTTTAAACAATTATCGTGATAATTCAGTCAGTTTACGTAAACATATATATAGAATAATATACCTTAACCTTAAAGAGAGGGAGACAACTTAGAAGGTGGATAGACCACATTAAAGAAACAGCAGAGAGTGGCACTGTGCATAGAGGAATGGCGGGATTTGGAAATGACCTTTGTCAAAAAGTGCACACAGATACACTAGAAGATGATTAAAATGTGTTTAAATATAAATGTATCTGAATAAAGGCTATTATTATTATTATACCTTAAGCTTCCTAAGTATCTCACTTTTAGTAAAAACGATCATTTTATAATATGTAAGGACGTAATAAAGAACCAGATTCGAGCGAATCCAACTTGAATAAAATTCTGTCAAACTCCTTATAACCTGGCTCAAAAGTAGATTGAGACTCGAGGTTACCTTGAACACTTCACCTACCGGTTACCGAGAAAAGTTAGAATGTAATACGTAGTAATCAAGCTTATTATCATTCATGAGAGCCGGAACAATCTATATGCAAAATAGGTGTAAACAAACGTATACGTGTATTCAAGTGCGAAATTTAAGTGAATTTTAAACATGTGATATTCAGGATTAAATGCCTAATACCTCGAAATCACGCCAACATCGAAACAATTTCGCCTGAAAATACACATATTATATTATTATACTTGTCATTTTTAACGCTTTCACCCGTCGAGGATTATGCAGTAAGGGAAATGTAGTAGAAATTGTTACATATTTTAATTAGATTTTTCTTCACCAACGGTAAAAACAAGGGGAGAACTGCGAAAAACCAAAGTAATTTAACAAAGGAACCGAATCTGATTGCACCCGTAAATCCCTCAAATCCGAATAATCAAATATATTACACGAAAATCCGGGCTATAAATCATAGATGTTTAATGGGAAATTGTGTTAAAAGCAATTTTTGACTAACACGAGAAAACTTTGTACGTTAAACATTTTTACTTTTATTTATTTTGACGCGAAACACATGGTATGTTTTACAGATTCTTTCTAGAAGCTAAGTTGTTTGTGTGACAGGTTGAACGCACCAATTTTAGTAAGTTCGGGTTCGAATTGAAGAGTATTATTGAAATAAAGCTTTAGGCTTACATATAACGAATTAAACCGTAGTTGTAGTTGATAGGCGGATCCTATTTAACGATGACAATCTATGCTTGTTTCACGTGTAACTTAATTATACCAATAGCTGCATGTAAGTTATATAGAAATGGAGAATCTAATGTCTGTAATTATATAACATTACATATTCACACACACATACACGCGAATGCAAACATAGCCTATCATTTATACATGTATTTATTTCTATATACTTAAGTTATGGGAGAGCTGGAACAAGTAATTTTTTTATTTACTTAAAAGGGGCCACACATTGTACATATTTCTAGTTACAGTAAGGTATAAAATCAAATTAAAATTAATGAATTTATGTTGGAATATTATCAGAAATAGTTGAAATAAGCATGTACATCTATGAGACACCAAAACCCTTCTAAACCAAATCCCCTACAACACTAATAAAAAATCTGTTGCCAAGTCAATTTCGGCTGGAAGACACTTAATTTTATTGCCCGCCCATCTTCATTGAATCGTTTAACGGCTACGCTTGTTCAATTAAAATCAAATTTACTTCCCCGTGTTTAATAAGTGACACGTAAAGACTTCAACTTGTTGATTTACGACGCCTTGAAATGATCGAGAACTTTCGACGGTACCTTTTACTTGTTTTGTAATTTGTTTCTAAAATACATGTTAAACTTTGTTTTTGTGAATAACATACTGTTGGGTTTTATACACCTACATAGTTTAGTATTTCATGAGTTTCTAAAAGGGCTAAAATTGTTTGCTTTGGACCCCAGGAGAAGATGAAACGCTGTGATACGGTCGTATTATGGTAGATTAAGCGGCATTTAAAATGTTATATAGTATTTTCACTTGCTGTTACTAATCGAGAGTACGTAAATAGCATACAGTGTTGGAACCTGGAGTTCGAATTTTAAATTTAAAATAACTGCTCGTGTCGATTGATTCTGATTGGTTAATGGCATCTCTTAAAATATAAAGTCTATAAAATCGTTAGAGATTAGTCAAAATCTAACGATTTTACTGGGAATTATTACGTGCTTTTCAAAAAAATATAGTATTGATAACATTAATAATTGTGCTCTATTTCTATGACGATAGTAGAAATGCACGTCTTCTGACTAATGATGCAGTTTCCTTTGCATTTATAAGGAAAATTTTCTTGAGTCAATATTTATTTGTTACAGAACGATGTTTGTAAATAATTGTGTCTCTTATTTTGATCCATAAAGTACGCAAAGAAAATAACTAAACTAGAAAAAAACGTCGTGTGTCGTGGGGTTAGCTAATCATAGTAAATATCTACATTTGTTCTAAAAATATATTGGCGAGTAAATATAATCTATGATCTTTCCCCTGGATTAGGGGATTAATATAATCTAATATATAAAATTCTCGTGTCGCGGTGTTTGTGTGTGTTAAACTCCTCCGAAACGGCTCGACCGATTCTCATGAAATTTTGTGTGCATATTGGGTATGTCTGAGAATCGGACAACATCTATTTTACATCCCCCTAAATATTTTTTTATTTTTAGATATTTTTTTTCTGTTTTTATTTTTGTATGATACAGCATTAAAAAATATATACAACCCCTAACTCTCACCCCTCTACGATCAACCCCTATTTTTTTTATTATAAATGATATACATGGCAAAACGACGTTTGCCCGGTCAGCTAGTAATTTATAATATACACTAACGTCATGTTACAAACTTTTTCTCATAAATTAATCGAATTAAGTATAATTAAGTACCATATCTAGCGTGCGTTCATAAATATTGACAGCTGTGCTTTTAAGAAGATCCGAAGCAAGCACAGTAGACTACGGTAATTTGTAAAATCGAATAGCTATCAAAGTATATTTACAGTTATGTATATTGTATGTATGGAAAAGTTATGAAGCGGTCTGAAACTAAACGAACATTTATCTTTCGATAAGACTTTGTAGTAAACTATAGTTACAACTTATTATTGCTACACGACTTCTAGACGCCTAGACTGCCCAGATCACATGAATTTCACTAAATAAACCTATTATCATAACGCGCCCATAAATAGAATTTCTATATACATTGATGCCTTTTCTCATATTGACGTCTAATAAAAAAAAAAACAAGAATGTTTTTTTTAACTACTGCATATATTTTAAACATTAATTATAACTTTTATACTTACTTAAAGGCAAGGTGTTTTTATAGTGTGCGAGAGTTTTTAGATCATAAGTTTTTACAAAAATTATAAATAACTTAACATTTGCATGCCTATTTTTATATGGCTGATTGTGCGGCTTCTTATAATTAATCAATGTGAATGTACCACTTTCTTTGCAAATAAACGATTTATAATTATTATTAATCTTAGCTTTAAAAAAAACAACTCTCATTCATCTCTCAGTCTTCGCAAACCTTCAAAAATACATCCCGTGCAGAACAGAAACTTGAGGTAACGGTTAGCAGGGAAATTATATACGGCATTGATGTACAAAATGAAATATTAAGTAAATAGTCACAGTCTCATACAGACACACCAACATTTCAGTAAGATATGGCTTATTATTATGGCTTAGTATTTCCATACCAAAGTAATGTGATACTCCTCAATATTACTCGAAACTATTAACTAAAACAAAATGTGTATTTATAACTATCGCTAGAATAATTGATCTTTAATATGTATTATTCTTCTTTACAGGTAAATACAAATATGAATACAACAGCTGATTTCTATTAAGATATTCAAAAATGGTAAGTGATTCTCATATGCGTTCATTTAGATTGTGATTTAGATCTGCGCCGAAATGTGGGAAGGAAATTTAGTTGTCGATAGAGGACGCTTATAACAGTAATTTCTGGTAGATAATAAGCCACCATTATTTCGTAAATTAGTTTTTTATTTACTGATATCATGTATAGTTTTCTAAACCTGTTTTTACGTCAATAATATATAGCATTTGGCGTTTAACATTTGTTTAGAATTCTTAAATCTACGTATCTCTTGAATAGAATATAGAATAATATAACTGAATATAAAATAATAGGAAATAGAATTTGTTTTTTTTTTATTTCTTTTGTATTTACTAAAGCTTGCCAACGCACACTGATACATTGGTACATAAAGAAAAATTAAATACAACATTAATGTGACAAGCGATATATATAATAATAACGAACATTGTTCCTTACAAACGTTTCATAAAATCAGTCTAATTGCACTCTTTTAACTGAAGTACTCTATGTCAAGGACGAGAACTTAATGATTTAATAGATTCGATTCAACGAAATACATTTAATAAATAAACTGACAGAAAGATTGATGTATTCAAATGATGTTGTATGATATTACCCATAATAAAAGTAAATAATGATTTCCAGGAATACACTTTCATAGCATTTCCAAATACATAACGAAAATCAAATACAACAAATTGAAATCTATCGGGTATAGACAAACAGACGTGCGCGATCGTTTTGCAACAGTGTTGAATTTTTATAGTGGTACAATATTCTCACGATTCCTAGTCCTTTAACAAATATTTATAATTTGTTTAATGTATAGTCAGCACGTTTTGTATTCAAAGTTTAACGACTCATTTTAGATCATGGTCATCGATATCTCGATGTTTTGTATGCAATTTCGATGTATTTCTCAAAATCCGCGGCGTAATAACTTAAGATTGAATTAGGAAACGCAATCTCTATCTCTATTGGGAGTTACAGCGTATCGGTGGTCAGCTAAAGTTTGTTTTTTAATCACCGGAGATTTATATAGATTATTGGTTGTATTGAAATGTTGGATATACTCGTATGTATGTGCAGCTTGCAGCATTATAAACTTTTCTCGTGGTATAAATGAGATTCCTACGAATCACAACAGCTTACCTCGAAACTTCAAAAGCAATTTAGGCTGGAACGCACTTGCGAGTTTTCTGGCAGTGTAAGTGTCCATGGGCGGGGCGTTATCAATCCAATTATCTATTTGTTTTGTTGATTTTTGAAATTGGTTGTATTGGGCTGGTACAGGCAGTGTAATCTCACAGATGCTAAATTTTATTTTTGATTCACTGAACGGTTTGAATACTGCAGTTTTATGGAGAAAATTTCAAAGTACAATATTTATTGTCAGCTCTATAAACATGGTTTTGTTATTCTATTATTTTACGTAGCTTCGATTGTTGCATTTTGTGTTTTTAAGGAAGTTGTGCACTTCAAGTATGATTTGAAATTTTCTCGTATACCAATACATTGTGAATTGGTATACATATTTTATAGTAAAGGATCGCAAGAGATGGGCGGAAGTGCGGTTTTTAAATTGTTATACAACAAAAAAAAAAAAAATCTACTCTACGTACAGCTAGCTAGTTTTACAGTGATAGTCCGTTGCTAAAATTGCAAGTAAAATATATTTTAGGTAACAAACAGGTTATCCTTTTTTGTATTAAAGATACTATAAAAGTACAATAACCATACTTTAGTTATCAGAACAATAATATTCAACTTTATAGGAGTTTGGGCAGTCGCCCAACTTGACCGAAAACAAACGTCAAGAACAATATTGTTCCGAATCACAAAATTCAAATCTAGCAAAGATGAATTTTACTAAAAGTTTGAACTAGTTGGTATAACTTCGGAAGTTTGATTTGATCAATTGTGAATTGGGATTGTATGGATTTCATCCATTTGTTAAGCGAATCTTAAGTTATACTGATGTTCAGCCACTGAATAAATGGTGGTGAACCTACTGTTATACAGGGTGAGTCTAGCAAGACAACTTAAAAAACTTGCGTGAGTACAAAGTACACATGTCAAAAGTGAAACTTCTTTGGTAATCTAATTTTTAAGTCTTATTTATACAAATCTAAACTTTAGATTTCCGAGACTTAGAGGGAGGGAAAAAGGAATGTTAGGAATTTAATGAATTTAATTGTCATTAAAATATTAAGTGTCGAAAATTATTACAAATTATAAATTTAATATTTTAATTTATTTCGTCGATAATAAAAACACGTGACATTTTAATTTACAATTCGTAATAAATACTAATATTTCATAAATTCTCTTTACGAAATTAAAATTTTAAAAATAGAATTTCTATAAGTTAATTCACCCGTCTTACTCTCTCTCAATCGCTCTCTCCCTTTTCTTCGACAAAAACGCTACACATCTTCGTGACGTTCCGTAAAAATGTTACCTTCATGCGTTTAAAGATGTTTCACTTCAAAATTACACATGTGTAGTGGCCCATTTCCCATAATTATATTATTTAAATTTGAATTAATAATAAGTAGGTATGTAATGCATTTTATATCTCTTTATCGTTACGTTATCAATCAATGTCAAGATAAATGCAGCCATATCAAGACTGCTACCTGATACAGATAGGTTTGAAATAATTTTCGGTAACCCTTTGTGATTTATTTAAATTAATACATAGTCATACCAAAAAGTTTAAGTATGTAAAGGTATCTACGCTCTTTTCTTGAACGACCGTAAGTCGAATTGGTTCGGAAATACTTCAGTCGATTTATATGATAATGCCGCTTATGATATATTCGCATATATACCAATTGAGACGTTTCATATTTATTTAATCAAGGTAATGATCAATGTTTTTAATAAAAAATCGTCGTATGAAACGCCTTGTTCATAGTAGTAGTAGTCCTAATCTCTAAACTTATTAAAATTCACTAAACGAGAAATTATCGAGCGTATTAATTAAGCGTAATTAAGTGCGTATTAATATTTAATCAAGTTATTGATCAAAGTTTATAATAAAAAATGTGTATGAAACCTGTCATAGTAGTAGTAGTAGGAGTCCTAATCTCTTAATATTAAAATTCACTAAATGAGAAATTATCGAGCGTATTAATTAAGCGTAATTAAGTGCGTATTAATATTTAATCAAGTTAATGATCAAAGTTTTATAATAAAAAATCGTCGTATGAAACGCCATGTTCATAGTAGTAGTACCTAGTCCTAATCTCTAAAATTATTAACATTCACTAAACGAGAAATTATCGAGCGTATTAATTAAGCGTAATTAAGTGAGTATTAATATTTAATCAAGTTAATGATCAAAGTTTTATAATAAAAAATCGTCGTTTGAAACACCTTGTTCATAGTAGTAGTAGTCCTAATCTCTAAACTTATTAACATTCACTAAACGAGAAATTATCGAGCGTAATATTCTTTAACGACTCAACGCATCACTGAGGTCACTAACCTAAGTGAACTATGGTAATCTTTTTTTCGTTCTTAATTGACAAGTCTCGCGGTTGAGTCAGTGTGCTCCGAATTGGGACGGAAATGTGAATTTAAACGAATATCTTAATGATTAGAAATATATCATTCTTATAATTTGTACTACTTATTTATCTTTATTGCATATCAGTACAAAACCGATTTACCTTCATGAGGAAAAATATAAAGATTTAAACGAGCAATAAACTATAAAAATAAATATTGAATCAATTTAAAATCATTTATTCATTTAGGTAACACAATGTACACTTATTAACGTCAGAAAGAAATACATATTAAATGCTTCTAATTGTACATTTGAAATGAGAAAAAAAATAAAGACTTAAACGAAACTAGTAATAAACTATAAAAATAATGATGAAGTTGGTATAAATAAAGTATTGCAGAATTCTTACAAAAGGCTGGGAAAGTATTTTAAAGTGATAACATGATATGTATCAGAATAGCATCGTCTCAACGTTAATATAAGATATAATTAAAAACCTATTTATAGTTTGATATACGATTCCATAAACACAAATTATAATATTTCATTGATTTATTTATCAACACTTATATATAAGGTTAGCGCAAGAAGTACGTAAGTAAAACTTCATTAGACAAAATGAAACTATGAATGATACTATAACTACTATTATTTATAAAACATGACGTGTTTTGGAACTACCGCGAACTGTACGAACTCATCGACTTTCCATATAATATTTTGTATAATTGCTACACGTATTCTATTTGACCAAGGCATGTTCATGCTTTCGTTGAATTCCTTTTGCGTCTTAAGATTTCCATACAAATTTTACAATAGTTCTGTTATAAGCATTAATATTTCCGAATTATTTCGTTCACACAAATGTTTCTATTGTGGTTATTGCACCACTAAAATGCCATTTAGAAATCATAAGATATTGTTACTGCATTGTGGTTTGAGTGCAACATTCCATTTGCGAACAAAAGCTGCGCCTGCGTCTAAGATTCAGAGATAACCGATCGAGGCCATTCGCTTATGTTGCTGTCCTTTATACCCCACGTCGTTATCTTATCTTTCCTCTCTCTTATGAATATTAAATAGTGTTAACTTCGTTAGTAACCTAACAGAGGTTAGAGGTGACGCTTGGACTCTATCGTAAGTTAATGCTAAAAATTGTCGATGGATTTTGTTTGTTTGTCAGTAGCATACTGTACTAAGAGTAAAATTATAACACAAATGGCGAACTTACAGAACGAACACACGAAAGTATTTTTCAACAGCTGTCCCCGCGAACTTCATTTATAGCCTTTTAATAATTTTTTTAATTTGCCTACCTTTTGAGTAGGTACCTACATACCAACATATGGAACATTTTGCTATGCTACTCCAATGTTCGCTTTTCGGGAAGAAAAAGCTATATACTAAATAAAACTTTTTTTATTGAATACATTGTTATATTCTAATAACATAACAATTTTTTTTAATCATAATACTTAATGCACTAAAACCAGTGTTTTCATGATATTTAGTACAATAAATGTACTACAACTATAAATTACTACATTGTTGCATTATTAACTAGTCCATAGAACAAGTATGGCCTCCGAAGCCCTAATGTGACCAATCATCAAATGACATTCATTATTATGAGTGCTTTATTGAAATGACGTACGTATCGTATACACGAATTTAAACACGCAGGCTCAAAACCGCAACTAAACGTTAAAATAATTTGACGATTTGTAATCATTAGAGATTTCTTAAAGAGATCCAGGCAATTATAACCGATTAATATAACACGCATTGTGATTGTGATATTAATAGTAGAATGGTATTTTATATACTAATTACTTTGTAGTCATGTATTTTATTTATTTGAATTGAATCTTTGAATCGTCATTAGAGACCAACCACAATGCATATTCACTACTAAATCTACTTGTCGTGTGAGTAAGAAACAGAATTTAAAATTCGAACACTCTCTCGCTCTCAGTTTCTATGCGTAATCAGTATGTAAAATATTAATTCAGTATGTAAAATATTCCATTCTATCGGATCGAGCTTGGCAGATATCGTCAATCAATTACGATATGTCACATACATTCATCATGCACACGTCAACTCACTGCACGCTTAGATTAAGATGGAGAATAACTGGATCTGGAGATAGTCCGATAGTCTGAGTACATATATTGTAAGTAGCTTTTATATTGGGTGAACTTTTAATACCGTTGCATGTTTCATGTGGTTAGTATATATACGCAATACTCGCTTTGGTTTGAGATCGTGTATTTTAATCCTAGGTATGCACCAATAATGTTTTATTTTATTTATTAGCCCCACTATTATTAAATAATTATGATTCTTAGTTAGCCCTTCATAAAATATGTGTATAAATTTGACAATTTGATATTGACCTGCTATTAGTTTGTGAGATACAGTATTTTGAGTGGAGGAACTTTCATTTAAAAAAATGCATAAAAAGGAATTTCCTGTGTTAAGGAATTATAGTTCAAATACACGTGCAGGGTATAAATCCTTCAGTAATAGAGCACGGAACCCCTCTTAGAGCCAAACCTTCTGAGTGAGGCCCTAGCAACACAACATATGCAAATTCAGATATGAGTTTGCACTATTTCCCAGAAGTTTTTATTTACATCATCACTCAATATTTTCAAAGTGGCCTGAGGCTCTTCGCTAGAAATGATTAAGCGTCAAAGTAAATAGCTATTAAATAATCAAGTTCAGATGAATGGTACATTAAATAACGCTTAATGGATGATTTTGTTCGGGCCAATTTCCTTTTGTTTCTAGACATATTTTGGCGAACGCGGTCGAGCCAATCAATTTTCTGCTTCCCTATAAATCATCTTAGCTGTCTCTGGAATCGTGACGTGTCTGAAGTAAGAAGAATGTTCGGATTACTTTTGAGCAGTTTCTTTTCGCGAGATAAAACATATTGAGCCCATAATTTGGGTTGGTTTGGATGAAATGTTTAAGCGGTTTTTGACAAACGAGAGTGGATTTTAGTATACATTGAGGTAGAGAATTGTTTTTTAATAGAATCTTCAAAATCTCTGTCTGGTTACAAGTATTGATTTAGTACACGCAAAACAAAGATTATCTTAGTAGACATATCAGCATTTATTACAAACAAAAACACACACACAAAAACACACAAAATAACAATAATCAAAGAAAAAAATTAATTTATAATAAAAAAATTTTTTGTTTTTTCTTTCATTTGCGTTAATTTAGGTAATGCGTGTGTGCTGTGGCTGTAATTGGACCTGGCTCAGCATTTTGCTGAGGAGCAGAATGTTCCACATCGCTGGTCATTCTGCCAGAGACCACATCAGCTAGTTTGCGCCTCAGTCGCAAAAAAAGAAAAAAAAAATGTATTAATACTTAGTAGAAAAATACGAGTACGAGTTTTATCGATTATCGCTGCCTAAATTTAGAATAAAATGTTATTAACTAACCAATTTTTATACATTCAACTGCGTATAATATGTTGTAGCTAGGTGTAGGATTACTTGAAGAAAAATAATTACACTTTGCCGTACACAGACTCGTTAATTAAGGGTCAAGACTTATTTATTTTAATACATTTATGAGAGATCAGATATTATTTGTTAAAGATGCCTTTCTAAATGGCCGTAGCGCCCATCAATTGCGGCTTTCCGGCTTCATAAATCATTTGCGATGTCGCGCCAACGAGCGATGAGCAATTTGTGAATACTTCCTATTGTTTATGGTCTTAACAACTTTTGAAATTTATCAGTGTAAGGGTATCGTATATATCTTATATGTATTGTCTATGCTACGTGATTACGTTTAAAAAGTGTTCAAAACGTTATTCCTTTTTAATTGAGTTCAATTTGGCTTATTTCTTTTACTAATTTTTATTTCGTCAATAACAACTATACATTTTTTTTATGTCAAATCTCATTTTGTTTATAGGTTCCTCTTGTTTTTTCCGTAGTATTTTCGTACATATAGCCTGTATCCATGAAATAAATACTTTCGGTGTATAATCGAATCTTGTTCCACCCTAAATGCATTAAGTAATAGAGGCCACGGTTGCATTGTAACAAAGGTATCGATCCCTAATTAATCTATTAACGGAAAGGCTCAGAAATTGTGCCCCTGAAATTCAATTATTTCATTGAATTACAGGGTCTTATATGACATAATAGCCACCAATTACGTTATTTCGGCCAATGTGCCGCGTTCATTTATCTGCCCCTGGTCGTTTAAAGGCAAAATCTGAGGCAAAATAATAGGATCATGATTGATTTTTCCACCTATAAATTAGAAAATATGTATTTAGACTTTCTTATAAATGCATTGGTATGGACTCGTTTAGCAAAAGACAGGAATACGTGGAAATCTTTAGAGGAGGCCTTTGTCGACAGACAAGCTGTTCCAGACAAACATCCAGTTGCCGAACATACAATGATTAAACCAATTTAATTTAGTAAGTACTTCGAAAGTAATTTAAATTTAATTTAGTAGAAAAGTATTTAGAAAGTAATTATGTTAGGCATGTATTAATTAATGAGTATTATTGTAAGATAGAAACAGCAATAAAGGCTATTTTATTTTATTTTATTTATTTATTATTTATTTATATAAATGCATTATGTTTTAAGTTTTTTCGATGACAGATGTTCAGAACAAGGCGTTTATATATAATTTATTGTATAGGTCCCGTCTTGGTCACGAATGTTTTCTACATTTACTTAATTGATTATTTCAAGGCAAGTTGTTCTATGTCTATGTGTTTTAGTATGTAATACGTCGTCCATTTTTGTTTATAAGATATTCCAGTTTTCTCATATAATAATTTAACCTACTGGCTAGTATTCATAGCGCACATGGATGGAATGTTTCATGATGGACCGAACGCATGACTTCTGGGTTGATAATCGTACTCTAAAGTGCTTATAGTATAAATCTATAAAATTCACGAGATTTATTTAATAAACTTATTTTATATATAATTTAATATTCAATAAATATATCCATTTGGTTCCTACAAATTTAGTCAGAGTATGTTTAATTAATATAAAAAAAAAAAAATTATAATTGCATGTAGTAAATTTTTAAATTTTCAATCAATATTTTTAATAGGTAGTATTATATATGTATCATATAACCTTCTTTTATACTAAAGATGTAATATACTTTAGTGTCACATAAAAAATATAAATAAATAATTAATTGATTAAAAACAACCTAACTTTGATATTCTATGGGCTTCATACGTTCGATTGGTATAGAATTTATCTAATAATCATACCGGTGAAATGTTTAAAAAAAAAATGTTTTTTAATTAATTAAACATACTCTGGACTGAAATTTGCTAGGCAACCCATATGGATTATATTTATTGACATATTAAATTATATATAAAATAAGTTTCATTAAATAAGCATCTCGGTTAGCGGGATCTTAGACCATTATGCTCGCCTTCCACTGCAAGCGGAACGGACCCATTGCGGACTCCGCTATACTCGTAACGATGATTTTCATACATTTTCATTTTCATTTCCGTGGGAAACTCGGTCAACTCGCTAACCTCATGTGTGATTCTTTCAACTCGCTCTCTCTGCTGCGCTCGTTTCCGCTTTGGTGGAAGCACATGTATAAAAATCATCATTACGAGTTAAAAAGTATAAAGATCTACTTTTTGTATCAACCTCTTATTCATCCCTATGACAGCATTTTCCTTTTGAAAGTGGTCTTAAGATAACCGATAACAAATTTCATATACACTACACAAAAATCACGAGAATTTATTTCATACGAAACGCATTTCATCTAATTCCTCTTTTTAATTATGTATGGGCTAAATGAGCTACTTGTGACGAGGCCTGTTTTGAGAGACCTGACAGTGGCATACAGTTTTAATATGCATTTCTTGATGAGAACATGCATTATTTTAAACGCGTAATACTTTTTATTGTCTGTATGATTTTTGAAAATGGAATTAAAACTGCAAATGTTTTACAAGTAATCTGGTTTCGCGTAAGTTCAGTTTAATTTTGACTGTTATAATTTTTTATGTAATTGTTTATTATCTTTTTCCATTTCCATTAAAGGTTAATTAACCCTTTTTGTGGAGTTTCCAATTAATAAATTTTTACTTCAAAATATTTATGATAAAACCAATTGTTTTTTCAGTTTTTGATGAATTTTTCAGTTTTTGATGGAAGTATTGTTTATTTGTTGTGCATTATTTTCTTAAAGCTGTTTTCTAAGGCCTATGTTGCCGGTAAAAGCGTAATAACAATTTTGTATTACATATTATGCAATACGCGAAATATAAGATTGATTTGATTTACATTTCGCGTGAGACTTACTTGTGATAATAACAACTGAGATTAAGCTAGAAATAGTTCAGGTATCTTCATTTAAAATTGCAAAGCAAAATGCACAGATTTTGGGGTCTGCGCTAATTTAACATTGTAATTCGAATGTTAGTTAATGGCTACTCTTAGCACTAATTAGCTACTTGACACTTAACTCGTACCTTGGCAAAAAGAACGAATATTTTCGAGAATTTATTTAGGAATTCGGTCATTTCAGCTCAATAACTCAATTGTAATGTATTAATTATGAAAGAATTAATTATTACAATAGTGTATAAAACTGTACATAAAAGAGTATTAAAACCGAGTGTCATTAAATTTAAACATATTTTATACGCTAATTATTAAATAATATAAACTTTTTTTTTCGTATTTTATGCATATAATAACATTAGTTTTTTTCAAATTTTAAAGGGAAATCATAGTGCTTCGGGTGGCTCTTTCATCCTTTGTAAAAATATATGAAAATTGTGAGGAAGCGTAAGATGTGAGGAACTTATTAATTAACGAAGTAAATAAAAATTATATACATGAGTTTAGTGTTAAATTATAGACATACATATGTTCGTAAGTATGTCTTGTTTACTTTCCAATATACTTTTGTTATCACTACGTGTTGCCATAGACCAATTTCTCCACAAAATTAAGACTTAGTACTTTGAAAACGCATTTAGGTCACTTAGCACTCAGAAACTGTTACATTGCAATCAATGGAAAGTTGTTGAAATTAACTTCTAAATTACGAAAGTTCTGTTTCTGTGGCAACCGAAGTCGAGGTAAAGCTTAAGATGTTTAAGTACCTTATGTGTATTCGTCTGTTATTTAACGATTCAAAGTAAGTTATCGATTCGTCGTTTCTTAGTTTATAATAATATAAAAAATCAGTTCCAACAAATTATTTTTAAAAAGAAGTTCTACGTTTTAGTTTAAATAGAGAGCTGTGTTTATTTATGCACATTTAAGATGTAATTTTTTTTACACAATTTGACCATATTAAACTGACGATGCCAAACCATGACCATGAAGATGGCTAATGTTGATATACATAATATATATATATACTTTGAGTATACATATTTATAAATCATGCCAAATATGTCAAACGTATTTTAATTTATAAGACGAAAACGACGTTTATATTGCAATTGCTTTAATTATTATATCCCTATAAGTTATAGTTAGCACTTTCATATTCTGGCGTCCTTCCAGACACATTATAGAATTGATGTCGTTAGCCATATTACGCTGATAAATTAAGAAGCTTGTGAAGAAAGCTTTTTAAAGAAATAAAAGTATTGTACAAGAGCTAAGAGTAAATCAACTCTTCTCACCTCTCAACTGAACCTCTTAATTAATTGAATAATTATTGCTTCGCTGGATAGTACCCAGTAGGTATATCTACAATACATACATTATCAACTCACTCACGGAGGTGTGTATTCAGGTGAAATGTATTACTTGTTTTATCTTGGTAGATTTCCCCTAAGACAATATAAGTTTATTTAATACAAGATATTTTTAATTCTACTCCTAACAGAATAGAAATACGAAAAGGATTTCGGACAAACCCACATATTAACGCAAATATAAGTGTTTCAGAAACAATATATTGAACCCTTCACAGTATCGTCTGTTACAGAGCAGGTTTATTTTGTAAGTCTGCATTGACCGAACTTTATCAAATGCTTAACAATCCATTTTCTTTGTCCGCAGGTAAACAATGAATTTCGAAGACCGGAGGGAGGAGTCGACTTGCTTAAAATATGAACTTGTTTACGAAGAATGTTTTAAAGAGAAGTAGAAAATTTAATAATATTAATTTATTTTTCGTAAAATGTTAGTCCAATTGCAGTCTGATAGGTATATAAAGTCACAAGTATTTTTTGTTTATATTGTCGTTATTATTATTAAAGCATAATAAGGTTTTGAAAGGAATTTGTATTATATCTAGTTATTTTAATAATATAAATTCGAATTTACTATATAAATCTATTCTTGTATTTTTTTGTCTAAAAACGACCGAACGTCGGTTTTAAAAGCTTACTAAGAAGCTTCATTAGATATTCTAAACCAATATATCAGATCATGGAATACAGAAGCCAATTTGTCACTTCGTTACGTAATATATAGTGTTCTGATATAAACAGAGCTATTCAATTGAAATAACGAGTCTGAGCCTCAGGCAGTGTTGCAACAAAATGCAATTATCCACCGATGTTGCCAATTTTCAACTCATTGTCGCCCTAGAGGGGAGTTTTTGTCCCAAATTAGGTTTCTAAAGCTACGGGGTGTGAATGCACCCCTAATATTGAGCTTTTACTTCAAATCTCTTTATTGGGATTAGATTTGATGCCTAGTGAAATGCTGTTTAAATTGGAACAACACGTACATTTTATTATTCGTAAAAGTATGCATTTGCAGTTGAGTGTCAGGAGTTATTATCAATAACATTAATTGAGGTACCTATTCTTTAAGTTTAATTACAAGCCAGTAGCGCTTATTTATGGATTTTATAGACAAGTAGGTGATCAGCTGCATCTGATACATATTGATTTTTGCCTCTAATAGATACCGGTTTCTTCACGATGTTTACCGTAATCATTCAGGAAAGTTAATAGTTATGTTAATAGTTAGCACTTTGAAATTTGCACTTTCTTTTGCGAACTAGCGAACTGTTGAATCGACTCCCGGTGGGTCTCTGAGAGATACGACCTCCCACTATTCAAAGTTAGAGTGTACTCCTCCCTCAAAGGCCGGCAACGCAACCACTAAAAATGTGTGTTCATGGGCTGCGATGACTGCCCTTTATGGGCATCCCGTAAGCCCCTATTATATAACAAAAAATTGAAGTTCATTGGTTCACACCTGGGATTCGAAAGCGTTGGGCTGAGAGTCGCTGTTGCTAGGCAACACGATCCTGGAGCTATAAAAAGAGCTCTATGCAGCTCTAGGTGAGCTTAAGACCCACTAAGACAGTGGAGTTAGGTTTTTTATGGCGTCTCGCATATTATCTTATCGCCAAAGTTGGCTTTCAATTCTTTGTCCTAATAATAAATCCGAGGGCGTGCTTATAGCTTCAATGTTTTATAATTATTGCCAATAATCTCTGAACTGCGGGCATTACTGTTGTAAGATCTTAATACACTATAAAGTATAGTATTGTCTTTGATTAACATAACTTTTATTCATTTAATAAAACACTATTTTGACCGGATTGAAGTTATGTATTATTATAAATTTAAAATTATGTTAATTTATAATAATACATAACTTCAACCCGCTCAAAATTGTTTTTTTTTTTTTTTTTTTTTTGTTTGTTAAGTATTTTCCTTATAACCGCAAATATTTCTTTGTCATGAGCAGCTGTTTCAAAGCACGGTGAAGTCCGAATTTGGTAGCCAGTTGGAGTTACGAAAAAAGTTACCTGGTCAATATCGGTCAGTGCTAACAACCCAGGAGAATTCTCATACATAATGTTGTTCACGTCAAACTAAAGATTAAGCAAAATTCCACTTGAAAATTTGGTGTATTCCCAGGGGCAGTTTGGGTCCGAATTTACTGTAATTGGAATAATCCCTATTTCATTGGGGTCGGTGGATTCTGAGCATATGCCATTAACGACATCACGCCAAACTACGTATTAGCCCTATGAAATATTGAGGGGAAATATTAATCTGTGATTGAAGCGTAAAATTGGCCCATTCACGACAGCTGCAAATTACACATTTTGATATACACATCGTGTCATTAAGATTTACGTTGATTTTGATGAATGTAATTATTTTCTATCAAACACATGAAAAATATACTTATTTTAAGATCACATTATGCCCCAAACAAATGAAATATTTCTTAAGTAGCTTTGAGGCTTTCCCGTCCCTCAAATAGCTGGCAGAAGTCGCCGTTTGTACAATAGTTGGTATAGTGTTGTGAAAAGTGGTCCTTAATTCTCAGTTGCAAGTGAACATGGCATAGCTACTACCAGGGATGTTTTTGAGGCTTGTACCCAAACGAAATTTAGAAAATGAAAAATTACCATATAAACTAAAAAAGGAAAGAAATTTATTTACCTAAAAAACTTTTGGATTTTTTTAATAGGTCATAATTCTTCAAACAAAATACAAAAAAGAAATGTGCCAAAAAAGACCTGGGTACTATTATATTACTATTATTGCATTAGATCGGACAATTTACGAAGGATCTAGTTCCAATAGAGATTTTACCATGAAATAATATATGCATTTAAAATGAGTCATTTTGGACTGCACTGATTTTGAAATGTCTCTAGTAAGTGCCGTTGGGTTTCAGCAACATTTTACACATGAAATATTATGTAATAGGGCAGTGTCAGAACGGAAATTTAGCAAATGCCACAGCGAACACGCGAACGTTAGCATTAATATCGGCTTAATAAGAGCTTTTCGCACGAGTTTATTTACATATTTCAACGATACTAAAGCAGCATTAAAAATTGTATGAGAGCACGTAATGAGTATGATTTATATAAGGAAATTCATATGACATGTGTCGTGGCAATTAACGTCAACTATGAAATGCTTGTCGCTAACCGTTTAAGAATCTGTATATTTATTCAAAAATCTAGATTGTCTTACGCCTTTAGTACACCTACGCAATCGCATGCGGCAGCGAAACGACGAAAAACTGACTGTAAGTTGTATGGCAAACGTGCTCGCATGTGTTTTTTCTCCCCCCCTTTTTTTTTTGCTAGATGAAATAGTTGCGTCCTTGTCGGTATTGTTTAGGTATTGCAAGTTACTGCGATAATGGCTGTTACACAGACGCAGCCGTTTCGCTACTGAAGTTCCGCATCGCAAGGCTTCACCACGCGTTCTGTCGGTGAGGACAGAATTTCCGCACAATGGAAGCCGAAAATATTGAATCTATTATTGACTTTCATTATTTTTACTATATTATTCTTTTATTAATATAGAATTTAATATTATTTTTAATATGAGGTTCAAGAAGATTGTGTAAATATTCAAAAGTTTCCGGCTTCATTCTGAAATGTATGGAAACGATCTATCAGGTGCGGGTGAAGTTCTAAGCATAGCTTATTTTCTCGAGTTTTCGTTTGTTATTTCATGCACCCAGATTCCACCCTTTCTTTTCCCGACCAGCAACAACAATTCTTCCTCTTCAGAATCTGAAAGCGACGACTGGGACGACTCAGATGACATTCTGAAACACGTCTGCACCTACAGCCCACGAAAGCTACATGACTTTTCCTTGCCAAGGGAAACTTGTAAAGTGTCCTCAGATATTTCGCTACAATTATTCCCGCATACGAACGCGTAGGTGTACTAAAGGGTTAATCACATTATTGTGTAGGTACATGACTTCGTATTTCAGCTGTACGCTGTGCGCTGTAGCATTGGTAATATATATTAAATAATTAATAACTGTGGTAACTTAAATTTAACCCAATGTTCTAGTCTACAAAAAAATCAAATTGAAAGAAAAATTAAGCAACTGACACCCGTACCATGCTACAGCGCACACGATACTATAATAATTGAAAGGACTATACTGACGTAGATATCTACTAATAATAATTGCATACTACCTCTTGTTTCTCTCGGCAATTAATTGTCCCTTAATAGCACTAATGACTGAAGATTCCAGTAATTACCATATTTCCTTTAAACAACAAAATACTTTTCTAATCATGACGTAAATATTATTTGGCAGAACGAGAAGTATTTACTGTTACTGAAGAACCTATGTGCTCTCGTCATATATACAAGAGAATATGTAACGCATTTGTCACGTAAATTTAAAGTTACCAAGCTTAAAGTAGTTACAGCTATTAAAATATGGTTTCAAGTAATTTTGAAGTTTGAAGCGTTCTCATCCCTCATTAAATCGCTCCGCACAAGTTCTTAAACAAACAAATTAATATTATGCATAATCTTAAGGCAAACTTAGTTATCTTTTTGCTAACTCGAACACTTTACACCCGTTTAAACTGCGCAGAGATCTCAAGCGAATGCTGTTTACATTCGGATAATTTTTATTACAGCATTTTTTGTGCACTGCATTTTTTATGTTCAATCAAACCATACACATCCCTATGATGAAATAACAAATGACACAAATAGTATGATATATAATTAAGAATATTTCTAATCGAATAATAAACCTAGGTGCCTTAAAAATTTACAGAGTCATAGCAGACAGAAATCGTGTATACAATTGTGACATTCCATCTTTACTCATTGTTCAAGAAGACTGAGGAAATTTAGTAGTAAAAAGGGATTGCCTTATAAACAGTACAGCTTACCTAGATTCGAGTAAAACCAAATGAGCTATTTGTATATAGATAGCAACGTTTTAATCAAGCATAACACAGGTAAACAAGCTGAAGAACACGCTAAGGTGTTGCAAATGTGTAGATCATTAACTGATTAGGCGCGCAAATAATTAATTCTGTTTACAAAGGCGTGGCGTAATTCTCTAAGCTATATACACCTATTAGCTAACCACATCTTCAGGTATATAGATGGTTATTAAGCAGCTTGTGGCTATGTGCAGTCGGTGGAAGTAACAATGTACCGTCATTAGGACGAGATTTTCAATAATCGAGGGTAGGAATTTGGTTTGTTTTTTTATTTTTATTTATAAATAGATAAAATGCTAAATTCTAAGATACTACCTTTTTTTTTAAATATATATAATGCATTCTTATATTATACATACTAATCGTTAGTTCTTAACCGTTTGAGTGCCGAGGAGCGCGATTCGCCAAAATTGGTAAAACTATTTTTCTTGGCATTTTTAGGCATACATTAGTAAAAATGCAGGGCACTCAAACGGTTAAGAAAGCGCCTCTGACGGCCATTGTTACGGGAATTAACGAAATAACATAATACCTATCTGAATTTTCAGTAAGTAAATGTTTCCATAAAATATATCTTCTTTTTATTCAACACGATAAAGATAAAATGAGCTATCTCAGTGCTGCAATGTGTCATGTCAAGTGACGTATTGCGTGTACCGAGTGCATGATAAAAATTACGTAATGCGTCACGCTGACGTATTATAGGCGGGGGTCGTCTGATTAATGATCCAGACCTCGAGACCCCAAAATTGCTTTCATGTATTACTTATAAATTTAAACATTTAAATAAACGTTATATATGGTCATTCACTTATCAATCATTCACATATCTTTTCTGAGACAGTTGTGGGAGGTTGGCGGTTGTATAGTTATGGGGCTCAAGGCTTTGCTATCTCGACCTGAAACTAAAACCTTGGGTACCATTGTCTCCATCTCAGAGTACTCCAAGAGTCTCTATAAAAAAATATAAAAAATCTGGGGTAAGGTAAGCTGCTATCACCCGACTTCCGATTGACGTTGATTTTAAATACAACATAGAATACGTACCAACATAGCATATATAGAAACCTGTATGCTATGTTGTATACTCAATGATATTGAGTTGAAAAATACACAAACAAAAATTATATTTTAAATTGTACTTAATTATTTTTTTTAATTTCTTTATATTACATAAAATAAATTATTATTAAGACACTAGAAATTGCATCCGTTTCAAGAAAGTGTAAACTTCATTAGAAGAATAAGATTGCTCAAGTAAGAGAGGAAAATGTTTTAATGAGTTCTTGTTAAAATACATCAAATATTAAAGTGACACGCCAGAACAAGACTTATTTATATAATTTGTCCTAACTTTATCAAAATAAACATATTAACTCTCGAAAGAAGCGGATTAAGCTTTAAAAATAAATGAGAAAGTGCATGGTTAATTTAAATTCAGTTGGTTATCCTACAAACGCTGAATCGTCCTCGAGGATTCATAAAAGATTTCGAGTTACTTTCATTTCGAAATTGAATCCAAGTGTAATGTTGAAATAAAATTTAATATTTTAAAAATATTTTAAAAAAGCATTTCGCTGCAATGGTTCAGGTTTCTGTGCGCGTCCGCTAGATGGAGCAATCTCAGAAGTGGTGACGACGTGGCTTCACGGAATTTACTCCTTCGAGCGTTATGGCCGTACGTGCCCGCAATTTTAACTCTAGGTACCCGTTATTGTTGAAATGTTGAAATTGATACATTGAAAAGGAATAAAATACCTTAAATAGAGGACAATTTTGCCTTTAATACTGTAAAATGCGTAGCTGATATGTTCTGGGTAACATATTAACAAGTTAATCGAAACAGTGTATTTTTTGGTGATTGTTAGTATGGAAAAGTCCGAATTATACACATATATTAAAGTCGAATTAAATGTTACTTATTCGGTACCTAACTATTGTCCCGTAGCTTGGCATACTATTCATTGCTTTATATTAAATATTTCTTCGTCTTTCAAATAGATAATAAAGTATTCTACATAGTAATAGTCAGTGTGTTAGTTAAAAAAGTTACATGTTTTTGTTTTTTTATAAAATTTACTTATTTGAACTTAGGGAGTGCAGTTCTAAGTCTTCTTAGATCTATATCTTATGAAATTCTTATTAATTCGAAGGGAGTGACGACAAGGGTGAAATACTATGTGGTATATAACATAATGGCTACTATTTGATTAGGATGTAGGGTCTTCCCCCTAAATGTTTCTCGAATTTGCGATGTAGGGGCGCCCTATGAATTTGTTAATAAAAACAGAATTTATTATTTCTAATGTTTCCAAGTATTGCAAACAGTATTTAATATGTTATTTATGGCACACTGACAGTTTGGTTAAAACACATTTCATTACAGACCAATGTGGATTTATTTTAGCGGTTATGTAGGTAACGTAAATTATAATGGATTTTATATATAATTACGAATTGTTTACTTTGAAGGGTTTAGCAAAGTACACCTTGTATTTTCACCGAGAATTAATTCTTGATTGAAAATAATATTTATTTATATCTTCACGCCTTTTCCCGAAGAGGTAGACAGAGACCACGGATCTCCACTTGCTACGGTTGCTACTACTTTTAACTTGTCCCTTCTGTAGTACCTCCTGTCCCAGATCTGAACGACAAGGTCTACCTTACCTGACTTTACCATCCACGGTTGACTTGTATATTCTACTTGTAAGCTTCTCATTCATACGTTTTACATGGCCATGCTCTTTCGTATTCTTGTCACTACGTTCTCATTTAACCCACACTGCTCACGTATATCACTATTACTTATCCTATCACACTGTTACACCACACATACTACTTAGCTCTCTCATTTCCACGGCATTTTCATTCTTTCACTGCCACTTCCTCTGTTCCCTCTTTTTTTTTTTTTTTTTTTTCCCCCCCTTTCCCCCTCCCCCCCCGGGGCTACCTTATTTCAACATTCATAAATATAATCCCTTTGGGGTGCCGTTAGTCCAGAGTATGTTAATTTAAAATTTTTTAAACATTTCGCCTGTTGTTTGTTTTTCCGAAATAAGCACCATAAAATGCAAAAGCTATGTGTATATTTTTTTGTGAGACAAAATTAAATCTTAATCTTTAAAGAAGTTATAGTGATGCAAATACTCCCTATTAAAATATTGATTGAAAAAGTTCAATTTTTTTTTTCCTTAAACATACTCTGGACTGTAGGCACCCAACCGTGGAAGACACCCCGGGGGGTCGTTTATAGCTCTACTAATAGATCGTTGGCCTTTATGACTTTCCAGTCGACCATTGTTGCTACAATCAATAAATTTTCGGAACTGATTATTTATTCTAATCTTTTAGCCATATTTGTAGAAAGACAATTATTGTCACTAATATTTTTGGCTTTTGAGTGTTTGAGCCTTAACACGCAACTAACTTCTTATTCACAAATAATCTTTAACCCTTTGACACACGAGTAAGTATTTGTGTGAATATCTGCTGTCCAAATCTATAATTTAACCGTCACAAGCAGTTGTCGAATCAAAGAGCAATTAGGATAAATGATTCCTGATTTTTTTAGTTTAATATATTTTTTTAATAATATTTGTTTTCCCATATAGATTTATCAGTCGAAGTCATACATTATCCGTTTGATCCAATTTGAACCCGAAATAATAATTTGCTCTTACGACTCCGCTATACGCCATTCCAAACTTTATTCCAAATATAGGTTTAAACCTGATAGCTTGTATCTAGATTTACATATCATAAATCGAAATATGAACGTGAAAAAAGGGCAATATTGTGAAATCGAGGGCAATAAATAAGAATAAATAGCTGTAGCGGCCCCTTATGAAAAATGTTATTACATACCCCCCGCGATACACATTTGTCGGTTTACCGAATAAATATATGGCCCGGACCCCGGCTGCCCCTTCTGCAAACAAAATAAAATAAACACTACAAAAATTCATATTTCTGATAGTAATCTCATCTCGAATAATGGCACGAAATAATAGCTTCTGCGGGAACGAATATTTTGTATTTTCCCGTTTTCAGATGTTTATATTTAGAAAGTAGGTGAGGTGGTTTCTCGAAACTCAAACTCAAAATATCAAAATTATTCTTTCTTTTTAGTTATATAATACTACTAAGGGGGCGTCCATAAATTACGTGAGGTGTTTAAGGGGGGGAGGGGGTCGAGTCAAATCTCATTTAATCTTACGTTGGGTCTCGGCAAATATCACGCAATTTTTTTTCTGATTGAAAAAAAAAACTTAGGAAAACGGTTGACCCTAAAGGCCATCTCTGCAACTTCCCGCTAACTCCATACCTAAACGCTCAACATTTCACTTATTTTGTTTTAGTCGTAAATACAAGCACGAAGCAAATTTTTTTTCTTTTTACAATAACAATCCAACGCGTTTACGTAAGAAACCAACATTTTGAAAAATCTCACGTGAGATTGGGGGATGGGGGAGGGAGGTACAGAAAATTTAAAAAAACACCTCACGTAATTTATGGACGCCCCCTAATGTATATTATTTCTAGGAAACATTTTTTCGTTTAATAAAAATAACTACAATAATAAAAATAGGAGTTGATCGTAGAGGGGTGAAAATTAGGGGTTTTATGTATTTTTGTATGCTGTATCATAAAAAAAAAATTTGGGGTGGACAGGGTTGATAAGGGGTTATCACTTAGGGGTTTGAAAGATGAGAGAGACTAGCCGATTGTCAGACTTACTGAATATATACATAAAAAAATTCATAAGAATCGGTCGAGCCGTTTCGGAGTTTTATATCTATATAGAGATTAGATATTATATATACTAGATATATCAATTTGTGTTAAATGTTTTACATTTTAACGCCCAATTTCTTTGTATAGTGTGTAGGCTTTTTATTTTGCTACTTTTAATTATACTGACCATTGAATGAATGGCAATGCTCAAGTTACAATCAACAATACAAATCCAATTTTCGTATTCCCGTAAACAGAAGGCAACATAATCTCTCCATCTATTTTTATACATTTATTTTCATCAAACAAAGCATCCCCTGAAAATCCGGGATGAAATTCTAGATTTAACCGGACACCCGTGACAGGTTCAATATAAATAAAAATAACGACACAGCGAACGGTCATAATTCCAAAGAATATATGGGCTTCGCATAAATGTGACATATATCAAAGCTCGTAATTGGAACGTAATGTCGAAATGCAAGGCCTTTGTTTAGAGGCCCCGCGTTTTAATTATGTATTCATTTTGTGAATCTTCTGTATCCACAATGTACATATCTTATTTCATACTCTATTCAAGAGTTTTGTATACAAAAATCAAATTTAAACATCGATTAGCTCTTGTTTCTATTGCTATATTATTGCTATAACCAGCTGCCCACTGACGTATTTCCGAACCAATTCGACTTAGGGTCCTTCAAGAAAAGAGCTTACCAATTCTTAAAAGGCCGGCAGCGCGCTTCCGAGTCTTCTGGAAGAGCCAGTGTCCATGGGCTGCGGTTTTACTTAACATCAGGTGAGCCTCCTGCCCGTCTGCCTCCTGTAACATAAAAAAATGTATGCGTGTACTAGGTGTACACACGTAAGAAGTGAAACTTCTTTATGACATTAGAAACTATTTCTTTAAACACAGTAAATTTTGATACACTGCCTAGCATACAATTTACAAATTAATTGCTGCAAATTGCGATTAGCAAATTTCAAGTCGAAAATGTAATCCGTTGTCAAACTTCAAAGTCAAAAACATACTATATGTCATATTTTAACGCCGATAAAGAAGTTTGACTTCAAAAAGCAACATGGCGCGTAACGGAAAAATGTGACGCGTAACGCAAAAATGTTACACTAAATTTTTTTCCAACCCCGATAAAGAAGTTTCACTTCAAAAAAATCTAGCACTGACTATCTTGAAATGTAAGGAAGTAACTAGTACGTTCATTATAGCCCTTTGGGGCCCTATGTTCTTTAAGTAATTTATCATTGTTAACACATCTGATGTCATATATGAGGGCTCCAAAATGTCCTTTCAGCTGTGTACGAGCTTATCTATCCATCGCAAATTCGGGGCAAAAAGAGAATTTGCACGGTAGAATTAATGAGGATCATGTGGGGTTGAGCTTTAGCGCTAATACTCGGTAAGAACCTTGTATACTTAACATAATTACACATACTAGCTACTGTCGAAACTGAGTATATCTGATACAGTTGGTATGTTACGGTGGTTTACCCTTACCAGCAGTGTTGGCCTAGTCACCTGCGATTCTCTACCCTAAGGTCGTTGTTTCGATCCACGATGGATTGTATACGCATTTAACGTATATGGTGAGAAAACCCACATGTCTTAGACAGAAAAAGTCGACGGCGTGTCACAGAAGGCTGATCATCTACTTGCCTATTAGGAAAACTCAGATAACAAAAGATATACATAAAATCGGAGATCCAGATCTAAACCAGTGTTTTATTATTACAGTATACTTTAGAGTCGATTTGCAGAGTTTTGAAGCGTCAGCTCGCTTAGTGAAATGCTACATTTAGTGTAGTAAATGTAAATAACTCCTATATTAGTTTGGACTTAAAGTAATTATTATAGTACAGTAGACATTATATTCCATAAATACAAATACAAACAATATAGGAGAGACAGTGACGTGTTTAAAATGGTGGACGAGGCAAAGATTCGAATTTTAAACTTTTAACGTTATTAATTTTTTTAGGTTATTTTTGCTGACGGTCCAATAAGACGAACATTTCTTATGAATGTATCGTCGTTGATATGGAAATCCTCTGTCGTATTGTAACCACATAATACTAATTTGCATACATAAGAATATTGTACGTGTAAATATGTTCGATCATTTATAGTCACAACGTGTACGTATTGACGAAATATCATATTTTGTTCTGTATTTCTACATTTCTACACTCTAGTGCTGTAATATAATAATAATACCTCAGAGATGCTATATTTTATACTTAGTTTTATACATAGCAGATACCTTTTTTAATCAGTAAACATTACGATATCGTGGCACAGTGGTTAACGCATAACGTATATCCTTGAGATGAGTGCAATTGTGCGAAAAAGTAATTGTTTCTCTAATTATAAAATTACTGAAACAGACCGAAATGTCCTGAGTCCTGACATTCTACTGGAGATTTACGAGATCTTTGATATAATTTTTCCTAAACACTTAAACAACGAAGTCACAAAAGTACTTTATAATCAAAAATAAATTATCATCATACATTTATTTGTTACATAAACATATTAGGTATCTTATGCGGGCCAGAAAGCCATAGAAATACGGCCTTTCCCCTTCCCATTATCTTAAATTCGGTACTGTCACCGCATTTCATTCACCGTTATGCAGATTAACTGTTCCAGTGCTCACGTCGAAACAAAATGGGTTCACGATATCTTTGATTAATTGGAACTAAATCTCCAGCGTAAATGTTAAATTAATTCAATAAAGGTATTTTGCAGTATTCTGTTAAATACTTGTCTTAATAAGAAAGTCCAGTTTACTTATGGATTATAAACGTTGGAATTTTAAATGTACCGAAACTAAATTATGTAGAATGTAAATACATACTATATATCCTAGGTAATTGAAATTATAAATTTTTTGTATGTTTTTAAAACATTAAAGACAGAATTTGGTACTTCTGAATTAATTTTATGAAGAGTTTTAAACTTGTTTTAAAAGTCCTTTGTATAACAGAAAAACCTTAAAATAGTAACGAAGAGTTATTGGCTCGTCCGTTCTACGCCTTTGATTTGAGTACTGGCAGTAAATGTAATTTTAGAACCATTTTTTAAAGTAATAATGTTACAAATGATTAAATGATATTTATACTTTGATAATAACTGGGTGAATTTATTATTTCCGTTAAACAATTTGAAATTTAATTCCACATATATATTGAAGTTGCTCTTATAACATTTTAGGAACGAGTTTAGTCTAATTCGTGTAGGACAAATATGGTAAAGCATTGTTGTAAATGTGTTTAGTACTCTCTATTAGTGCCTTCAGCGTCTGAAGTCCTGCGTTCGAATCCTGACAAACACCGTCAGGAATCCGGAATGTCATAGACCCCAAAATTTACTTGTGTCAGACACAGAAGACTGTTTCTACTTGTCTATGTGAGACGCTCAAAATTATCATTGCTACTGCATTATTATTTTATTCTTCAAATGAAATAATACTACGCATTGCGGACGCCACAGTCCATGAATATCCAAACAGGATTCACTTCAAAATTAATGTTATCCGTAATCACTTAATACCATAATCCGATAAGTAACGGGGACCGAGTCCCGGGTTTTTGTTAATTTACCAAAGAGCGTAACATTGATCGATGGCGGAATGTCGTGTCTATCACATAGCCAATCGCGTGATATGACGGGTTTGCTTTTTGTAATCCACGCCGTGTCATATTGACAGTTGGTTAACGAAGTGCTTTTAAGCCAATTCCTAAGAATTTCGAGTACAAGTCATAACTCATGGCATTTTTTGGACAGCAGAAAACGTTACTGTCTGGTGGTTTATTTATTTATAGCAAAATCGAAACGTGTTTTGCTATTTATTGCCAATATTTTCAAGCTGTTTTTCTCACTATTTAACCAGATTTTATTAGTAATACATAATTAGTACCAAAACGACCATAGCAACATCTAGGTTAGGGAGGTCGATGGTCGATACCAACTCCGGGGAAATAAATACAGATAATACAACTTTTTCTACAGCTGTGATACTTTTTGACATTCAACACCTTTTGTTAATTTACCAAAAGGTGACCTTCAGTCACCGTGACCACGCACGCTGTAAAGTACGCGAAACGTCGGTTAAATTTAAAATTATGTAAAATAATTGTAAATTTATAATAATACATAACTTCAATCCGGTAAAAAATTGTTTTCTTTAACATCTAAGTTGTACGATGAACCAAAAATTTTCTTCGTTTGGAAGGCACAGATCGTATAAAGAACCTATAATGAAACGGAATTGTGACCTCCGCCGTGGGGTTATGGAACTTTAATCCTAATTTCGTCACACCGATAATTTTAAACTAGTTTTCGGTTGGATGACTTGACATTTTAGTTCAAGTTTTTTCTTGTTTTATATCACGGTTCACTAAATAAATCATCATCAGCCTTTGTTTTTGGTCCATTTCTGTATGTAGGCCTCTTCCATTTTCATACAGTACGCCCTGTACTGGCCTCTCTGTACTGGGAACCAACCTCCTTGACGATATCTTCAGTCCACCTAGTCTGTGGACGCGCGAATTGTTCTGGTCAATCGGTTCTTGTCCATGCGCTATGTGGCCTGCCCACCGCCTCTTAGATGTTGCGGCAGCCACGCCGCTCACGCCGGTCTTTTCACAATTGGCCTCATTTTTGGTTGTATATACACAAAAGATTTTACCTTTTTGAAGTGGGTAGTACTTTTGTTTTAAATATAATGAAGTCGCATACAGAAAATAATGTCAGCGTCAAATAGCAACCGAAACACGTAACTTCGTTTAATTAATGAAGCGGTCACAGTTTGTTAGATAGTCCCGAATGTTTTATTTAGTTTTAAACCTTCGGAGACTGCGTGGAATCTGCTCATGAATAATTTAGGAGTTTATTTGTTAAGGCCTGTGCGATTGAACTGATGAATTAATCGTATTATTTTGTTTTATTTCTCTTGAGTTGAATGTCTAGTTCTTTAAAGTTTCGCATGGCTGTACCTTACTCCCTTAATACCATAATAATATATTAGCGTAGTATTTGCTAAGGTAGTATTTCCATAAGAAATATCTGAAACTTTGATCTTAAGTATTAAAACGAATTTATGGGATGTTTACATTACGTATTATTATTTTTATAAAAAACAAGTATATCATATGATTAAATATTACATAAAATATAACATGACATTCATTTTAGAACCAATTCGACTTAGGGTCCAACAAAAGAGCGTACCGATTCCTAAAAGGCCTGCAACGCGCTCGCGAGCCCTCTGGCAACGTCTATCGGCGGGTGGTATCACTAAACATCACGTGAGCCTCTGGTCTGCGCAATGTTCTATTTAAAAAAAACATTATGCTTTCACAGTGTGTATAAACAGCCACCGCGAACATTTAATACTCGTAAAAATTAATGCACCATCGCGACAGCACGTATGAAAGCTGTCCGTATGTTTATTTTATTAGCCTAGACATGTTTATATTAGGGGTGTCAAAAGTGACGACTGATAACGCGTTTCAAGGGATACTAAACAAATATTGCACATACTTGCCACGACACAGAAGTAAAAACAAATGAGAACGAACCAAAAAATTAAAATTTTAGAAATATAGGTGTATTTAGAATCGAATCCAGGACCTCCAACGGTTATCAACCGCTAAGGCTGACAAAACGTATTCTATGTTAAATTTACCTACTGATATTTTGTCTCCAAAACAAAGAAATTCATTATCTGTGTTGATAGGTCTCGGATCTTAATTAAAATAAAACATTAAATTTAATATATTTAGTCACAAGCATCAAAAATGAATATTAATCAGATTTAAAGTTAACATGACATATCTAAGTAACGCCACGAGTGCATATTTTACTGTTTTTATGACACATTTCGAAGGGAGAGTTTGGTAGCCATATGGTAATTCGTTGCACCCGTTAATTTAATTTGCTTTGATGGATTTAATTTATATATTATTCATGGTAGGTAATCAAATTATAGTTCGCTGGGAAGTGAATATTAGTGTTATATATATATATATATATTAGTGTTAAATATGGTAAATATTTTAATTTTTCAAGTGCTATGGAAACACTATTTGACGCATTAAAAATACCAACAAATTATAATTACCGTCCTTAGATTTTTAAATTTGGAACGCGAAAGAAATTTTATTTCCGCGCATTGATTTTATAATTGTGTTCCATATTCAAATAGCCAAGGAGTATTCAATTTACATTCCATAAAAACAATTTCTACTGCAATTTCTCTCACATTACCAAACCAATCCATCACCAACAAAATCAATTAAGACATGCATAATGGACAAAACAAATTGCATTCGACTAATAGCAATCTAGTTAAGTGCATCATTTGCTTGCATGTGGCTTGACAGTACCCATGTGGCCCTTATTTACATTCAGAACTTATAAAACCATCAACCATATTAAAATAGCAATACGGTTGAAATTCCCGTGAACCAAAGAATCATCTATCAAAGGTGTCAACGAAACAAAACTATTTATGAAATGGGAAGCGTTCCGGCTATTAATTACAGTGTCTAAATAAATGAAGTAGCTTAGGTAATGGATGGCGAAATGATTTGAAGGTACAACACCTGGGTATCGTGGGTACAACCTCCTTAATACACATAATAAGTCTGTACCAAACGGCCTTAATATTCTGTATTTGATTCATCATTAGTTTTTTAAATTTGGAATAGAAAAATATAAAACGTTGCGTGCCTTAGACCATCCTTCGTATGTGCATATCACACAGTAAAGTACGTGTTAATATTGATAAATATTAAAGTCTTATTAAAATGATAAAGAAAGAATAGACTTGTAAATTCATACAGAACTGTTTTAGTGAAATCACTCATCATCTCTTTTCTTCTCAGCATGAACACAATTTTAAAGAAAGAGACGAGAATATATCCATTCCTTGAGCTACTCCAAATACACAAAATCTAACCATGTAAAATGGACAATTGCCGCCAAAATCGTAAAGCTGTTTCGAAGCCTTTATGATAGGCATTATATATTCAATGAAACGAGTGAATCATAAATCTAAGAGGTGTCCGTAAATCAAAGTTTTTCGCGTATCTATAATTCATAAGACGCGCATATCTAAGTACAAATTGATGGTCTCAGTGGAAGAAAATATATATTATTTTATACCGTTTTTGAAAAAAAAAACAACACAAAAATCAGATTCAAAATATTAATTAAGAAATATTGATACAATATGTTTAATACAACCAAGGACTAAATACGGAAAACTTAATATTATGTATCAAGGCGCACAAATATTTAATACATTGCCACCTAGATTAAAAGAAATAAAACCTTTTTACAAGAATAAAACGCAGAATCTCGCGAAATCGACTTTCTGACGGTCACCGTGCATCTTTGGTCTTACATACTTCAGAGTTTTATGTGATTCCTTAAGTTGTTCAAACATAATTTAATTCCAAAACCTCTAAGGAAATCGCTCAAACAGAAGCGTGGAAGTGGAAATTTTCAAAGTTGACAGCGGAAGTTATGTTTCCCGGGACGAAAGTAAACTGTCACAATGCACTCGTCAAATGCGCTGTGAAAGGTGACCTTATTTACGGAGAATGGCTTTGCTAAATTTTAACAGTAACTGTATACAATATAGTTCAACCACAGTCTACAGACAAGTTGTACAGTCCATACGGTGCTAAATGTTTAATGTATTAAAAAAATTAAATGAAAAAAAAAAAGATTTTTATGGCATAGCGGTGTTATTTTTCATATCAAGTCATTTTGTATTAACTCTACAAAAAAAAATAAGATTTTAACTCCCAATTTTATAGTTTGCTTTGCCGCCAGTTTTTAAAAGCTTCTTACATAATAGCTAGGTGTTGGCCTAGTGGCTTGAGCGAACCTCATTCCTGAGGTCGTAAGTTCGGACCCCGGGCTGTGAACCAATGAACTTTTTGTCTATGTGCGCATGCGCACGTACTGCGAATGAAAACCGTGAGGCAATCATGCCTTAAATTCAAAACGTCGGCGTGTGACAGACTGAGAATGCTGATCACCTACTAGACTATTAGGAACAACAAATGATCACGAAACATATAGAAATCTGAAGCCTAGGTTTTTATTTCTCATTTAAATAATACCTAAAACCAGAAATGAATAACTACAAGTTCTACAAACTGCTATTACCATTTATGACAACAATTTTAAATACCCTCTTCAAGACACTTGTACAGTATTTAAATATGCTAACTGAAGCGCAGAGTTTCGCTGCAACTTATCAAAGTAAAATAAACAATGCAGAGAAA
This sequence comes from Pieris macdunnoughi, assembly GCA_905332375.1. Taxonomy (NCBI): domain Eukaryota; kingdom Metazoa; phylum Arthropoda; class Insecta; order Lepidoptera; family Pieridae; genus Pieris; species Pieris macdunnoughi. The sequence goes on from CAJOBZ010000027.1 coordinate 1,131,953, forward strand.
TTCAAAGGCCTAGAGGGTCGCAACGTCTCTGATTGAATGATTTATTCGTTGGAGGGGACTTGTATCGGGCCGTATTTTATTCGTCGTAAAGGAATTTATGAGTTCATCTCGTTTCTAGGAGTTGTACCTGCCCATCGCGGACTCAATCTATATTGCCTATAAACCGAATCTTTATATTGTGCGAACGTATTACGTTTCATCGGGAGCTGAGGTGTTTCCAATTTTGTCGTGAAAAATAATGACGCAATGGAATATATCGTCTCCGTATCATCGTTTCAGTGCGTCGTTATCCATAAGCGATATTTGGAATAACCTTTTTTGATTATCTCTACTACGGTCTAATTATATCTAAATATATTCACAAGACATTTTCTTTTCCGATACTACAGGTATCAATTCCCGATGGGTTCTCCCTGGTATAAGACCTCCAATTGTTTAAAAAAAAACATGCTCTTTCCTCAAATGTCTATAACGCACGCACTAAAATGGGTGTCAGTGGGTTGCTATTACTGTCGGTTGCCCCTTTATTCATTGTTATATGCTGTAAATTTTTTATATATAAAAGACTGGTTTAGTGTCTTATCTTGCACATGATGTATAGTCAAGTATTTGGATGTTTTTCCTAGCGAAACAATGGAGGGCACATAATGCTAATCACTTGGCAAACTCATCAGATGAAAATCTGCTTATATCTGTGTACTTACTTATTTCTGTGTTTAATTTGTGAGTATATCCGCTGGTACTCTTAAGGTTTACTAATGTTTGATAACCATCTAAATCTTTTAATAAATAATTAAGTATTCTCCCCTTCAAGTATTTGAAAGAATGATAATCTTTTAAATATTTTTTAATTTAAATTTTATGTAAAATTATTTAATAATACTATATAAAAAGTTATTAATTTCTATTTTAATATAAATAGAATTTAAATTAAAGAGTAATAAAAATATTAAAAAAACAAAAAGTGTGTGAGATAAAAAAAAATATTAATTTGTAATTATATAAATTAAAAAATAATAATAATAATAATATAAAAAAATTAAATATTTTTTTAAAAAATACAAATTTGATTTAGTCCAGGCTATAGAGCCAATCATAGGATTGTCCTATGGATCAGGACCATAATGTTTGATAAAAATATAGTCTATAGAAAACAGCTCTTAGCAATAAGACTTTCCATATAAATCTACTTAAATAAAGTGATTATTATTATATCTAGATGTCGTGTCACACAAATCTAAAAAAATTTTTTTTTTTCATTTTCGTAGTATCATCATTCATCAACAAGGCAAATAGAACTTATCTATCCCACTTTTTATTATATCATTAAAATTACTCAGATTTATAACGTCCATAAATTATTTGGTTGTTTCTTATTTGGAGCTATCTACAGAATTGAATAGAACCTCCTTTTTGATGATTTGTTAACACTCTCTGACCTAAAGCTTACAAAAGCAGATGTATGTGGTCAAGGCTCTAATCCGTACGTGTAACGAGAATCAAGTCTGGACGTTGTAATCTTCAAGACATACGCATGCCAGATTAGGTTCTAGCTCTTGGTATGAAAAATTTGTTCCACCTTCTATGACTATGAAATATTTGTACCTATCACTGCAATTATCGCTTGGAAAGTAATTATTTGTGGGCAAACGATTTACTAGTCTCTTCATGAATTGTACCTTATCTTTTATTATAAATCTAATATGGTTATTTTGAAGTGACTTAAAAACCACGAATGTTTAAAATTCTCAGGAGAAAATTAATTAATAAGCACACATCACCTAGTATTGTGGTATGTCTCTGGGGTCAGATACGATTCCCGACGAAAATCACAGAAACTGAATACCCTTTTGTACCTATAAAAAATGTCAGTAAGACAGAAAATATTTTCCCCTTACCCCATCCGATAAGGGACTGCATTTAGCAGTTCTCCTAATCTCCGCAGCCGGTGATTTAATAATACACATTTTAAGTAAGAAAACAATTTCCGCACCTAATACAAAATAAAAAAAAATATATTCCGGAGTACCTACTTCTAAAATTTAATTACATTTTCTTTTGATCTTTTGATGGGTATCATCTCCCGATTAACTTTATTTGGTAATATGAACTATTTTTTTGCTTCCTTATTCGCTTTAATTTTTAATTAACTTTTCTGTATCTCAAAGTTAAAAGTCATGTCGTTAACAGAACATCGCGTTATGAGCTTAAAATATTCTGTTGGAAATTAATCCTTGTTTGATTGACTCAAGCGCTTTCAATGGCAACGTCGATTGATGCATTTACATGTGTAAATGGTAATATAATATTAATGTGATATTTCACTATGTTTGTATATTTAAATGGTACCTTTTGGATGCATGTAACAGTTTTCGTTTATTCCATAAATCAACATAGGCTGATGAATAAATATAGAATGCTAATAAAAAACCTAATCAGAATTCGTAGACAGTATCAGTGACTGGTACCCAGAGCTGGTGGTTTTGTCGCTCAAAGAATAAGTATCACAATAAGCAGGGAAATGCGTTCCTTTATTTTTCTATTTATTTATTTTTATGTATAGCTTAAGTAAAAATTCGAATCTAAATATGTATGTGTGGTATAAACTCGTATTAATGATTTCCATACTGTTACGTCCAAATGTAACGCATTAATAAACTAAGTAATCTAATATATAAAATTCTCGTGTCACAGTTTTCGTTGCCATACTCCTCCGAAACGGCTTGACCGATTCTCATGAAATTTTGTGTGCATATTGAGTATGTCTGAGAATCGGACAACATCTATTTTTCATCCCCCTAAATGTTAAGGGTAGTCCACCCCTAATTTTTTTTTAATTTTTAGATAATTTTTATTCTTTAATTTTTTTTATGATACAGCATTAAAAAATACATACAACCCCTAATGTTCACCCCTCTACGATCAACCCCTATTTTTTATTATAAATGATATACATGGCAAAACGACGTTTGCCGGATCAGCTAGTACCTACTATATATTATTAATATTATATTTAATTATTAAAACTCCCTAGATAGCTCAAGCATGGTTTAATAAATAGTTGGATTTCCGGAGACCTTTCGTTAAAACATGTTCATTTACACTTTTTCACAATATTAACAATAATCTAAAAAAAACGTGTATAGGGTTGTAGCTCCACTTTAATTTAGTTTAGCTTAATTTTCGCTAAAACAATGGCAAGTATATCCAACAACAACTCGTCTCTTTCACTTGTCGACTCGCGAATTTTAATTTTCCGGGGTAATTTATCACGAGGCAAAAACATCTAAAGCTATCCTTCAGTGTGACACGGCTCGTATGGATTTATTTCTCTACTTTTAGGACAATAGGAAATGCATTCACAGCCTATTTTAACAAAGAATTGAGTTTTTAAAATATGTCTACAGCGGCATTAATATTTAGAAAAATATATTTATTTTATTTACTTATTTTTATTTCAATTTGGTTTGGATTTATTGGTCTTATAGTCTTGTATCTTGGTCATATTATTTTCCTTGATTTTCGTATAATTAATAAGATATGTTAGCTGTAGGCCGCCACGGTTGATGGTAGCGTTATTCTGTATACATATATGTATATCATATATATATATTTATTTATTGAGAAAGATTTACAACTTACTAAATATAAAATTCTTTTTACACCAATAAACAAATCTTTACATATAAATTAAGTACTCAATACTTAAATGGATTGGTAACAATAAAATCATTTTTATCCAACTAACTATATCTATCAAAGAAAGCAATAAACTAAAATTTGTTGAGAAATACTAAGGGTAGTATAACTTATCCACTTATGATACACTAATTATTCCACTGAGGAAGTCAGATATCAGAAGAGCTCTCCTTGCCGACACCACACTTGAGGCGAACAGGTCAATATCAACATTTAAATTGTTAAACTTACCCGCCGCCCTACCATAAAGCTGTTCCATCTGTAATAATTGGTGTTGACTTTAGGTGCATATTGTTTAGCGTCCACACGGATATATCTTTTGAATTCGTGGTTTCTAAGATTACCGTGTATAGAAATAATAATACCTTGCCTTGTCGTGCCTTTTAGTATTAGTAAAAAAAATTGTTTATCGACGCTTTTATATGGAATATTTATAATAACGAGGCGTTGCATGTTAAAACATTTTTTTCATCATTGAATACAGTAGTTCAGTGAATATCAATTAATATGTGCAACGTGCATCAGCGGCTGCCCTTGACACAATAAAATATTGTTATTACACGGTGTTCACTTAGAGTATTTCAATAATGATTACGACAATACAGAAACTGTAAGGTAGTAACAATTTGAATTTGGAAAAATCACTTTATATTTGGTTAACGGATCCAAAGTTATATTAGGTATATGCAATAACTTTGGATCAATATATCTTAATATCTATAAAGTGTGGGTCACTATGTTTGTCCGCTATGGACTCCTAAACTACTTAACCGATTTCAATCAAATTTGCACACCGCAGTTTCATCTAACTTAAAAGATAGGATAGCTTACATATATATATATATATATATATAATATATATATAATTCTACTGTACGTTACGTGTATGCGTTTGGGTGGAGCCCTGGATGGCTTAGATTCACAAATAAGCCCGTCAGATGGCGCTGCAGTCGGTACTTTAATTTGTTTGATATCCTAATCGCTTGAAATATCATGTAGGACAACGTCTGTAGGTTCCGCTAGTATTATATGCAATAACTTTGGTAATATATATAATCATGTATATTATGTGTTACTTATGTAGTTCTGAGTTTGATGTTTTAAAATTGAAAATATTTCTTAAAGAAAAAAAAGCATTAAAGTGGCGCAGTTGGTCCCTTTGAGCTTTTGATTCACGGCGAAAAAATAAATAATAATGCTCTACTTGGCCATAAAACATAATTCGGTCCGGTACTATCGAGTACAATTAAATCTCGAGTTCGCATATCAAATTATATCATTTATATTCGAGTATTGTTTTCTTCCGGGAATACAGTTACTGAGGTAACAGTACAAACGTGTTTGCGCTAACTTGTAACTAGTTTTGAACTACTGGAAGCCGAGAACCTACACACGAAAGACACATGTGAATAAACGCTTTTATGAGATTCACACGCTTATATTTGGAGCTTTATAATTTCACCTTAAACAAAAGTACTGGTCGTAGCGATAATTGTTGTATCGTAAACAAACAAACCTTTTTAAGCTTCACTTAATTATTACATATATATGATTTACCAATAAAATGCATTTTTTTTTCTAAAAACTAAAATATAGTTTTAAAGATTGATTGGTTGGAAGATCACGAACCTGCATGTAAACCCGTAAAATGCAATATTGAAGAGGCAAATAAACTTTATTATTCAAAAAAACTCTTGCTCTATAAAATACTTATTGAATTAAGGATAATTACTCCACAGGCTGAGTTAACTCGAATTTATTCTACAATGCACCGTTTTTCAAGGCAGTTTTGGCGGCCGCGGACCACTATGTGGAACCAGCTGCCCACTGAAGTGTTTCTGAACCAATTCGACTTAGGGTCCTGCAAGAAATGAGCGTACTGCGTACCAATTCTTAAAAGGCCGGCAACGCACTCGCGATCCCTTTGGCATTGACGGCGGCAGTATCACTTAACATCAGACGACCTATACAGAATCTGGTCCACAACTCTAGCATAACATTGCAAATTAGTGAGAAAAGACCTAATTATGGATTATGGATATGGAAAATATATTTTCATGGATATTTTGCGACATGGTAACATTGTTTCTAAAACAACTTAGTTTATTAATGAATTTAACCCTATATGACTTCATTCTAGTTATAGTATATATAGAGTTCAGTCGACATCGCTAAACCTAAAGTACTAAGAACTAAAATGTTAAACTCATAAAAATAAATAATCGTTTCTAACGATGACACTAATGATGTCCAGCAAAACCTTGATCCGGTTGCAGTGTTTTTGTTCCCATGATGTTACTGGAGCTTGCAACTATGTTAGAATGTCGCCTCGAACTTTATTGCATCATTATTATTACTCTAACTGCTGTTGAAGTAGGGTTGCTGTACATCGATTAGGAAGAAATTGAGAAGCGCTGAACAATAATTAGGTATTATTTATTTAATGGTGTACGTTTATATGATTATATTGACGAACATATTTTTAATACTTCAGACAGAAGCTATCTTTGTTTGCCTGCTTGAACAAGATAAGCAAAACTCACATATTACGAATATTAAAATCGTTAAAAGTGACATCGTAAAAAGTATCAAAACTTTTTGTTATAATTTTTGTATGTACCCACATTAGTACCCACATAGAACAATTTTTTCTTTCTTAAAATAAGCTTTGCAGTAGTTCTCGAATGCTGACAGCCCTATAAATAAATATATGCTCTGCTGATACGTGGTTCTAATTTATCTTAATTACTGGCGCCCTCTTGCGCATAACACAAGCTCCTTTGTTTGATCGAAAATACCATGGGATTAGGCCTTATTATTCATACTTATTCCTGATCAACATAATCTCGAGATTACCGATGTGTCGTCATATTAATTGTAGCATAAGAAGCGGTTGGTATGGCGGTATAATTTGTTGAATGTTTAAGACTTTGATGAAGTGTCTTTATCATATTATATGGTTTTCAGCCCGCGATGAATAATAGTGTTCTGAAGTATTTTGCATATAATATTTATTTTTACCGATATTCAGCTAAGCTAGTACAAATAATATCGGTACTAATATTTGCATAACATAAATATATTTTGATAAGGAAACGATAGCATAGGTCATTGACCTATTTGATATCTCTAGTTTATATGACAAATATTGAAGATAATTGAGAGAGATAAAACTATTTTATAAAAACATATATCACTGGGAATACGATATTTAGATATCATAACATATTATTAGTATTGCAACGCGTTATTGTGTTTAATTATGTCCATTTATCTATGAAAACATAACTTTACTGCGCTATAAAATTTTAAAAACCCCTGGGGGAAACTAAAAAAGGTTTCATTTACGCCAACAAAAGTATAAACGTATAAAAACGACAAGGTGGAGTCGGCTATAAATTGATTGTCATAAAGCTAAGAGTGCCTAGTCATAAAGTATGAGCTAGGGCTGAAGGGTTCAAAGAATTGTTGCTTATACCTATTTTAACTCCCTTACTTGCATGACGTACACAAAAATCAAAATAAACTTTTTTTTTAGGTCTGGGATTTAGTTTGTCTGTTTCATGATCACTTATCAATCTAATAGACAAGTTTTCCTTCGCCGTTCGAACAAATGTTAAAGCGCATATAGAAAGTGCATTGGTGCACAGCCGGGTACAAACCTACGACCTCAGGGAAGAGAGTCGCACGCTGAAACCACTAGACCAACACTGAATGACGTATACGAAAAAGTTAAATTTAAACACGCTGCATGTTATCAGTAACCTCTTTAATTTTCCATCTTCAGACTTAAGGAAAACGGTACGCGACCAGTTTTAATATTCTCGTGGTTGTGGTAACCAACAGTGTTAATGAGGTAGAGGCTTCATGGGTAAGGTCTTACTAGTACCCTTCTACAAATCTCATCTCATATAAATAAGAAATTTAAAATCTTAGACATTTTTAAAGTTCCAGCTATAAAATTACATGCTGTCTGAACTCCGAACCTTATTTCTAGTCGCCAAGTGCTGTGAAAATCGCTGTGCAGCCAGTTGAGTATGATTTAGGTTCTGTGAACTTCAAAGCTAGATCAAATAGTACGAGGTCAATAATATCAAAGAATGCTTTTTGTGTTATATTCCGTAAGTCGAGAGTATGGCATATATGTGGAACCAGCTAAAGATTTCTGAACCAGAAATCTTTCTCGACTTAGAGACTTTCCTTCAAGAAAAGAGCGTACCATTTCGTAAATCCGGCAACGCACTTGCGAGCCTCCTGGCAATGTGAGTGTCCAATTATATCACTTAACATCAGGTGAGCCTCTTGACAGTTTGCCTCCTGTTACATAAAAAAAAATATGGTAATTCAGTAGAAGATTAATCTGGACGTAGCCAATAATAACTTTTGTCTATACCCAAAATGTTACGTATGAAGTCATAACCTCCAATAGAGAAATGGGATAGGCAAATTTGTTTGTTTTATTAATGAGTTATATATATATATATCCTTCTGTACACATTAATTTTTAGGTCAAACACATACAATTTTTCTCAAGATGAGGTGAGAAAGAGGTGGGTCATTTGTAAAAATATATTTAAAATTATTTGCAGAATATCTAAATGTTTCCAGAACTGTATGTAGTTATAATCACTCTGCTTACGTCGTATTAAAAAGAAATTGATAAACGCCCCGCTGTGTTACCCGCAGCGAGCTAATCATCGTACATATCCCCTTATTCAGGAACACATCCACGAAACCCTATATACCACCCACCTATGTATACGAAATAATTCCTCTAGAAAATATTTAGCCTCACACTTCGGGTGACAGAACTTGGTGAATCCCACCGTTAATGTTTAACATTAACGGTGGGATTCAGCTTCAGCTCCAGGAAATTTGTGTGTTAACAACTGGTATCCGACAATAATGTTTCATGTTAAAAAACAATTGCCATAGATGTTATTTAGAGATAGAAATGATCCTACCAAATGTGGATAAGAAATAAGATTGATTTATAATATGAGTGATGACACTCGGACGTTACAGAGACTGAAAAACAAAAGACGGTAGCTCGTTCTGTTCGATTATGATTAGCCAATTGCATCTCTAGCCCACGACACGTTACATGATGATGATGTCACGTCTGTTCTTCTAATCACAAAACGTATTCGTCTTTTGTTCTCGACCCCTTCACGAAATCGTTTAGCCACGAGGCACCCCTACAATGTTGCCTTACTCTAAAATTAAACAGTTAGAAAACATTCTAAATTCGAATTACGAACACGATACATTTGACGTAACCTACTTTATCGTATTTACGTTTCTCATTTGAACGGTATTTGGTGTTTCTACGAAGGTGATTCATTCATCCGTTTCTTATTTTTAGAAAATGTAAATTCCGATATTTTTATGCAATTAATTTATTAAAGACAATGTTATATACACAATAATTAAGTGAGAAGGAAGGAATAGAAATCAAATAAAAACTGAAATAAAAACTTGGGTACACTGTTTTTTTATATTCAAATTTAAAAATGGAATACCAAACTTGACCTCGTGATGTCACGACTCATGACACGTCCATATCCATTAATTCGAAATTCGAAATATTGGAGAAGGGTCGCGCGCATTCCGATGACCTTTTGTCAGTGATGCATGACTGGGTCCAGATGTTAATAGTGCTGAGTCATCAACCCGTTTACCCTTAAAGCCTTAGGCTTGGGCCTTAGGCTTGATAGTGAAAACATGGGATATACAAAATATATAGTTTTATACTAATATATAGAATAAAACATCCTTAAAACATTTTCATATATTTTTAATTTGGATTCACATGGCTGAATTCAACCAATGAAATGTTTATTCCACTCGGACGATTGTAACACCGACAATTTTGTAAATGTTAAAATATTTATTATGCTTTCACGCTTAAACCACTGAACTTGTAATCCAATCATTTTGTTAACGCGGACTTTTTCTCTACATCAGTATTGCAAACAACTTTAGCTATTAAGATATCCTAATATTTTAAGGGCCGGCAACGCACTCGCGATCCCTCTGGTAATCATTTAAGATCGGGTGAGCCTCCTGCCCGTTTGTTTTTTGTAATAAAAAAAAATCTTCAATGTTCAGGTTTGGTTTTATGTTCGATTCCCGGTGACACAAAAATGCCGTATGGAAGGCATGGTCGTGTCACGTGTGTGTTAAGAATACTAGTGGTCATAAAAATTTGTTTACAATTTAAGATATTGTTTAATTTATTGAAGGCAATAATTACTTGACTAAAGCCAAATCAAAATTAAGTACCTAATGCATATTGGCTGTCTACACTTATTTATAGATATTAAAAAATTCAATCTAAATTTCCATTAATTCCAATACTCCGTGACTTTTGCTTTTGGTTCAAAAAGTGACAATTTTTATAATTGCTTAAACATTATAAGTTCTTGTGCTTTTAGTTTTAAAAGCACAAGAACACCAAAAATTTAATCTAAGGGGTTTTTGGTGCCTGAAGGGAAGTACAAATTGCTTACAAACTAAAACGAAACGAAAACGGTACACAGAGAAAAATCATTTTTATACCATATACATATTAAACATTCTTAGAGGAGCATTAAAAAACAACTACAATCTCCTTAGTGGAAAACAATTTTTTTTAAATACTGCTTCCGAACGCTAAATTTGAATTGGTTCCAATGCCAGTTGTTCAAATTCCTATCTAACTTGAATAATCAAAATCCTTATTGAAGCATTCCTCCCAACCTCTAACTTCGAAACTGTGAAACTAAAACCAATATACATTCGGAGTCAGGGTTTCAAAAGGAAGTTAATATAAACCCTGAAATCTATCTAAAGAGTAAAGACAATAAGGTATAAATGGTGATAGAAGTTTGTTGATAAAATTGCAGGTCAGAAATTTTTATACCCAAATTTTATTCGTATTTTTTTAAAGAGGGCAAATAGGCAAGAGGCTCACCTTATGTGATAGCGCTGCAAATAGATCACAGAGGGCTCGCGAGTGCGTTGCCGGTCTTTTAAGAATCGGTACGCTGTTCTTGGAGTCGAATTGGTTCGGAAATACTTCAGAGAGTTCTTCCGTTTTCCCCGAGATCGAAATTGTCTAAATTTCTCATACACACACACAGACTACTGAAATTTTCATACATGAAATAACTGGATATCAAATCGAAAACACGATTCTAAATTTAAATTTCACGTGACGGTAGATGGAAAAGGTATAAAAACAGACGTGATAAAGTGGCCCATCGATGTAGGCCCATCCGAATCGATTGTACACGATATCAAACACCTGTCGGCGGACAGGTGTTAGCCAACTGCCATTTTGGCTTCAATTTAAGGACCTTTGCCTTTTTACGATTTGTTTTAGTTCGAATTCCTTATATTTTTCCTTTATCGGTGTAGCTTTGATTTATAGAGGGTTAGTAGATATAGCAGTCAAATGTAAACGATGAAATCTCGAATTTTGTAAACACAAGTAACTTAAGTCCTTTAGTGTAAAGTAGAAATCTTATGGCAAAAATGGAACAGCTCCGAATATAAAATTACTCTGGCATTACTTACTAGACGTCATAAAATAATATTATTCTATGTTTAGCAACTTCGACCGCATTCGTAGAAATTTAAATATCGAATGAATTTAAAAATTCAAATTTAGAACTACGTATGTTGTACTGCTCTTCCCCATAAAGGTGGGAACTGACCAAAGTTACGAGGTGTAATGTAGCATTCGCATCGAGCGTGTTACGCATCGAGCATGTTACGCTGTGTTCTAAAATCAGCGTAACATGCTCGTCAAAACTCTGTGCTCCACTTTCGCCGCCAGTGTTCACGAGATGTGATAGTTATAATGTTGATATCTTTCATTCTATTTAATTATTGTTTCATCCAAATTAATTAAGCAACGAGCGGCTCGTTGCTCGCTGGTTTCCCCGTAACACGACGTACTGACTGCACGAATGCTCGCTGTGTAACATTACATTACATGTTACATTACACCTCGTAACGTTGGTCACCTTTATAATAGAATAAAAATATTCAATTATTGTGTTACATTTGACTTCCCGGAATATACTCGTAAAACACAAATTTGAGCTTATATATAAAGATGCTTTCTCAAACATCAAACTTTCCTGAGATAATGGACGAAAATAATTAAATTTATGATTACGAGACAGGCGATGTCCCAGATTTCCGTTTGTCAATACTTTAACGTTTTGATAAAAACAGCGCGGAATTTTTATGAAATTTTTCGAGTGAAAATCGTCCTTAAAATATTACTATTGCGTTATAAACATTGCAGTATTTTGAAACGAGAATTTTAATGACAAAAAATGTTTTTCTTATATTATGATAGCTCACTTTAAAAAGTTATATATAGGTAGTATAAAATTGATTTATTGAAGTGAAACTTCTTTATCGACGTATGGGAGAAATTTTGTAGCAAATCGTCACGTTTTTCGGTTACGCGCCATCTTTTTCTTGTCCCTACCACGGTTGATCCGAAGAGATTCGAAGCCATTAATAACAAAAATATATAATAACGATAACAATTATAGTAATAATTCTATTACAATTAATGAAATTCTGTAATAATCTTAGTAGTAATGAGGTAAAATTAAATAATTGTATTTGTATTCATGTCTATGATAATAAAAGCCTTTTGTTAAACTTTATCTAATTTAACTTTATTTAACCAATTTCTGTAAAGTTGCATATAATAGTAGGTAATTTTTCGAAAAATAAGGTCATAAAGAAGTTTCACTTCTTACGTGTGTACACCTAGTACACGCACACATTTTTATTTTCTAGTATATAAACTAATCTATGAACTCTTTGGTACAGGTAAGAACACGTCACCGGTGATGCACTCTTGTGGAATGCGGTCTGCAATGTCCGGCGCTTGCCCAGGACACTTCTCCTTTTGTGTTTGTATCGTTGATCTTAGAAGGTATAAATTGCGAATCGTGTTACTACAGGGAAATACTGAGTATGAAATAACGGTTTTATTTTTATGCTCATTTGATTTCTAACAAGAAAATCTAACTATGAATAATTCAGTTAAAGTATTCACCATCAATCGTAGCGTTGCAAAAATGACGTCACAAAACAGACTAAATCTACTAGAAATTATTATTTAAAATCAAATTCTGTTGCGTATTAACTGCGCTTGGAGATTCTAAATTCAAATGACGGAAAAAATGGCTTGAAGATTCTAAATTCAAATCACAAAGATAAATATTTCGGGTTCAAAACAACTGAACATCTTGTATTTTAATAAGATCGTTGAAACACATTTTACATAGAATTAATAATTCGCACTTCGTTAGGTCAAATAAATTAGCAGTTAGTGCAAACATGATGGATCTATATTAACATAGATTAACTCCTTGACAGCCGACCTAGTGGCTCTATTGTCTATTGGCTTGATACCACATGAGGGGAATGCAGCCTTGATTTGAAGTGAACAATCACTTTATACGCGTTATACTGGAGATCATATCTTGAAATACAATCTAATTGTAACAAATTAAATCATTTAATAATTGTTGTAGATCACTCAACGTGAATGCTCTATGAAACTAAGATGCACAGGTCGATCAATAGGAAACTAAGGCACAATAGAGTCCCAATGCCATAATTCTTGGCTTTTAATTGCGTTTATGTTATATTGTATTTGTGACGTCATCAGGTAAACGTACATCTTTGTAAATGCTTATTGAAAAAATCATCTCTCTGGCTGCTAATTTACTATGACAAAAAACATCAACAGACGCAAATATACCATTTGCAACTAAAAAAAAAATATATGTCGAATTTACAATCTTTCATTTTTAGAAAAGTAAAAATCGTCATTATTATTTTAAATGACGACTTAAAAATTAAATGGAAAATCAAAAACACATTCCAAATTTAAATTTATATATGGTTTGTTCGATTGGATGGAACCCATGAAATTCTTAATTCAAATTTTTGGTTCGATTATTGCGTGATAGTATATATTACATCAAAGCTACTGTCATGAATCCTCCCTTTGACTCAATTGAAGCATACACTGACCATTGTACCTAACTATCAGGTCTCACGTCTCTCAACGGCTTAGAACAATAAGCTTTAGGTATGTTAAACGTCTTAGACATCAGTATGGTCCGGCTTATGCTAAACCATCGTTTAGCCCGCGACGACGCCTATGTAGAATTTGGCTAAATACCTTTAAGCAGCTGAGTTTCATAATCTCGTATTTCAACGGTATTTTTGTCATCTGTAGTCAATTGTCACTTAGTAAGTATTTTTATTATACACTGTGTTACACATCTGTCACCAGTTATAGCATAATTTTTGGTTTTAAAAACTGACTGTTTAGGACTATCAATAATGTTAATACAGATACCAATTTATGGGTTTATTTATCTTTTATATAAAAGTCTCGTGTCACAATGTTAGTTACCATACTCGTCCGAAACGGCTTGACCTATTTTTATCAAACTTTATATGCATATTCAGTAGGTCTGAGAATCGGGAAATTTTCAGTCCTCTACGATCAACCCCTATTTTGTATTATTGATAGTTATTTTTATTGTACTCAAAAAAATTTTTTTTTCGAAATAATATACATGGCAAAATAACGTTTGCCGGGTCAGCTTGTTTATTTATAAAGAACATGACAGACTCATCACAAATACAATGTAATATGTATATATATATACAAATTAGCGTCCTTAAATTATTTCACTTATATAACATTTTTTTTTAAATAAGTAACACAACTAAAATAAAAGCACAATAATAAATTCACTCTATATGGGTTATTTATTCTCTTGTATCAGCTGACGCCATGTGGATACGATGTTCGGTAGGCTTTGAATAAATCTTCAGTCTTCCGGTCCTGCTCAGGCTACTTTTAAACCAACCGCAACGATTAAGAACGCTTAAAGTCGTACTTATTTAGTACATGATCGCAATTTAAATTGAATAGCAAAATAAAAATAAATTTGTTGTTAAGCTCAAAACGCAAAGACGGCTGGACCAATTCAAGGTTTTTTAATTCCTTGAATGGTGGTAGGAGGTAGGAATTTAGTACTTAGAATTTTATTCCGGAATAGCGAACAGTCTATGCAACATACGAAAATGTTCAATATGTTGGTATGTAGGCATTGAAATGGTAGGCTCATTAAAAAAAATATATTGAGGCAATACGAAGTTTAGACTATTATTTATATAAACATTTTGCTTTTGTGTTTACTAAATTAAAATAAATAAAATGTGTGAAGTATTTTTTAAGTTAAATTAAGTTTAATTTGATGGCTTATTGTTTTCTATTTCACTAAGGCAATTAGACATGAAAGAAAAACAAACAAATGAAATAATTTTGATGTGTTTTGTTTGAAGTGTATGGCAAACAATATAGTCTAGTCAACAAGTTCAAAAACGTGAAAAATAGAGATAAAGGTCCTAAAAATATGAGCGATGGCTCATTCGATTCGGAATCACCTCTAGAAAAATGTTTTGGAATCACCTCTAGAAAAAACGATTTTGGTGCAGGTTAAAAATTGCAATTGTTATTAACATCTTATTTAAGATGAAAAAAAAATGATATTTCGTTTTTTGTTAATAACTCGAAAAATATTAACATTTAAGCAATTTTGAAAAGCTCGTTAAAGAGGAGGAAATTTCCAATAAAAAAGTCCTAACTCCCGGAATTCTATCTCCATTATTTATAATTTTAATTTAACGCTGAAAATAGGTCTGCGCGTGACATCTTTCAGCAGATCAAGCGACGCAAGTGGAATTGGATAGGACATACACTTCGAAGGGATCACAATCATATTCCCAAGCAGGCGCTTGATTGGAACCCGCAAGGAAAGCGGAAGCGTGGCCGTCCCAAGCAAACCTGGCGCCGTACAGTCGCAGACGAGGCAAAGAGAGCTGGAAAGACTTGGAGCGAGGTGAAATACGAGACTCAAGACCGAACGCGATGGAGACTCACTGTGGACGCCCTCTGCCCCATCTAGGGGTTATACGATATTAAGTCAAAGACGTAGATGAATGAAATATAACAAATCTTTAGGACCGTAAGCAGAGAAGCTTTATTAAAACCTTTGTTGTTAGAAACGTGTCGATCGGGTCAATATTAACCTGTTATAAACTGACCCCGGTACAATGCATTTTACACCATATCTGATGCCTGTTTCCAATAAAACAATGACTACGTTGGTACGTGGTCGGAATTTAGCGTCCAATTTTATACGCGCGTAAAAAACTCAAAGATTCATAGCAATATTGACACAGAATATCTTATGGCGGTGCGATAAAGTTTGTAGACTGCCAGCTTTATGGTGTTCGGATAAACGTTGTTCTACTCTGTGGCTTTATAACGTATTGTTATTTTATATGAAGGCAGTTTGTTTTTTTTTTACATTTTTAGGCTGTGGAATAATCCGATCAAAAGCGAACCACAATTATTTTTTTGAATACTCGTATTCGTTGTAAGTTAGTTTAGTAGTATTACAAATGAAGAGAGCAGTGTTGGCCTAGTGGCTTCAGCGTGCGATTCTCATCTCTGAGTAGGTTCGATCCTCGGCTGTGCACCAATGGACTTTCTTTCTTTGTGCGCATTTAACTCTCGCTCGTACGGTGAAGGAAAACATCGTGAGGAAACCGACATGTCTTAGACCCAAAAAGTCGAAGGCGTGTGTCAAGTATAGGAGGCTGATCAACTACTTGCCTATTAGATTAACAAATGATCATGAAACAGATAAAGAAATCTGAAACCCAGACCTAAAAAGGTTGTAGCGCCCCAGATTTTTGTTTTTATTTTATTACAAATGAACGCTTTGTTATGTCTTGGCCCCGGACTGATTATTTATAGATAACGATACCTCTGTGTATTTACACAGGCTTTGTCCTCATTATATTCTAGTGATATCATATATGTACTTTACGGTAGGATGTATTCACTTCAAAAAATAATTTTCCAATATAATTTTTTTCGTTCCTATGAAAGTCAATAATTTCTAAATGAGTTAAGTTCAGTTATACAACTACTGTGTTTTTCGTTACTGTTTGTGATTCAGGCTGTGATTAATTAAGAAGTGATACGTGCCTAATTTATATCAAAGTGAGAACATGGGGATTTAACAGAGCAGGGATCTATTAAGGATGGGATTATGCCCCCTTGCCCATTGCGTGATACTTATTAAAGAGCGAACTTTGGGTATCAAACTAATCCTGATATAGGGTAACTAAATACTTTTAAGCTTAATCCATTAGATTATTTCCCGTCTAGTCTTACAGTAGCTTAAAGATTTTGAATTTAGAACACGATTACGTTCTATTTTTAAAATTGATGCATTGTTTTACAAATAAGGAATTATTAAAATAAAAACAAGAGAATTTTTTAATACAAAATATTCTCGGCTTTAAAATGGTTACAATTTAATATAATAGTATCGTGGTAAAAAATATTGTAATAGTTTTAAAATTCAGTTTTGGCAACCTAATTTGGATATATATCCAAAGGCCTGCAACGCACTTTTGAGCCTGCTTACAGTTTGAGAGTCCATGGGCGCGGCGGCAACGCGGTTTTACTCATCATCTTTGCCCTGTTCGATATATCAAACATAGACAAGATTTTTTTGTGAGCGTTATACCTTAAAATGACACATAATCGTAAAAATAACTTGAGTTAATGTGAATTAATACAAAGCTTTAACTTCAACCCAATTATCAACTTTGCTTATCATCCAAATTTAAAGCGCTATAACAGACTATACATAGTTGCAATTTCTGTTAATTAACTACATATTATATGTTCAGTGCAGGTACAAGTCTGTACTTTAATTAAAACTACGCTAGCTTTGTCCGTTTTGTTTTCATTACCATTTAACATATTTCGATTTAAAGATAAATTCTATATACTACGAGTATCCGCCTCTCTTGTTGCAAAACTTTCTGTAGGTTTACGATGTTTCATTATAATTTATGCCGTACCTATTTTAATTTTAAGATATGTTGTTGTTAAAAGTTATATCCAGCCTTCTTACACACGCCGCTGATTTCGATTCGAAGAGATATGCCGGTTAGTTCACGATAGTTTCCTTCACCATACAGCGAGTGTCGTTTTTTTATACAACTGGGGGCAGGACGCAACTGATGTTAAGTGATTGTTAGAAGGCTCGCAAGTGCGTTGCCGGCCTTTTAAAATATAAAAACCAAAGCTCATTCAAGTCCATTTGTGTCCAACCGTGATTCAAACGCACTTTACACGACTCATGGTGAAGCTTCGCAAGCTCAAACCTCTGGTTCAAAGGTTGCATATTGATAAAAGACCCGTGGTACTATAGAGGAAATTAAATACGGCTTGTATATTAATTATAAAGAACCTTCGATTATATGAATACATTATTGATGATGCCCTGCTGGCATATGGACAAATCGTATTATTTCTGGATAAATAAAGTGAAAAACATGTCCCTGAGATTAAGCTTTAAATTATTCGTTAGTTTTCAATTTTCTAAGGTAGTCATATGAGACACGTTCAGTGATCTAAACAGCGCGGCTGTAGTTCAGAAGCTTTAATTAATTATTCGTTTATAGACATACGATCCTTCCCCGTTTGAATAATTTAACAGGATAATTTCATAAAATATTAATGTGAAAATAATCGGACTCATACTTCAGTGTATTACGAAAACTAGAAATTAGATATTTGAATAAAACGTACACGCGTTAGTGTTTATACTTCTTTGGCGTAACAAGATAAAAATATTTTAATTTTTTTTGTCTTTCGCCTCATTCTACGTTTGTAAGAAAAACGACACTAACAATAGAAACAAGTTTTTTTTTTAATTTAATACATTGAAGGTTTTATTATAACGATTTATCCAGTGAAATTTTGAAATTTTTATTTAGTTTATTTAAATATAAAAAAAAAATATTTCTATATAATTAAAGAAATGCACATTTTTTATTTTAAAATGTTGACTATGCTATCAGGGTGTCGGTTTGTTGTGACGATGTGCGCGCGCATCGTAGATTTACTCTCATCATTTTTCCCTAACACGCCAAAAGAAGTATAACTTCAAAAACAGGTTGATTAACCCAAACTTTTAACTAAATTTTCTTGTACCCTCTAGAACGCGTTTTGGCCAAATATCACCGATATCAGGATTGAGCTAGAACAAGCTAGGTCTGGATATCCATACGAGTAGTTGCTCCTCTACTTTGAAATCGATTTCCTTTAGTTTAATATGTTTTTTGTCTTATCTTTTGTGTATGTGGTTTGCCTATAAGTGCTTATCACATGAAATATTGTAATTTAATTTTCTTGTACCAATGTATTATTGTGCCGAGCGTTGGCAAGCTTTTTAATAAATTAATAAAAACAAAAGATGGATGTACGTCAATTGTCTCAATAACGTGCAAATACTACACTCAGTTGTACAATTGTAATGTCTAAATACGTAAACTACTAGTTCGAAACAAATCTCTGTCGAACCATGTCAGTTGAATTTATGAACTCATTTGTTAATGGCTTTGAATGCTCATAAATTATTCCTTATTAGCTGCTACGGTTTGTTTTTAGCTTTTGGGCGATTTGTCATTGAAGATCGTCAATCTTTGGAACCATTCTCAATTACATTTCACTCTTTTGATTTTTTTTTTCTATAGAGGGGCAAACGAACGTACAGGACGCCCAAAAAGGGCAGTCATTGCAGCCCATGGACAGCCGTTTTAGTGGGTGCGTTGCCGGCCTTTAAGGGACGAGTATACTCTTTTTATAAACAATTAAGATTTGATTGTGTTTTGTTTTGAAACCAACCATAACCGACTTATAGATTATATAATAATATATATATATTTTTTTTTTCTTTTTTATTTAGTCTGGCCCCCAAAATCGAAAAAGCAAAACTTAAGCATATAACAGTTCCTCGAGGAAGTAGAAGTAGGAAGCGATAAGACCTAGATAATATTTTCTAGACTATTAAAACGTGTGCGATACTTATGTCATTAGATTACTTTAATAGCTAACTCACGCGGGGTCTGAAAACGTAGTCTAAAAGATCTTAATTAATACACCTGTATGTACCAGCATTTTGTTCAGTATTGAGAATTGCCGGCTGATTGATTTTAGTATTCGTGATGTGTCGACCTAGATAAGTACATGTAAAGTTTAATGCGTTATACATTAATATTCTTGATTTGTCCTTTCTGCCATGTTAAACTGTAATCAAAGTATTAAAAGCGTACCCTATTCTATGTTAAAAAAAAAGTTATTTTATAACTTTTCTATATACATCTACAACCTACCGTCTCTGACGTAATTGGCTTATAACCTAAAAGGGTGGAAACTAAACAAATGTTTCAATTTGGGTAACTCGGAAGGCAGGATTAGTCAATTATAGACAGTAAATATTGTTTAGTATACGTCATTTACTATAGTATTGCAAAAACCGTCAACCCACTTAGTATTATGGCAGCAATGATTCACACACTTTCCTGTCACTATCCAGGACCCGAGGTAGTCGAGGGTGGCGAGCCGTCACACCCATGGGAACACGAATGTTTTAATAACTAGCTTTTAACCTCGGGTTGCTCGCATGTCTCCACAGGTTATGAAACATAAATCAAGAGTTATAATTGATATCTTCACATGATTGATTTTTTGAGACAAAATAATTTTTAAAAGTGAATTTAGGTCGATGGCGATTGTTGTATAGATGTTCAGAATATTAAATGAAACACATTGTTTGAATCTAGGTATCAACTGGCTAATTGTATAAAACATGAGCTTATACCGAAGATAAAATTAGAAGATAAGGCCATGCTGGATTAACAAAAAACTAACTTGACTTATTGAAGAGTTCGTACGAGTAAATCTATGTGACATTAATTGGACATTATCGGAAACGAGAATGTTAAATTACAATTTTTGAGTGTGGTAAAAACTTAAGGGCTGATATTAGCTTCAAGTGTGCGATATTGTTAACGCTTTTAATTATGAACTAAAATAAATATATGTAACTTAACTAATGTTAGGTTACATAACTCAGGGTATTAATTTAGCTATACATTAAAAAATTATAACACTTAATACTGCTTATCAAAAATCAACCATTATTATTAATTTTGATTTAAATATATATGTCAAATGCCTATTATGAAACTACCATTCCAATCAATTACGGCATAGTATATTAATATTGGACAGAAACATAAATCGTAGTTATGGAGTTATCTATAAGTACAGGCCTAGTCTTCTTTAGGACTCCGCCATATGTCTCTATCGTATCGTTCTTCTGCTAAATAAGTATAGATTGGAGGTCAACCTCCTACGCACTCACTACGTGCGCACTCACTCAATAAGCCCTCCATTTTATCATTAAATAAATAAAAATATTAGTGGTATTATCTATTACAAAATGTATCATAAACAACAATATATAACACGATACGAAGCGTTATTTTCAACAAAGTCTTTCGTTAAAACTCGATCTAAAACGACTTCGTATGCTAAGCAACATTTAATAATTAATAGAGTCGTTTGTAACCATTAAAGATATATGTCAGTTACAAATTGTGTTATCAAACCATTATTACGATATTTCAAGCAAAATGTTCACAAAAGAAAATCCACGCGAAGAAAACCGCAGTTAATAAATCTTTGTAGGGCGTTTTCCAGACTGTGACAAATTAATTAGGCCTATGAAGAAACCGCTTAAACCAATCCCAGAACAATTTATCTTCAGGTGTAGGTTCGTTTGCTAATTGTTTTGCTCTTAAATTTATTAACTATAAGAGAATTTTTTTTTTGGTTACAATATATCTTTCGTGTGTTTAATATAGGTACCACCAGTATCGGTTTTTGACCAGTAACAATTAACATTAGACATTAAACGGAGCGTATTTATTATTAAACAAATAATGTTTTGTCACACACAAATTGAAGTTATTAATGATTTTTCATTCAATAACTAAATATACTACTAAAAAGAAATCTAATATGTAGGTATGAATAAAATGTAAGTAGGCATTCCTACTGTGTAGGTATATAAATAAACAACTTATCACTTAGCGTTCATTAACCTGATAATGGTCTTTCAGACAAAAATGTACCTTAATAAGCTAGTATAGAGGTCAGAATTGTATGAAAGTGAGGGGGATAATAAAAACAACTCCCAAGGTAATTATCGCACGTCTGCTTTAATTATATGTCACGTGT
Source organism: Pieris macdunnoughi (assembly GCA_905332375.1). Taxonomy (NCBI): domain Eukaryota; kingdom Metazoa; phylum Arthropoda; class Insecta; order Lepidoptera; family Pieridae; genus Pieris; species Pieris macdunnoughi. The sequence goes on from CAJOBZ010000027.1 coordinate 1,153,869, forward strand.
TAGTTGTTTATTAACGAAAGTTGGAGATATCTCAGAATAAGATGCATTGTATGAATATTTTTATATGTAACTTTGTCATGCGGGTACGACACAGAAATTGTAAATATATCTATTCTAGTTACCCTATAGCAGTGTTGGCTTAGTGGCTTAGCGTGCGACTCTCATCCTTGAGATCGTAGGTTCTATCCCTGTGCACCAATGGACTTTCTTTCTATGTGCGCATTTAACATTCACTCAACGGTGAAGGAAAACATGTGAGGAAACCGGCTTGCCTTAGTCTCAAAAAGTCGACGGCGTGTGTCAAGCACCCTTCTTGCCTATTAGATTGATAAATGATCATGAAACAGATACAGAAATCTGAGGCCCTGACCTGACCAAAACATGTTATAGCGCCACTGATTTATTTATTTTATTTTAGTTACCCAATAGTGTCACTTGCATCCCTGAGGTACCACAGATATAGTTTTCTTGCTATGACCATAGTTAAAAATAGAACAATAAGCAAATAAATGTCTTAGATAAAAATTGTTTCAACCTAAAGAAATGGTCAATCGTCCTCTGTATAAACTCCTATTTATATACACAAAATAAAAAAGTATCTGATTTCTATTAAGTCTATTAACATGTTTCATAAAAATAAATTACCTACCCATAATGGACACAAACCTACATTTCAAACCAATTTTTCATCAAAATAACGCTATTAAAATATAAAATTTTATTATAGTTATAGTATAGTGATGTTAAGATTTGAAACGTATATTGTTCAAATAGAAAACAGACACGCAACATAAGAGTTAATAAAACATTCTGTTAATTCAGTTAATTATTTCATTAATTTAATAGCGTTGTCATGTTTTAGCTCGGATTTAAGTCTATATTTTAATTTCGTAAAATATAAATAAAAATCAATGAAAAAATATTATCAGTATTATGTCTCAGAAGAGCAGTGTTGGCCTAGTGGCTCTTCGCTGCTTGCGTATAAAATAAAAATTATCAAAGAAACGGATGTAATCTGAGACCAAGGGGCCGTTCAAGTATTACGTAAGTAGATTTACTGCAATTTATCCCCCCCACCCCTTCCTCTTGTCAGCAAAAGTAAGCAAAGCTCTCAAATATACAAAAATGTACAAAAACGTATTAATTTTTTGTAGGAATCCTCGAAAATGCTCGAAAATCATAGACAAAGTGTGGGTAAAATGTGTAAAAAAGGTAATAATTACTGTTGACGTAATCAATCACCAAAAAGGAAAATCAAAGTTCCAAAGGGGGGGGGCAACCTTATAATGCTTACGTAATATTTGAACGGCCCCCAAGACTATATAGGGTTGTAGCAGATTATTATTATTATATGTTAGAAATTAATTGATGAAACTTGTAAATAAAAAATGCAAGATTTCTTATAGATTAACGTGAATGATACCTTCTTGTCATGTTCCTAAATAACTACAAGGATATAAAATTTATTACTTAATTTGTTACTTATTCTAGAACAGAATTCATAATTTCAGTATGAATATCAGAAATGTTATTTTAGTATTCAAATGCATTGTGTTAAATTTATAAGTTCGAAAAAGCTATATAGGTTAAGCTAATAATAACAAATCACTCTTAAATATGCCTGAACTGATTATTATGCAAATACCATGTGGAGAAAACCATTTTTTATTTCTTGATACCTTTTTAATTGTCTTGGTTCTAGCCATTTCGCAGCGCTAATTTGTTTTGTACGAAAGTAATTTCGAATGAGTTAATTGCTCCATTTTGAATATATACAAAAGTGGCTAATTTACATGTTTCAACCGTGATATGCTCTTTGTTAGTTTCTAAATTAAAATGTATGGCTGCAATTTGTATGGGTTTATATTTTGCATATGGAATTGTTGCAATTAACAAAATGTGTGAGCGCTTTCTTTTTATGATATTTTGATCCTAATGAATATCATGCATTTATTTCGTTAAAATAATTACTGTATTTAGCTAAAAGTTTTCATTTTATCAAAAATTATTTTTGAAATAAGAACAAATGCGAAATCAATCTATTTTGTTTAAGCGGGTTTTGTATTCTTATCTAATTCTAAGCTCGCGGTAATCCAATGCTTTGGAGTATGTCAATCTTAAAACGTAACACCAATTAGCGCGTAAAGCCCACGTACTTCTTTCGTGCGTCATTAAACTAAAAGAATCTTCTCAAGTCTTTATATAATAATAAACAGTAATAAATTCGTAGCTCTATCTTCTCTACCCTTATTTTTATGGCATTTCCATAGAATTAAAAATAGAAAAGCAGGTTTTCTATTGTTTCCAGTCCCGCAACCATGAGGTACCTATAGTGAGAACACATTTCTGGTTCTATTTTATTCAAAATTTGGCTACAGGGTCGAGCTGGTCGCTGTAACCATTACGCTGGTTAGGTTTTCGAATTACCTATCTTATAACTAGTCTGTGTCATTCAAGGTTCGTCTGCAGAGATTCGGGGCCTACGGAAAGGCTTATTAAGCAGTCTGTACTTGGGTCTGCACCATTATATGTAGTATGTTTATATGTAAGGTGCTGTTGGTTGACTCAAATAAATAAAAAAAAAATATTAGCTTTATACTTATTCTTCAGTCTCGCTATTCATTTCTGATGGTCGTGTCTCTCTCACCTGTCTTAGGCAAGCCTCTACCTGGTGATGGTAATACCTGTGCCTTTACTTGATCGATTCAGCCAGAAGATCGTCCTTGAACTCTTTTGCCCTAGCTTAATAGTGTTACATTTGAAATTTATTAAAAAACTCCAGTAAGAACGCCTGATACGGGAAAAATACGGGACAATTTTTTCCATCATATCGTTTTATTTTTGACCGAAGTGTCAAGAGTATTGACACAATAGATGAGTGGCTGTCGATTTTAAGTGAAGCTCTTAATTAAAGTGCTCCTTTGATTGTACCGCTTGTTTTTGTGACGTCATTGAAAATTTTATTTACGAACATTAAACACAAATTTGTTCATTTAAAACAATTTTTGTAAAGTTTTTAGTATGTAATCAATAAACAAATTTATTTTAAACAACTTAAATGTAATTTGAAATTGGAATCCTGTAGCGCAAAATGTGGTTTGGTAATTACTGTGCATGCTATTTTAGTTAAACCTATTTGTAAATTAATTGTATGAGATTATAAGAATCTTATAGTTCTATAGATAATGGAAGATAAACATTCAAACCAGCTTAGTCTGTTTCTGAAGAGTGAAAAATTCATAAGACTCTTTCCTGTTAAGTAGCTTTTTGAAATTCATCACACCAAACACAAGAATGAATTTTGTGCTTATAACCCGTTATTTCGTGCCCCCAGAACATAATGCAAAAGTGCCATCAACACATCCTTGAATAGCTACGACATTAAATTGTTACGACAATCCCCCTTCCCCTTAAGAAACCTTACAAAGAGAGGACAAAGCTAGGTTTCACAGCGTTGTATTGTTGACATGAATATCGGTTTTACGTCTATTAGAATCAGCGTACACTCGAGGTTTTTAAATATTTATTGTTTTTTTGTTATTACTTACTATTAATAAAACGTATCACTCATTTTTGGACTGAGTGGTGCAATTAATAAAAGCAATGTTTAAACTTATTTTAACGGCTACAGATTTACATAATTCGCGATAACCACTATTTAACAGAGCAATTCTTAACTACTCAGTTATTCACGGAAAGTAAAAATTCTACTTTCACTGCCTAAGAACTAGTAGTAAATTTTTAGACTGCTTTTTGAAATGCCATTATCAACCAAATAAAAATCACCGCAAGAATGTCGACTATCATTTACAAACGGGTGCTTATCCAGTTTGGCCATATTGCCAAGGAAAGAACCAAATAGTCTCGACAAGTTGGTAATGGTTGGGAGAAGGGAGAAGTCGGGGTCGATCGCCTTCCCGTTGGTCTCACCAGGTAAAGACAATTATGAGTCTCAACATCCCTAATGCACTGAGGGAAGCTGAGGATAGAATGGTTAGGAGGCAGCAAGTCGATGTATCGCATAGGGCTTTTCAAGACAAGCGTGACCTTCAGTAATAAAGTTTGCGTAGAAGAAGAGGATTTGAAATGCATAATTTGATATGCCAAATAATAGTAATAATAAAGCCTTTTTTATTTTCATATCCTTACTGAAACTCAAAATAACTTAAATCATATAGGTAAACAAGTACACTTATGAATATATTTATTTATATTTCCATATAAGGAGTGGTTAATCTTCTGGAGCCTGGTTGGTCGTACGCTTAAATTAGAGTATTATACTGGTGAAAGTTAACTTAATTTCCATTTCAAATTTCGTAGTGTTGTTAGTATTTACTTAAAGCTAAATGTTAGTATTAATATGTTACTCGCCTATGGCTATGGACCTCTCTAATGTAAAGGCCTCGTTTAACCCTTTCCAGGTGTATCTATCCAATAGTCTGCCAGTCGTCAGCCTGGCCTGCTATTTCCTACAAACAATAAACGTGTGAATTATTTATCGTGTGTGCGTCTGCACTATTCTCGTTGTGTTTGGTCTGTAATTTGATATGGATTCGTGTGAAGTGGCCAGTGAAATTGACATCGAATGTCTGTCATATGTAGGTAGTGGTTCTCGGTGCTACATATAGCATTCTATTATGTCCTTTTCTGTATGTATTATTGATAGACATTTGTACAGACTATCCCCATGAAAACTAGATCAGTCTAACCTCCTTTAACTAAAGTACTATTGTCCCTTTCTGTCAAATTGACTTTGTGCTGTGATGAAAAGAGAAGCATAAGTACTTTCCAATTTCATTTTAAAAACAATTGCGATGTGCATTTAATTACGATAATTTACTTTGAAGTTGAAAATTTATCTAGAGTAGGTATGCGAAACGTCGGAGAATTGTTTAACTATAAATTCGATATAATTAGAAATTATTGCCAAATAATAAATACGACTCTAAACAGGTCTTGGCTTTTGCATCGCAATGTTTTTCTTCACTGTAGGAGCAAGTGCTTATTGCGCACATAAAAAGAAAATTCCATTGATTGCCAGCCGTCACTCGAACACTTCGCTGAGGGGTCACACTGGGAAATGCGTTACGCATACCCACCCGCGGCACGGTTGCCTCGAGGTGAAAGGGTTATGTGGGACTCGCTGCTGTGCATACCCACTGAAACTCCACGGCGCCACCAGCAATCGCCCGAGGCAGGACACGGTAACAGCGTAGCCTTGTCCGCATCCCACCATGCAATCAGCCGTTGAAATCACGGTCCTCTATGTGATTTGTAAAGCTGGGGGAGATCGGGTACAAGGCTTGCAGGAATGCGTCATCATCCCTTTTGGACGCATGAACCCTTATTAACCCGTCTACGTGACGCTTAAGCGACTAGACCAACACTGCTCTATATCTATATATATCTCAAAATCCGATGTTATGAATATTTAACGCGATATAATCTTTGAATAATCACCAATTACTAATATGTTTTACATTACGGAATCTTAGATTAAGTATATTTACATCAATAATTGAATACAATATACAATAACGCGAAAACCGCCCTTTGTGTTTGAACTTTCAATTTAAGATTGTGGAATGTATACATCAAAGAGGTTTGTGTACCTTTGAGCTGTATTGTATAATGTAATTTGTATGTTAATTACATTACACGCGCTAAATTTTCAGGTAAACATATAGAAATATACACCTGTTACCGGTGAGGTTACTTCGATAATTTATAATAGGGGTAGAGCCTGAAATAACGAGAAGTAAGATAATGTCAGATTATGACAGCTTCGTTTGCGTTCGCACCGAGTTAAAATCGAGCGAATCGAGTTGATCAATAAAAGACGCATATATGTGTCTGTCCCATGTCTCATTTAGAGGAATTCATATGTATAGTACTTTTGAGAGCGTTAAGAAGTATTTGTCTTTTTATGTAATAGGAAGCAAACGGGCAGGAGGCTCATGTGATGTTATGTGGACATTGCCAGCCTTTTAAGAATAGGTACGCACTTTTCTTGAAGGACCCTAAGTCGAATTGGTTCGGAAACAGCTGGTCAGCTGGTTCCACATAGTGGTGGTGCGCGGCAAAAACTGCCTCAAGAAACGCTCTATTGTGGAACGACGGACGTCGAGGTGATACGGGTGTAATTTTTTATTCTGCCTTGACGTCTGATGATGAAACTCAGCTTGTATTAGTCCGAATAACTCCTCGCAACACTCTCCATGGTGTGTGAACATTGCGTGATATTAATAAGTAATAGTAACATACGTGAGCAGTGTGGGTTAAAAGAGGACGTAATCAAGGATACGAAAGGGAATGCTAAGGTGGTTTGGCCATGTGGAACAGAATGTGAAGCAGTTAACAAGTAGAATATACAAAGCAACCGTGGATGGTGAAGTCCAGTTGGGGAGGCCTCGTCGTCTATCTGGACCAAAAACAGGAGGAGTTTAAAGTACCCATAACCGACGATGCATGGTAAATGTCATGAAAGTGGATGATGCGAGAGGTATGTCAGGAATATAAATAAATAAAATACCTGCTTAGACTCGCAGTTTAAGAGACAAATTTATGAAATAAAAGCGGTCCCAAACTTACGTTCTATAATTTTAGTATTAGACTTAAGATGCCATGTACGATTATTTAAACACGTCATGTCAAAATGTATTTAAACATTCATTAATTTTCATTCTGTTTATTTCCCACATCCCGTATAAACCATGTCAAAATATTAATTTAAACGCGCTTTATTCACGACTATTACTTGCGTTTCATTCCGGTGTAGCTTTTATGCGAAGTCGTGTAGTAAGAGCGTTTGATTGCGTATTCAATCAGATATATAGGACACCTATTTCCAATATTCCAATGGCATTCGTATTGTTCGGTTTCATGCCCTAGATCTCTGTTCTATTGCTGTATAAATGACTTCTTTTTTATACTTAGCGTAGGAATTAAAAAAATACTTCAATCGGGTACAAAGTATCGTGCCTTATACAATATACAGAGATCGAGTAAGTTTGTATTGACCATATTTTGTTTGTTAACTAAATCTTAATATTTTTTGGTTGCGACGTTTTTATATTATATTTTTACTACACCAACAAGAAGATCAAATACAAAGACACTTTAAAAATTATAAAAAAAATTATTTTAAAAATGTTACGTATATACAATTAGATTTCATAATAAACTTTATGTGTTAGATTCCGGTGATGTGAACTCACGTCCAAGGAACCGTGCCTTAAAATATGCTTAAACAACTTGAAAAATACAAAGTTGTTCTATATTTTACATTGAATTTTATTAAAACAATATAGCGATTTCATAACACCTCCAGAATGCAATATACCCAGAAAACATTTGCACAGCAAATATATTCAGTTAGTTGTTCCATTGTAAAGTCTATTACATTCTAGCACATACCTTGGCTCGTTAAATATTGTTATTGTTCTACTAAATTAGATTTACGTTATCAAGAATAGAGCTGGGTTAATGTTAACCGGCTTTGTTGGCTTGTAAAATAATTATATGGTTCTATTTCATGCAGGCGACATCGTTTGATCGAGTAATTACAATACGTCATACAAAATATGATGGAACTGAATTGAACAGAATAATATACTATTACGGAATCCGTAAAAATACCGAATTACTGTTTGCTTCATTTTAATACCTAACGTTTCATACCGCATACCATAATATTATGATAAAGTTTTCTACATTTTAAGTTTCAATCTGAAGTTCTAAAATATAGCAATTTCGGTGGCCATAACTCTGATTTACAAACAATTCAATATTATATTAAAAAACTTAACTTTAACTTAATAATAACTTATTTAAAAATACTTATTCGATTATTAAGAATCATTGAATCCGTGAAAAATATATATTTTTTGTTATTATACAAGTTGTTTTGAAGGTTGTAAGTATAATAGTTATAATGTGGAAACGGTGCAGCCACCAGTAGTTTATTGTTTATCAGAATGCCAAATCGTAAAATGACTGCTTCACGACTGATTTGAGCGCGACCGCCGCTGCGAAAACCGCTGTCACAAACAAAATCGCAAGGCTGTTATTTAAAGAAGATAAAATATGTCTTTCGCACTACACCATTTGGACAAATATTATTTTAATCCTGCGCAGACGAAGGCACCAGCTAGTGTATTAATAAAACATCTGAATTTTAAATCAAACCTGTCATTGTACAAGAGGTTTAAACAAATTATTTCGACCCTTCCGACCTATTTAAGTTATCTGGTTAACTTGAGATAAATTGCGGTGCGGAGTTTAAAATTGCAGTGGTCTCGTGGCCTGCTTGCGACTCGTTAACTACTTCTATGAGATATTATAAGTTTCATTGCTTTAATTTCATCTGAGATCTTCGTGGAACTGTTAAACTGTGACGATTTAAACTCAGGTTTTCCCCTATTTGTTAAATGAGTTTACCTTTTATACTTGAATTGTTGCTAAATGGCTCTTTACTTAGTGGCGCTACAACCTCTTTAGGTCTGGGCCTCAGATTTCTGAATCTGTTTCATGATCATTTTAAAATCTAATGGGCAAGTAGGTGATCAGCCTCCAGGGCCGGACACACGCCGTCGACTTTTTGTGTCTAAGACATGTCGGTTTCCTCACGATGTTTTCCTTCACCGTCCATGCGAATGTTTAATGTGCACATAGAAAGAAAGGCCATTGGTGCACAGCCGGGTATCGAACCTACGACCTCAGGGATGAATGTCGCACGCTGAAGACACTAGGCCAACACTGTCCAAAAGTAAAATATATAACATATAAAATAAATGTTTATTTAGAACTGAAATATATAATATAATAAGTTATTTACGTATGATTTTTTTTGTTCACAGTCAGAGACCACCCTTCACATCACGTCACACGGTTGCGACACTCGAGGCATTTGGACGGGTACCTTCCATTACATACTTCGGCCGTAAGTTACTTTCATACAATCCATGAAACTCTTACATCATCAACGTTTACCATTAAATCCCTTTTACAGTTCAGCCCTAAGCTTATCCCTTTAGATTACATGTTAATTTTGGCTTATTTTTAATAAATTGTATAGAGGTTGCATGTAATATGTTGAACACGCCTAAATCTCATTGTGCTAGCGAGGAATGATGTAAGTAATCTTCTTAACTGTAACTCATTTTCCATTTTGAAAAATGTATAATAATAATCTTCATAATTCGTTCCTCTTAGAATCAGCAGGATATTCGTAAGTCAATTTGATAGATGCATGTGATATTTTAGAATCAAGGTATAACTTGGATGGTAATTTTGAATTGTAAATAATGTTATGTTGATAATGATGTAGTTGCACACCCAAATGGGGTTTCAGTTTATACCGGCAACGTCACCGAAGCTCGCAGTCAAAGACAATCATAAGCCGTTGTTCACGGAATGTCTGAACTACAAACCAACAGTGAAGGAGGAGCAGCCGATTGGTACTTATGTATTTACGGTGAGTTTTTTTGATTTTTTCTAAACATGCTGGCGTTTTCAATTATAAATAAACAAGTGTACTGGTACATTATCAATAAACAAGTGTACTGTTACTGTAATAAATAATATTTTTATTATAATCTGTTACAATCTATATAATATATAAAAAAATTATGTTGGTTTGTGTACCCTTCAAAAACTCAAAAAGTTATGCACCGATCGAGCGGAAATTGTAGCATTATATATAATCCGCATCAAGGATATTGTTGTTTTTTTTTTTTCATTTTTTTTCCCACAAGTATTACAAAATTAAACTTATATCAAATGTTTTCTTTCTTTTGTTTCTTATTTCTCAACCATTCAATCACAATGTGCCACAGCGTGGCAGGGAGCAGCAAGTACCTACCACCAAAGATTTACCCTCTATAAAGCAAAATTACTTACAGTGAGGTATTTGTTACATCAAATGATTACATTATATATTAAAATTAATTTGCAATTTACAGGTTCATGCAGAAGATCGAGACCCGCCCGAAATGGGTGGCACAGTTACTTACAAATTTGTCTCGACGCCTGGTGAAAAAGAAAGATTTCATGTCGACCCCGAAACTGGAAGAATCACGACTGCAGATGTCAGTATTTTAGTCACTCTCATTATTTGAATGGAAAATATTCCTATTCATTTAAAATCAGAATGAAAGATTAATCTCCATATAATTTGTCTGGTGCTTTTGTTTCTTCTCCATTGTTTTAAAGTTTAACTATTTTCTTTATAATATGCACTAAAGTAATGCAGAACAAAGGACTATCAGGTGGGTACAATATATACATGGAGCTAATATTAATAATAAGAAATTGTGTTTAGATTTTTGATCACGATGAGCCATCGCGTGAGAAGGAAGCATACATTACTGTTCGTGCCAGTGACAATGGACAACCTCAGCTGGATGACGCTTGTACCATTAAAATCCTCATCGAAGACATCAATGATAACCAGCCGGTCTTCGACAAAGTCGTAAGTACTTCTGTTATACAATTGTGTAGATTATCCCTGGGTAGACCATGTGTTCACTGCAGATGTAAACAGCTCGAAGCACTCGAGTTCTAACTGCTACTAGCACTCGATATGCCAAAAACTGGTGAACTTTTTCTTATGTCTGTTATAGGTGCATTCTAACTAGATAGGGAGAAGGTATGAAAGATCTGTGTATTTTCATTCATTTTTCCATCATTCATTTACTGTGACTAACTAATCATTCGTTCATTAGCCTCAAACCGTGGCGCAGACTTTATTAACACTTGCCTGTTTTTCGAAGGTCTTCCGTGGACATGTTTGGAAGGTTTGTCTTAAAGAACAATGAATTCCACCAATGAGAGAAAGCGTTTTCGCACAAAGACTGTTATAACGTTTCACACATGAACTTTTATTACTAACAATCGATTGTTACCATCGCTACCGTAGTATAATGTTCTGTTTATTAGAATTGGTTTTGAAGTAATGATAACAATCGAATATGTTTTAAATTATCTATTTTACTTGCATGTCGCTGCATGTCTTTAGGATTGTAAGCCGCCACTCAAGGCGATATTGGTAATAACTTTTAAACGTTTAGTGTGTATTCACCTTTTTTTGCACATTTGTAGTTGACGTGTTTTCTTTAGCTAGGCTGCTCTTTCCCCTAGATGCATTTTATCACATGGCACGATTATTGATTATTTTAAGAAACTTTCTCTAAGCTTGGGCATGCTTTGCGTAGGAGAACCAAGCAGGTACCTTTAAGGCTAATGACACGCTGAGTGAACACAATTTTTGACTTGGTTTTTCACCGAATGATTTTTCTTTTGTTTATCGAGTTTATTCTGACGTATTATTTGTTTTCCATACAGTCGTACTCGGAATCGGTACCTCAAGATTTGCCGAGCGGCCGGGAAGTAATGAGGATTTCGGCCACGGACATAGACGATGGTAACAACTCTATCGTGCGTTACAGTTTGGATTCCAATTCGCCAGATCAGGCGTATTTTTACATAGATCCAGATAACGGAGTTATATTTTTAAATAAAAGTATCGATGTAAGTACACACTAAAGTAATAAACCGTTTTCATTTATTGAAATTAAGTTAAATATTGATCTCAATTATAAATTCTTAAAGATTACATTTCTCTGTAATAATTCGTTTCAATTTCGGAGAAATAATGTAATAAATATTTTAAATCAAAGAATGACAGAAAGTTTGCCAATTATAATAATAATCCTTGTTTCTTTAACAGAGATTGTAACTGCTTTAAAATTGTAATATAGATTACATATTTGTAACTTAATTTCAAAATTAATTTTGCAGAAACCGCCCGGTTACAAATTTAAATTGAGCGCTATAGTAAAAGACCAGGGTGATGAGCCCCAACAAAGTTCGATTACTTTAGACATCCAAGTCGTGGAGTCTAACAAGAAAAGCCCGTCTTTTATAGAAGTTCCTGATGAACCGATCAGATTAAAAGAAAATTACGCAGACTTCAATACACCCATAGCTACCGTGAGGGCCGTGTAAGTATTCCATTCAATTTGTATAAATTGAACTTGTATACTCGCAATCGTAATCTTATTAATGACTTAAATTGTTAATCTGTTTTGATTCACAAAATTTTCTATTTCCTTTATGACTTCAATTAAGTATTAGAAGGTGCCGTAATAATAGAGTTATACATGGTTTTGTTTTTTTGATTTGGCAAAAAAGTTACTGTCTATGCCATAAAGTTCTGTTTTACCGGAAACTAGATAATTTCCTCTCAATTAATCGAATAACAGATATCTCCGCGATTTGAAAAGGAATAAAACTCCTTTAAATATATTCGTTAGTTTCACTAAATAAAAATCACTTTTAGATCAAACATATTGGAAGAGAAAAAACTTCAGTTTGAACTTGTTATGGGTCAAACTGAACAAACTAACAAGTGGCATACCTTCGTACTGGAACCGGAAGCTGACTCAGCGTATATTAAACTCGGAAATCATCTGGACTATGAGAAAATTACGGACTACACGTTAACTGTAAGAATACAGGTAAGGACATTATATTACTAAAATAGGGCCACGTCAAGGAGGCATTTTGAGTATTGAATATTTCAGAGATAGAAGAATCGTAATTTCGTTTATTTGGAACGTGACTTGTAAAACCGAAAACGTATACACGAAGATTTGGTGACATATGGGAATTTATTAAATACTAGCGGTCCGTCCCGGCTTCGCACGAGTGGACATTGTTTTTTTTTAAATTTAGATATTGATATGTTCTTTAATATTGTTTGTTCTATTATCAATCGTTTTCGCAGCAAATGCGATGAAAATATTTTATAGGCATTTTTTTACTTATAATTGTAATTTTGGGAGGGATACTTATTTTTTTCTTGCAATTAAAATATTATTCAGTGATAATGTAACATTCAAACGGTGAAAGAATTTCTAAAATCGGTCCAGTACTTTTTGAGCCAATTCGCTACAAACATACTTACATACAAATATTTCCTCTTTATAATATTAGTATACATTTTTCTACATTACATACTTTACAGAACAACTACAAATTGGCTGCAGAGACTATCATACAAATAGAAATTGAGGATGTTAATGACAACATCCCTATATTCAGCGAAATACGTTCTGGAACCGTACTAGAAAACGAACCACCAGGTACGCCGGTGATGCAAGTTAGAGCCTTTGATGCTGACGGTACATCAGCCAACAACCAAATAACATACGAACTAGGTGACGCCTCAGACCCCTTCGCTATTGATAGCATTACCGGTAATATAACGACACTGAAAAACTTTGATAGAGAAGAAAGAAGTTTCTATAATATTAAAATAATAGCCACTGATAATTCTGAATCCGCTCTAATTCCGGGAAAACATAATGCTGGTCAGCAAGTGTTCCTTATAGAGATAGCGGATAAAAACGATAATCCACCGCATTTCACTCAAGACACGTACGTGGCGGAATCTATAGCTGAGAATGCTAACATTAATGAGCTCGTCACGCAAGTTACCGCTTTGGATATTGATACGGGTAAGGTTATATATTACATATGTTAAGGAAAATTGTACATAAACTACAAAGATGATTGTTACTGCAGAACTTTCTAAGAATTTTAATCAGCTTTTGATAACTTACCATACCAGTCTTAACTATTTCCAAAACAGTCATATCCTAGGACGTCATCGATCAGGTCCGGGCCTCAGATTTGGGTATCTGTTTGTTATCATTTTTTTTCTAATAGGCAAGTATCTTTTTGGGTCTAAAGCATGCCGGTTCGCTCACGAAGTTTTCCTTCAACGAACAAGCAAGTCGCACGCTGACGCTACTATACTAACAAATAAATCTTGAGTAATTAAATTACGGTAGAGGCTAGTACAGTTAGAGAGAGAGATAAGGTCCTAAAATATTTGGGACCCTAATCTAAAAGATACAAAAATAATATTTTTATTCATTAATTATATACAAGTTTAGTATATTAGAGACTAGAGTTATTAGGTATATATATATATATACATATATAATTATGTCAATATTTTGTAGTAAGCAATAATTGTATCTTCGCCTTTCTAAAGTCTAGAATAAAGGTAACCTACCGTTTAGTTTATTACTTTTTTCGCAAACTTTCAATATTAAATAACAATATCAGTTGAAATAAAGTCGAAACACATTTGTTGAAACACATAAGAGGTTGTGCGTTCAAACCCCGGCTATGCACCTATATATTTTATGTGAGCCAATTAATTTAGCAATTAGTACTAAAATTTCAGGCAAAAACCATAGGTTTTTAGTGCCAGTGTGTTATTTTTTTATAATACGTTTAAATAAGAAATAGTTCTATACAAAATTGAATATTTATATTATCCAATTTTCGCAGCTTCCGTCGTTACGTACAGCATAGTATCTGGAAACACATACGACGCGTTTGTCATACGTAATTTCACCGGTGAAATTCGTGTTAACAACGAACTCGACTACGAGAATATAACCAGTTATAGCCTGGATGTTAGGGCATTTGATGGCCTTTATGAAGACTATGCAAAGGTTCTGATCAAAATTGAGAATTTGAATGACAACCCACCTGTATTCTTGGCTAACTATACAAAAACCATTGAAGAGGAAAAGTTGTATGAAGGATGTATTGTTAAGGTGAGTGAATATAAATTGGGGTTATAAATGAGATAAGGTTTCTCGCGTTTCTCGGGAAACTGACCATCGTGGACTTAAATTATCAAGCTTAAAAGGCTTAAATTATGAAATTTAAAGGAAGAATTACTATTTTACAGCGGCGGACATTTTGATTTAATTATGTTTGAGATTGCTCAAACATAATTTAATCACCAAATAAATTAGTTATAGATATCTTGTTATGTTGGTTGTTGCATTTTTTTTTGGTTTCACGTAGTAAAATCTTTATTAAATTGATTAATAAGGATACCTAATTTAAGTTTCTTGCTGTCAGAGGTACGATTTGCGGGCGAACCAGTATTTATTCAGGTTTCAGACTCAGAGGGCTACGTCTGAAGGCATGTTAATGTCTATTTAGTTTTACTTAGAAAAATGTTAAACTGACGGATAAATTTGTGTTAATTATTACTTCAGGTTGAAGCATATGACCCAGATCTCGACAGGAACGAACCTCAGAATATTGTCTATTCTCTGGTCAAACATGAGCAAAAGGAGTTCCTTCAAATAGACAATGATGGATGTCTTCGCCTGACTAAACCATTAGACAGGGACCAACCTACCGGCTTTACTCGATGGCAGATCCTCATCATGGCCGCTGATCATGGTGGAAGACTTGGTTCTGACAGTCTACGGTCCACAACTGAAGTCATATTGGAGCTAACTGATATCAACGATAACGCTCCGTTTCTTACCAACGTAAGTAGTTTTATATTTTTATAATTTATTTTACACGATACACACTATAACAAGAGAGCAAAATACAATTTGAATTTAAAAATATTCTGCAACGGCCTTTTAAAATATTCGGCAATATTTAAATTTCCAATAATGTAACACATTCGAACAATAGACTACTTCGTGGATTTGAAAAAGCAAATCCTATGAACAACGAAATACTGAAAGATAAAACAAATATATTTTATTTTACTTTGAATACCTATTCTTTTAGTACAGATTCTGTATAACATTATTCTTTTCGATTCGATCAAAGCAATGTTATTCAATCCCGTGGAATTCTTAAATGTTCTCAAATTTCTTGCTTGATATTTATGTCCGTTTAAAAGGATTCGACCGTTTCGTCGGAACTATTATTTCATTGGAGGTTATTCATATAATCAAACATTTGACAATAGTTCTTCGAATATATAAAAAATATAAAGCATTTACCAGGTTGTGTGTTAAATATATCAGTATTCCTTGACTTACTCGTATATAGGATAGGTGAACAGTGTAGGTATGTGTAAATATCCATGTTACGGGCAGCGATCGGTCCTTCATTTCTGTTTATACGAAATGTACAGTAAGCAAACAATATTCAAAAAAACACAACGGTGGCGCTACAACCTTTTAGGTCCGGGCCTCAGGTTTCTGTTTCCGTTTCGTGATCATTTATTGTACTTTAATAGACAAGAAAGTAACCAAGTAAAGTTCTTTGCTGGACACACCGTCGATTTTGTTACGTCTAAGGTATGCCGGTTTCCTCACGATGTTTTCCTTCACGTGTAAGCGAGTGTTTAGCGCAAACGGAAGTCCATTGTAAGCGGTGTGAAGCTACGACCTCAAGGATGAGAGTCGCACGCCGAAACAACTGGGCCATAACTACTTGCTGCAAACAATATACATAGTTTTAAGAATGGTACAAATGCCTACTTCTCACTAATTCTGTTCAGTTTCGAGCCAACCTCAGCTGACGTTGTTAGCCGAACTTAAAATCATTTTTGACACCTAGTTTGACATCTTAAACCTGACTACAAATATTTTTTTTAATTTACCGGATAATAAGATGCTAAAAAAGCAAAAAAAAAATGTTGCTGAATACCTAATGATTTCAGGTTTCATGCTCAGAAGTCTGTAATCATGATTATGTTTTTTTAATAACTGAATAAAAATCGACTACTGACAGGGAATTTGTGGTTTACACGAATGAAGATTATTACAATTCCCTCATCCCTAATCTCGAAAGTCAATAGGGCTTAAGTAAGAAATTAGTTAAAGTCATTTATTCAAATTTATGTTGATTGCCGATCCGCTAAAAAACTCGTCGGATGTTTACCCCGACTTCAGTGAAATATTCGAGAGCTTCCTTTAATCTCTGCGTGAAAGTGGATTTTATTACTTTTGTTACTTCTTTTAAGTCGTAATTTTTTCGAATTAATTTTTTATCTCGTAATGTTTCATCAGTAGTATTGTGTTTTTTAACCGACTTCAACTTCTTCGACTTGTAATTTTTTTAACCTAATAGAACCTACCTTCACCAGCTTCATACGGCTGAGCATTTATTTTCTAAAACACTTTAAAAATACATATTGCATATGTTATTTAATGGTGAAGTACCTAATGTTTGAAATCAGTCCAGTAATTTTTGAATTCGTACAATACAAACCTACAAAAATATTTAAAAAGTTAATGATTAATCCGACAAAATACCTTTACAAATCGTATACACCAAGACTGTTAAATCAAGTGTTATTAGTGTAATAAATGTTAATGGTAATGTAATATTATAAACTCGTTATTACATAGATTATCTTAATATCGTAAACATTACGACCATTGATGAATGCTCTCGACTAAAACTCTAGTTTGTCAAGTGAGCATTTTAAATCTGTACTTTCTATTAAAAATTACACTATCGTCATTAAAAATAAATTATCTAAAAATCCCATTAAAAATAAAACAGCGTTTGAAATATTTCGCATTATTTACAAGTATGGCTCACGGGTTGGTGTTATAAATAATTTAATATAAGAAGATAGGCAGCGCCGGCAATTATTTAATGCTATAATAATTAAATGATGTTGATAACTAAACGCATTATCTTTTAGACGTACAATAGCGTATATATCGGTGAATAGAATAATCAATTTGAAATAATCCGACAATCAACAAACCAATAGTGAAGTTTCCAGTCAAAGTTAATTACCAACGAGTAAAAGAACACGGCAAAGCCGATCTGTTTCAATATTCACTTAAATTTGCAATTTTCCCTCGAAACATGAGTTTCGTTTAGCGATCTCTTGGGTACGGGCCGTTAATTTTTCATGCAAATCCCTCTATCTATGAAAGCTCAATTCGTTTTCCGATCCTTTAGACTTCAGGTATTTTCCATTTCCCTCACTATCTACGAGGATTTAAATAATACACGGCTGGTCCGGTGGCTTAAGGCTGTAATGTGGTTTGAGTAATGGAGATTTATTTTGGGATCGGGTTAGAAATATGTAATACATGATATTGTATGGGCAAATGCTTGCGGCTTGTGAAGATTTTTCTAGGTCTTTTAAAATGTAAGAAACTCACTCACTTCTGTATTATTAAATATGTCTTAATAATCAAAATCGTTTCTTTTATTTAAATACTATTAATTTTACAATCATGTGAAACAAATAACATTTCTACTTACGTTATACTTTACTGAGTATCCCACAGTGACAAAAATAAAAATATTTATAATATAAACATAATATTTCATTTATGGTTTATAGGTATAACTTATTAGAGATATATAATTATGTATATCTCTAATAAGTTCTTTACATATATTAGAAAGATAATTTATAATTCTAGTATATTGTTTTTTATATATACTTGTTTATTTCCAGACGCAACCTGTGATATGGTATGAAAATGAGCCTCCTGGTCAAGTGGTTATTCTCACTGCAAAGGACTACGACTCAACTGAGAATGGACCACCATTCACCTTCGCACTTAATGAATCAGCTAGCTTCGATATTCGCTCCAAGTTCCATATACAAGGTAGGTGAAAAGAAAAAAATCACTTAAACGCAACTCAGCGCAAACAAGTAACGCCATTGCAACGTTGAGTCAAAAATACTCACGCTCGCCACGCCACTACTATTATATTTTTTATGCTCAAAATAAAAAAAAATACCAGGATTGCAAACTGTTCCAAATTTAAAATAGAGAATTTTGACGAATGCTTTTTTAGCACTTCGATCCTCTTAGCGATGACGCATAATTTTGCATAAATTCAGAAAAGCACTGAATTTTTCAGATAGCTTTTCTGTTACTGATTGAGTGAACTGACCTAAATTGCAACTAGGCTGACTAAAATGATTAAAATGAAAATTACAGTTGAACCCAAAATATGTTGCTCGCGATTTCGTTTGTTATTATATGATTTAATCACTTTGCTATCTGATCCAAAACAACATACAATCCCGATTATTAGGGATTCAACCTTAAAAGCTTGACACACATATACAAAGGTTTTATACATTCTAACGAAAAAAAAAACATTAATACGAGGCGTAGCACAGCACAAGTTACCTGCGACGAAATGATCTTTTAAAAGCGTTATATAGACTAAGAGCCTAGTGACCACGGGAAGGTTTATTTCAACTAAAAACGCGGTCAATAATTAAAAAAGTACCATTAAGCGTCATTAAATAGGACTCAGCAAATCTAAAAATGTAAAATGACTTTAGTTAACAATTTCCGCAGACGCGGCTTACAATTATCAACACGCAAATTGTTCAAATTGAATTGGCACTGGAGAAACAAAGTTAGCAGTTTAGCTTCGAGCGACATTTATTGAGATTTAACTACATTAAATTAGATTAAATTCAAAATAAATAAATTTATTTTAATTTTATTACATTTTACCACTATTTTGGGGGTATTATGTAATTACGATTAGAAAATTCAATTAATTGGGCCAGCATGGTATTGAAATTGTCACGTGACAAGCACGAGTTACACAGTACAGTTTTAATAGAGAAATAAAGGTTAATTTTTGTCTAATATCTTAGGTAAAAAATTGTTGAGGATACTTTTAGATGGCAAACGTCGTTTTGCCATGTATATTATTTCTAGGAAACCTTTTTTTAGTCCAATAAAAATAACTTTGCAATACAAAAAATTTGGGTTGATCGTAGAAGAGTGACAATTAAGGGTTGTATGTATTTTTGTATGCTGTATCATAAAAAGATAAAAACTAAAAGTTTTGTCTAAAAAATAAAAATAAAAATGACCACCCTTAACATTTAGGGGGATGAAAAATAGATGTTGTCCGCTTCTCAGACTTACTGAATATGCATTAAAAATGGTGCGTGTACTTATGTACGCGCGTAAGAAGTTATACTTCTTTGGCTTTCTTTATTTTTTTAAAATATTAAATAATTAATAACAAATATTTAGCGTTAATAATTTAACAATATTTAGTATATTATTCAATTATTAATTAATATTATTAACTAGGTATGTTTCATAACCTTTTAACTAAGTAACAATAGGTCTTTGGGAAAAAGCATTGCTAACTTTCTTTGAAAAAATAATTAAAACTTCTTTATTTGTCTAAAAGGTACTACTACAAATGTCATTATGGTCATTCAAAATTCTTGGCATAGCTGCTAACGTCACGCATATTCTATTTATTTTTACTTGCAGATTGTCTTATTCCCATCTCGCTCGCGCACGCTCGGCGCCCATACTGATAATTTTGTGTCACGGCGCGCGCATCGTAAAATTTCACTCTCATAAATTTTTCATAATGCGCCTAATGAAGTATAACTTCAAAAATTCATAATAATCGGTCGAGCTGTTTCGGAAGAGTATGGGAACGAACATTATGACACGAGAATTTTATATATTAGACAAATGAGTAGGTAGACATGACATTTCCTTCATTTTTATATTTATATTTTTACAGGCAACATTCTGTCAACATTGGTATCTTTCGACCGCGAGCAACGAAAGGAGTACAAAATTCCTGTAGCAATCACAGATTCTGGGACACCAAGATTAACAGGGGTGTCGATTTTACACGTTGTTATTGGTGACAGGAACGACAACCCAATGTCTTCTGGAGAAAGCAACATCTTCGTTTACAATTACAAGGTAAGAATTTGGCGACGTTCTTAATCCATCGTATAAAACTTCACTGAAATGTAAACCTTTCAGACAAAATTTCTCGAATTAATTTTTAAAACAAATAAAATATGAGGTTAGAAGACAACATTATTGTATGAACCATCCAGTACAATCAAAAGAATTAATTAACAGAAATATAACGAAAATTGTACACCTACGCAGCTGTTCATTCCAATATAAAATCTAAAATAACATTTCTGAAATACAAGGAAGAACGTTCTACGAATTGTTCTTTATTAATTGTGTTTAAAATGAATCCTAATGGAATTCAGTAATACCGGGTTTGAAGATTGGAAAAGGAGGAAAGGTTCTTAAACATATTGTTATATTCCAGTAATAATTGAAATACACTCTTTTTCAGGTTAAACTTAAGTTCTTATATATTTATTTCTGTCAAATGTTATATGTAAATATTAAGTGCATATTCAATAGTAGGTACTATTTAGGTACTATTTTTCATTAATCTCAAGCACATGCGCTTAGTTGAAATTAAGAATAATATTTTATGTAAAGGGTACGTAGGAGAGATTCTTGTGTTAAAGCGTGGCATAAATTCCTTAAATCTGCGCCGTAAATCGTCTAGATAAAGCCTGAAAATCATTGTTTCAACTCCCGAACGAGAACAACAATTACGTAAATAAACAATTTAATAGAACATTGAGTTGTTAGTCTATTAACACGATTTAGAGGCGACTAATTGCAATTTCGGAATAACTTAAAATGTTTGGATTTAATTGATGTTTGTTTATTTTGTAAAGTTATAGATGAGTACAGATATCACATTATTGGTTTTAACAAGTTCGTCAACGCTGAAGTCTACTACGGGTTTACTGTATGTTCTAAATTTAAAATATTTTCAATTTATTTTGAATTTAGAATTTCGTTCTGGCATGTTGGTAACAAGTAGATTTACGAACACTGCCGTAGACTTTACAATCGGCATTGCGTCGTGATGTTCAATAAATTCTGAAGACAAATGGTATTTAATTAAATGTATTTTCCTCAGACGGAAACTTACTTCAATGAGCTATACCGCTGGCCGTATTACGTGAGTATTGGCACTTGGTATTGTAATTATTGGTTTCTTTTCAACCTCCTTTTGTTTGTACTGGATGGGAATCCTTATTTGTTGTTCTTCTGATTTCATTCTTCTTATAACTTATGAACTTTTTTTAAGTTTTGTTCTAATTTTGTTCGTTTCGTTCGTTTTTTGAAATTAGTTCCAGTATTTTTAGGTTACAACAGGTAAAATTGTTAATAATTTTGGGCCTGCTGGCCCCTTGTATTTCGTCGAAATAGAAACAAGCTGTTTCTAAATATTATTAAGGAATATAAATGTGCTCACATTTCATAACAATTCGTTCAACAATAAATTCTCGCAGTAACTTAGGAAAACATAAAAATAAAATTTACATTGAGCAGTGCGGCAAGTAGCAAATGAAATACGAAAATGTCTTCAAAACCCGGCAACACATTTATAGCTGTTTACAAACCACCGTAAAATACTTTACGATTTTTCGTATCTGGAGGATGTTATCACAGTGCAAGTTTTTGAAAATTTTCTGGCAACATGAGCGAGAAAAATAAGTTAAACGTTTGAGAGTTATGATGATCTATACAACAACACAACTATACCCGACTAAGGGACACGTTCTAATTATTAAAAATAAAATATTTTTTCCTCATTTTATACATATTCTTAGATTACACTGATAAACATATATATAGCAATTGCGCTTACACCTTTTTTTAGGTCTGGGCCTCGGATTTCTGTATCTGTTCCGTGATCATTTCTAATAGGCAACTAGGTGATTCTGATCGTTTTCTCACGATGTTTTCCTTCACCGTACGAGCGAGTGTTAAATGCGCACATACATAGAAAGTCCTTTGTGTATAGTCGAGGTTCGAATCTACGACCCCCAAGAATGAGAGTCGCATAATGAAGCCACTAGACCAACACTGTTAGATTACACTAATGAAGTGCCGAAAAAAGCTCCTATCTCGTCTTAACTTGCTTCTAAGCTTGGTTCTTTGAAGTCTGGCTTAAAGGCCGGATATGAACTAAACTTTAAACGATTTACAGGTAGATCGCATAGTTTATTAATTTCCAAACATCTAAAAGCAAAATTTAACAATGTTTTTATAAATGAAGGCATAAAGTTGGTATAGATACCAGATTTTTCAACATTTAACCGACTTAAAAAATCCGAAGAAGGAGGTTAATGATTTTTTATTGCTAAAACTTAATGTATAAGCCAAAGAATTCAATTCCGAAAACACTGCTATGCTTTAATTGTTTTCTGTGAAACATACGTTTCCGCCATTTGTAATATCGTCTATTTACATCAGGTAAATAGTGCTTTAGGTAGATTTAAAACTACCTAACATAAAACTTTCAAAGTGTTCACAGGAGGCACGCCAAGAGTGAATTTTTCCAATGAATAATTAACCCAGCCATTATCCAATAAACTTAATAACGCGATAACACCGGTGTTTTATAATAATATGTGACTATTAAAATGTTAATTTCGCCTTAATGAAACCGGCTATAGTGGTGTGTGCGTAAACAAGGATTATATTATGTGGAGGCAGTTTTTACTACCACCCCTCCCATTTCGCTAAGTTACGATGCTTGTTTTATTCTTGACTACCTTTAGTGGTACTAGTAGGTTTTTGTTTTATTAAATCTTCCTTTGTTTTGCCTTTGTGGCGATTTAATAGACTATCGATTTTCAAAGAAAAATGTTTATAATCTCACTTGAGTTGTGCTAAATGGACGTGCTATTTCCGCAATTGAAAATAAAAAATATTACATAAAACAAGTGAGTAATTTTGTCTTTAGCTTTTTACTGCAAAACTGTATTATCTCGACGTTTAAAAAAAAAGGGTGCGTGTACTTATGTACGCGCGTAAGAAGTTATACTTCTTTGGCATTATTAAAAATAGTTTTTGATTGCATGCAAATAATTAATTACAATTAAATAATCAAAGACTGGAAAAGGAGTCATTATAGTCAATAAAGTTCAGTTTACATTTGAAAAATTCAATAAATAAATATTTATTATTATTCTCTTACATTAAGTGTAACATAAATTCTATTATTATTCGAATGTTGTTTTTAAATTATGTCCAATGCCGTAGCATCTTCCGTGGGCAACTTCATTCTGTTAATTTTGTGTCACGGTGCGCGCGCATCGTAAAATTTCACTCTCATCAATTTTTCATAACGCGCCTAATGAAGTATAACTTCAAAAATGTTATCTACCCAACCATATAATGCTTTGCACTAATTAATAAGTTACCATATTTTATTAACTATCGTGAAATTAATATCGATTATCTGTTATACAGTTAATTCAATAAACCAATGGAATTGAACAGGATTGAACAATAGTCGCATCGCTAAGGCGGTGTGACATTTAACCAAATTAATTAGTCGACGACTTAGCCACTGTCTCGCTTCTTATGAACTAGATATTTACCGAATACAAATGTACTCATAACAAATGTTAAGAGGGTTATTTTTAATAATTGCATGATCTTAAACCTTGCTAAAAAGGGCATATAGTACCTACAGTACATAAACGTATTAATTTTTTGTAGGAATCCTCGAAAATGCATTTCGTTTTCAAGCATAGACAATGTGGGTAATATGTGTAAAAAAGTAAATAATTACTGTTGACGTAATCACCAAATAAGAAAATCAAAGACACCCTCGCTGCTCGCCCTATGTCTTATAATAAAATTTTAAATTTACTTATTATATAGACATTGATGCAATGAATCTAAATAATAGAGTTATAAAACTAAATAGTTTATCCATAAAAGCAAGCTTTTAAATAAGCAAAAGGCTTTAAATAACTCATGTAAACGCTTTTTATATATAAAAAGTCAGAGGCATTTCGGACAACTGAAAGTGGTGTTCCAATTTTAAAATTATAAAGTACTGTTTGTTGTATGTAAAGCACGCCGTTTCGCACACATCAGTAATTCAAGGCACATGCACAAATTTAACGAATATTCTTTACACATTTCGAGCATTTTATTGTAAACACGTCCCAGTTTCGGTTAATTTATTTAAGATTTAAATTTAAAGAATATATAGGCGTAGTCCGGGAGCTGAAATCTTGGTCGTTATAAAATTAAAAGGGTTCGTAATAAATTCAACAATCATCAAATGAATTAGAAAATTAAACCGTTTTATTTACGGAGGGAAATAATGTAGCCCGCATTGTTCCTCATCAAAACCTTTTAAGAGATTTACGTAATTTAATTCGAGCACTAAAATTGTTTTAATACTTTTTATAAAGCTTAATAATAATCAATAATTATATACCTTTTTCGTTCAATTATTATGACCGAAAGAAAAATTGGCGTGGGATGTTTTTTTTAAATTATCCATTCATAAACGCAGCAGACTTATCATCTGTTAGGTTAATAAACAGCTAAACAAACGCCTGCCAATTATATTTTTTATTATTTTTGTTAATATTTGTTATTCATTTGTTTATGCACTTCAAATACGACGTTTTAAAAGCCACCCACGATATGCTATAAATCTGTCTTTTACAGGGTGAAGCACCGGATACGGAAATCGGAAGGGTGTTCGTAAACGATCCGGACGATTGGGACCTTCCGGACAAGCGGTTTATGTGGCTACCGTCATATGAGCAGAGAAGTCCGTACTTCGACGTGCATAGTAATACCGGAATGATTACTATGAAGCAAGGAACTCCGAATGGAACTTATCTTCTACACTTTAATGTAAGTATGACTATGATTATGAGAGAATTTATCTTAATTGTATTTCTCGATTCTCAAAAAGTTATTCTCAATCTCAATTACCGTATTTTAAATGCTTTTGTTTTACACGAATAAGACGTTACTATGGCAACTGTACAAAAACACAAACATAAAATTAATCCAGGATCTATACTAAGGCTGGCAACGTAAAATAAAATAATATTGGCTGATATAGGGAAATAACTTAATACAGAATTAGTTAACTATAACTAACTATATATTAATAAAATGAGCTTTTAATGGCAAATATACACATATTTAAATTAAAAAATTTACTAGCTCAATTAGAGCGCTTTTCAACAGTCGTGGTTAGTAAATATCGTATTATTAGCATGTGTACAATACGTAATATATGTATTAGGGAGTGAAGTGAATTTTCAATGAATTTTGCGTAGTTTTAGGTGAAAACAACCTAAAGACGACTGTAGATTTAAATACAAGTTATTTGCAAGAGTTTATTCTCCTATATATTTCTTGTCTAGGGAATACTCGTACTCCAAGATTTATATACTTAATTACAATATGTTTCTTGAATATCTGTAAGGTGTTACATTAAAAATAAATAAACTAAAGTGGAAATGGGCGAGGCACATGGTAAGAGGAACTGAAAAGTGGAGCAAAAAAGTACTAAACTGGTGCCCAAGGTACAGAAAACGAAAAGAGACAGACAAGAAGGTGGATTGACTAAATAAAATAAAAAGCAGGTGGTACATGGCAGAGAGTGGCACAGTGCAGAGAGGAATGGCGGGATTTGGCCGAGGCCTTTACCAAAAAAGGCCACACAGATACCTAAAAGAAGTGTGATTGTGCAATAGAAACGTTATTAAATTTAAAAGTATCTAAATTAATAAGGCTATTATTATTATTATTGTTTTTATATCATTTAATATCTAGTTCTACGTTTACTTTTTAAATAACGTTTAAATTATATAAATATTAATTTTAATGATTATGTGTTAGGATAAGTTTCAGAGTCGAGACGTATGACTTCGCTAAGTATGACTGCCGCAAGTCAAAAACGTATTGAATTATATAAGTTATCAACTGATTAACATAGCTATCTGGATTGCATTCCTATATTTATAACGGGGATCTGTGCAACAGACTGGTTCTGGCCCTTGGTATCGCCAACAACCGTGGCCTTCGCACATATCCCATAGGTACAAGGAACCCGAGTTCTTGGGGAAAATAACGCATTATAGCGAAATTTTCCAAGACTACAGACTTCGAAAGGCTATGAATCTAGAATATTAGCTATTTACCTACATGCAAATGAAACCTGTCCTCGCTTTTCTGATCATTGAACCGGCTAATACAGAGGCAAATCTGCGAGCTTTTCGTAATATAATTGCCAATCTTCACAAAGGCTATGGTTAAATATTCGACCAGTATTAGTGAATATTTTATCAGCTCCCGGACTAGAGCGGTTCTCTTGGATTTAGTGGCCGGGAAGTTAATAATTAAATGCTAAGTATTTGCGGTGACCTGAAATACCGCTCCTTGCGCTATGCGTAGGGCTGCCAACGCTCTTTCTGTGGAGGAACTCAATTTTGTGTTCCATTTGATGTGAAACATCTATAGCCGCACGTAAAACCGATTTCTGGCGTGGCGACGCATGCCGTGGCGACGCGTCGCTTTATGATTGTATATATATATACAGTCCATATGCAGTAGTGTGTACGGTGTGGTATTTCGAAGTCACTGATTAAACGAATTAAGTAGTCACGATTTCAAATAAATTCGTAAATTTTTGTATTTAATGAAAATAATTGTTTATTCAATAAATAGTCATCGTTATCTGGAAAAAAAATCGTAATATTTTATTTTATCATTATGACATATTTATACGTAGTTCCTATCACAATCTGTTCTTTTCTTCATATTACTTTTACAAAATAATGTCGATGTTTCACATCTGCCAGGCGTCCCGTGACGGCTCACATTTTTTTAAAATAGGTATTATAACAATATTTATAACAATCGAATACCGAAAGCAGTTACGTAAAGTCAAATCGAGAATAATATCGCATTTGAAATCTCACCATAGCATACATTTCCAGCTGTCATGACTATTATTACTCCTTTAAAAGCTTGAAGCTAATTTAATTTTGCTAACTATATAAATTTAGATTGAATGAAAACAGTGTTTCCATATCTGCGTCATTTAAAGAGTTTTTATTTAGACGCAGAGCTTTTACATAAAAGCTTTTAATTAATACGTTAAACAAAGTTATTTTAGTGTTAGCAGCCCTACGTCTACGTTTAACAGGTCTATTGATTTCGCTAACACATTTTTGCGTTTAGTTTTCATTTGTATGATTTAAATCGCACTCGGTTCGGTCAGCGCATTTCGCGCCAACATAAATTTTATAAGTTTTTTTAATGATTGTAGTTTAATTTTTATAATATTTATGGAGCAATAGTTAACTAGGGTCTTAACGCTTAACTGTGTTATAATATTGCATATCTTTAGTTTTGTCATATCTAACTCTATTAATAATAAAATGGTTTCGACCGACTTAGTATCCCTAACTAGTAAACGAAATTCGACGTAATAATTACTTACGTAATTAATAAAAGATTAATTGATATAGCGTATAATAATTAACTAATTAGGGCTTACTGGCACTTTCATATACTCCTATTGTTTAAGAACATGGACTCTTCTGTGTTTAATAGCGATTAAAGGCAAGAAAACTCACACGCACTGGTGAACTGAAAGATCTAGAAATAGTGGGCGAGTTTATATCCCTCGGTTCCCTGATAAGTAGTCTAGAACGAACCGAAAACGAAATCCGAAGAAGAACCCAGATGACCAAAGATGCAATGACAAAACTGTTGTGTTTATAGAAGGACCGGAATATTTATTTAAAAACAAAGAAGAAACTGGTTGAGACTCTGGTATTTCCGATTTTCCTTTATATCGCTGAATCCTTGACAACATAGACATCTGAAAGAAGAAAAATCGATTCTCTGGAAATGTGGTGTTGGAGGCGGATGCTAAGGATTCCCTGGACAGCTAAATAAACAAACGTGTCCATTCTAAGACGGTTCCAGGAAAAAAAACGTTTTTTGACACTTTGTTCCGAACGCATCCTGAGTTTTTTTGGACATGTAACACGCAAAGATCCAGAAAACTTAAAATCACTCATCGTGACTGGCGGAGTGGACCTGGCGGAGTGGACTCGCTGGACCGATCAAGTAAAGGCCATTAG
This sequence comes from Pieris macdunnoughi, assembly GCA_905332375.1. Classification (NCBI taxonomy): domain Eukaryota; kingdom Metazoa; phylum Arthropoda; class Insecta; order Lepidoptera; family Pieridae; genus Pieris; species Pieris macdunnoughi. The sequence continues at coordinate 1,182,451 of CAJOBZ010000027.1, forward strand.
GGGCCTTACCAGAACCCAGGCGCAGAGGCTTGCCGAAGGCAAGGGAGAGTGGAGGAAGTTGTGCGGCGCTACTCACACGACCTTCAGAAAAGAAGAGTGCGACTGAAAGAAAAGTAGGCAAGACATGGCCTTCCCTCGACTGAAACAATGTCGCCAGGAATCAAACTTTAGTTATAGGCCATTCACCACTTAGTCGGAAATCTGTCAATATGTATAGTTGCATATATCGGTGGATTGCTAGTGAACTAAAAATACATTAACCTATTTCGAATGTTAAGAGAGTACCTAGGAAGTAACTACTTCGTTTAAGTAACTTTTCTAACATTCAAACAAGGCACGATAAATATAAAAGCAAGCAGTTGGTATAAACATTGTATGCCCTAGAGAATAATGCTTGAATGCAGATTGTAATATAATATTCTCGGCGTTATAAATATCACGCTTTTTGTCCGTTGGGAATATTCTTTTTTACTATGTATTGTTATGGTAAATTTGATGTTTCGAATTTCAACAAGTTCGTTTTAATGATATTCATGACCACAATTAAGGTTTATATAAAATACAAACGATATCGCCTTTCGTTTGATTGTAATTTTTAGGCAAAAAATTTCGTCGACGTATAGTTACTAGCTTTTACTTGACACGCGTTCTAAATCAAAATCGTGAAAAATTCATATGATGATATTTTACGATGAAATGTAGTCTGTGGCTGCTATGTAAGAAAATCACTACTATGAAGAAATGCTTTAAAGTCTTAACACAATAGTCGTCACGGATAAAAAAAACATTTTTTTACTTACACGATTTTTTGTTAAATTCGATTTAACATTTAGACATTTCTTCAAACTTATTTTTATACATAAGGAAGTCCTTTTGTTTTAAACATTCAACATGTACGAAAGAATTGTAATCTGGTCACCCACAACACGGGATCCCTAGTGTGGGGACTAGCGTTAGATTAATTTTGTCACAACCATATCTTTTATAAATAAAGTTTATTATTATTATTAAGAAAAGAAAAATAATCCAAGTTCAAGTAGTGATGTTGCAACCCTTTTTTGACCTCAGATTTCCAAGTACATTTTATTTATAATGTTTCTTTATATACATAAGACGACTGCCGGTTTCTTCGCTATAATTGCCTTCACAAAATAATATCAGTTGGTACACAGCCAGAGTTTAGGAACACCTTGAAAAACGTACCTTCTTACTATCTAAATCTACCTTATAACTAAGCAGTGCTCGCAAAAGTATCAATATAAATATTTATTTTATTAGGTGACAGAAGAAAATGAACCATTAGTACCATTCCACTGGGTGGAAGCTACAGTGAATGTGACCATCAAGGAGATCCCAGAAGAGGCAGTGGACAAATCTGGTTCGATCCGGTTCATAAATATAACCGCTGAAGAGTTTATTATTCCAGAAGCTGATGTGAGTATACAGTTTTATTAGTCATTAATTATGTATGAACTTTGATATCGCTTGTTATCAATAAAACTTGGTATATCATCAAAACTATTTTAATTAAAGCATCCGTTTAGCGCTGAATAGTAAAAAACCGGAAACGGAACGACTAAATCTATGATTATGGTTGATAAAATTTAAGTTCCCACTCAAATTACTGGTTTCAATTGGGACTTTGAAGATCTCCAGTAGATCATTGCCATTAAAAAAAATCCGTATTTAGATGCCTCTAATATGCACTTTAATATATACCTATAACATGTCTTGTATATCATCATTCATTGGTCATTGGTCTAGTGGTTAGTACCCCTGACTGCGAAACCATGCGTCCCGGGTTCGATCCCCGGCTGAGACGAACATCGATGTGATGAGCATTTGATGTTGTGCTTAGGTCTTGGGTGTTTAAATATGTATTTATATGTCTATCTATGTATAATATGTGTGTATATCCGTTGCCTAGTACCCATAACACAAGCTTCACCAGCTTAGCATGGGACTAGGTCAATTGGTGTGAATTGTCTAAAAAAAAAAAAAAATATTTGCATAACTTGCATATATACATCCTGTAGGCATTCTTATTTTAATAACTTGCATAGTAGCTCCGTGTGTTTAAGTGTAGATAACAAATGCACATTCGTCAACGTAATTCTAGTAGGTATTCAGCTTTTGGCTCCATTGAAGATATTCATCTTTAATCTTGTATTTATATAGCGCATATTAAAACAAATATACTACACTGATGTTTTCACGATCTCTAAAGGTAAACAGTAGGTTATTATTAACCTACTGCTACTACTACAAAATTTAAATTAAAATATTGTATACAATATACATATTTAAAAATATGTCATACGTTACAATTTCGTAATCTCAAAACGTGTTGTCTGATACAAATGTTATCTTAAGCATTATCTTAAATATTCTGGAACAAAATTAAGCTCGTAAAGGCACTTTAGATCTTAACAGAATATACCTTCGGATAAGCGTTATGAACTTATGTGGCCTCACCTCCTTAGTGACGTCTTCGCTTCAAGGATTTAATTATCGAGACAGTCTAGAATCTATTAAAGCTTTAAAACCACTCCTTAAAGTTTTTATATATTCTAGCTTGGGGCTAAACTTAATTTATTTTACCTAAACGAAGTGTCGTGACTAAAAAATTCTAAATTAGAACACCACCATCCGTTACATTGTAATCATATGTAACAAAATGATATACAATTTCAAGTTTCGAATGCCAACTTTCAGCTAACTTCACACCAAATGCGGGGACATCAAATCCACTGCATTTTAACCCAAAAATATGCACTATTTTCCAAATCACAAATCACGTTCACGTATAGCTTAAGTGGAATTTAGTCGTGGCCCGGACACGTCCCGGCGAATTGTGAGCAAAAATTACTGCTAAACGCCAGAAGCCGCGAAAAGCCGATGCGGTAAACCGCTTCGTAAAATATACGGTTTCGGTTACATAATACAATTATAATTTGCTTATATGCCTTTTTAAATATACGATTATAAAAAGTATAGGAAAAAATATTTAATAATGGAAGTCGTTTCAGATGATTTCAATGTTGTTATTTCAACTCCTTTACCGAGACTAATATATATTTGTGACGGGAAATATGTTTTTTTATTTATCATTGTATTAATTTAGGTAAAATAAATTTACCTTTACCAGATTTTAATATGTTTAATTATAAAAAAATGTGTGTGATACCTGCTACTCTAAATTCAGTGTTGCTGTGTATTATATATTTATAGACAGCTTCCCGTAGGTGCTTTACGCGCAAAGAAATACCTATCGGTCCACATTCGGGTAGCGCACCAATCATACAAATGTATATCGAAGAAATTTCGTACGAATTCCTACTAAAGTCTTAAAACAGCCATAAAACTTCACCCTAAAATAAACGTTCAAGAACTACACTGTTAGGCTACAAAGGTATTCAGCGCAAGACATTATACACTACACGGTCACTTACCCCTTGCCCACACTCCCCCGCCGCGCTTTTGGGGCCCCCAAAGCGCCCCCCGGGGGGCGGGCGGCCAAAAAAAAATTAAAATTTTTTTTTTGATTCCCCCCCCCCCCCCCCCCCCCCCCCCGGGGGGCCCCCCCCCCGGCGGGGGGCCCCCCCCCCCCCGGGGGGGGGGGGGGGGGGGGGGGCCGGGGGGGGGGGCCCCCCCCCCCCCCCCCCCCGGCGGCCCCCCCCCCCCCCCCCCCCCCCCCCCCCCCCCCCCCCCCCCCCCCCCCCCCCCCCCCCCCCCCCCCCATTTTTTTTTTTTTTTTTTTCCCCCCCCCTCATATAAAAAAAAAAAACACATAATTATATTTTTTTTTACCCCCCCCCCCCCCCCCCCCCCCCCCCCCCCCCCCCCCCCCCCCCCCCCCCCCCTTTTTTAAAAAAAAATAGGGGGCCCCCCCCCCCCCCCCCCCCCCCCCCCCCCCCCCCCCCCCCCCCCCCCCCCCCCCCCCCCCCCCCCCCCCCCCCCCCCCCCCCCCCCCCCCCCCCCCCCCCCCCCCCCCCCCCCCCCCCCCCCCCCCCCCCCCCGCGCTTAGGCGTTTTTACGTTTATGGAGAACTGCCAAGCCCTCGGGAAAGACCTTGACATAACGTCAAACATTACGAACGAAATACTATTGTGTACTAAATACATTACTTCAGCCTTAGGCTGTTACTTGTCCTCGAGTTAATGTAAATTATGCGTAGATATTATTGTAGGGATTCCTTTAATGCATAAATTATTAATAAGGAATAATTCGTTAATTATTAAACAAATTCTAGTAGAGAATGCGCGGAGATCTTATTGAAGTTCCTAAGTAATTGCGCTCGTTTATAGTTTTACTTCAGTTCTGTATTATTTATTGTATATCAATTATTATGTACGCTGTTTGTGAACATAAATAAATAATATATATTTTCTTTGCTGTTGTCATTTTAGTAGTTGGTTTCGTTTTAGGATCTTCATTTACTAAGTGACCGTTAAATTGTAGTCAATTTTAAATCTAAACGAGCCAGTTAACATACGACAAAATGTATTATAAATTATATATTGATAAGTACCCGTTTATGCGAAACTAAAACTTCTGTACATTGGTAGTTGATTGATATATATGTGTTTATTTCAGGGTATCAGCAAGAAGGACAAATTGCACCGTCGCCTCGCCCAGTTGTACAACAAGTCGCTCGATAATGTTGACGTTTTTACCGTATTCAGCAAGATGACAGTTAAAGACGAATTCTTGGATATACGGTTCTCTGTTCATGGATCACCGTACTTCGAGCCTGAGAAACTGGATAGCATGGTCATTGGGATACAAGAAAAGGTATTTATTTTCTAATATCATATATAAATGTTAGATTAAAATAAAATTGTATTCAGTAGAAATTTCGAAGTGATTAGGAATCTTTCATACTTCAGCTTTAGTAGACCATCAGAGGTTTGGTTTTGAATCTAGATACAACATTTACTTTAACTAAAGGAAATATGATAATCACATCACATAATATACATAATATATGCCCTATTATTGCGTGTTTAAAAAAACTATCCGACTATTCCTGAATCAATATTTAATTTAGAATTACAATGCAGTTACAACACACTGCTCCGTAACTTTAAACATTATTTAAAAGACGGTTTCTTGGTTAAAGAAACGTACAATATACAAAACACCAAAACTAAAATTAATCAGGTACAAAATTATTTTCAATGTCCTAATTTAGTATTTATTTAAACAACTTACGTTGAACTTTGGTATTACAGACGATTATGAAATAATATTCGTGAACGGATAATTTTAATATTATTATTGTGTAGGTACTAAAAAAATAATTATTTAATTATATTATATAAATATATAATTGAATTATAGTACAACAACCTCAATTAGCGTCTTATACACGTTGTCCGTATTGTTAGTCTTGAAACATATCTGACCTCAATATCTGTCAAACCATTTTACTTATGAAGTTAGACAACGTTTACATTTGTTACTTATGTACCTTTCAAAAAAGTCTTACATTGAAAGTTAAGACTCACGACAAATAATGGTCGAAGGTTTTATTACTATGGAGTCTTATATATGCGTTCTTAGAAGGTTTACTGACGTAATTTTAAATATACCTACCTCTACCTTGTTGAAAATAATATTGAAATTTCAATGTTCTGTTGTTAGTGCTAGTGACCTATTTTCACTTGAACAGTAAGTGTTTACTCCCTCCCTAAGCAATTCCAAGTTCTCTGCGGTTGAAATCGAGTACATATTAAGGGGTCTTGATAAAGATTCATGATTATTTACTTAAATGTAGTGTATTTTAACCCTTAATAGTACCATAATCCTTTATTGGACACGCGGAGACTTTGTTTATAACGTTGTTTTACTAAATTTAGACGAAATATATTTTAGATAAAGTCGCCCATTGTCCTTTTAATTTAAAATAATCGGTGGCGCTTCAACTTTTTAAAGTCTGGTTAGATTTATGTATATGGTTTGGTGATCATTTGTTTTTTATAATAGGCGTAGATGATCCCTTTTGTGTCTGATACACGCCGTCAACTTTTTGGGTATAAAGCATGGCGGTTTCCTCACGATGTTTACCTTGTTAAATTCGCATATAGAAAGGAAGGCAAATTGGTATACAGCCGGGTTCGAACCCACAACTTTAGGGATGAGTGTCGCACGCTTAAGCCATCACTATCTCAAACACAATTATTTAAGTTTTCTATTTTACTTTTTCCATCTAAATAATTAACAATTTAGTGTTTCCGATCACACGTAAATTGTACGCTTGCCATTACATTTTGTCCTATTTTTAATAAATAGAACTTCGTTTTTATTATTCTGCAATAATTCACGTAAAGACCAAACTAAGGGTATTTTTCCTAAACGTTTCACTAATGTCGTATTTAATACGAAGAAGTTTATAACTTGTACACATCAGTTCAAGGTATATTCATTCCATTCCATTATTAACCGTGATATAAGCAAAGAATTTCAAGGCAAGCTTATTTTATTCGAATTAGTGCAGATCGTTTATAAACGCATATTTTAATTAAAATAACAAAATAAAAATGCTCATCTGTCGGTAATATTAAACTCTAATTACGGTCTCACGTAAGTTGTTTAAAGTTTGCACTAGGGAATGCTTTCTAGGAGAAAAATATTTTTCTCTTAAAGCTACGTAACATTTGTAATGACCTCGTTAGTGACATAACGAGTATCGAAGCGCCTTGTCGTGATTTTTGTTAGGAAAATACGGCTGTTTATTGTTAAAGTAGCACCTTAATGGTGTTCTGAGAAGGGTTTATAGTCTAAGTAGATTACGAAATGTCACCGCGTTTTCGTTCCGTATTTTATAACTTATATAAACGGGTCCAGAATACATGGTTCGCTGTTTACGACATCAATTTAATAACAATACTAAAAACATTGACTATAAAGCGAAATTTTATTGAATTAATTAGAAGTTTCCAAAACTGTGATTGCATACTAAATGAATAACATAAAATTCTTTACATTCTGTGAATACTAGGTTCAAATTCTTATTTTTTGTATTGAAATTTGGTATTTAAATTTATTTACGAAAAACGTATGTGATCGCAATGTTTTTGCTGTAGATAAAAAAATTGAGTCACGGTTTCAAACATTCTTAAAGCATTTGAAAATATTCTTGATAAAAAATTAAATCTGAGATGTGAACTTGTTATTTTGGTGAAACTTTCTGTGACATAATTTTACGGAAATTTTTATGACTTAAAATATACATTTAAATAATATTTTTAATACTAAGTTTCATTTAACGTATTTTTAACTAATTACTTGATTTTTTAACCATAAAAACCTAAGTTTTAATTCATGGCTTAGATGTCATTTAATAGCGAAAACAAAAAACATATTTATTTAAAATTGAAAGTCTGGAAAGGAAAATAAGACTCTTTCAAAATCAAAACATTTTATTTCTGGTTTTAACTCTCTGGTACCACTGTTCTATCCTTGAACAGGATCAAATGTTAATAAATAGTCAAAAACACAAACAACCTTTGATGTTTTAAGAACTCTTTCTTTGTCAAGTGTAGTTTACAACGCAATATATTTTACAGCTAGAAGAAGAGCTCCAAGCAAAGATCTACATGGTGAAGATAGATGAATGTCTTATTGAGAAAGAGCAGTGTGAAGACGCGTGTCGCAATGTCCTGACCAAGAATAACGTCCCGCTTTCTGTCTACACCAACACCACGAGCTTCGTAGGAGTATCAGCAAGAGTGGAGTCTGAGTGCACTTGTGACGTTGAAGAGCCCCTCGTTTGCTTGAATGGAGGTAAGAGCATCACAGAACTGAGTACCGTATGAGCCCGCGGAATATGTGCATAAGGTAGGCCGATGGAATTATAGTTTTCCTAATTCTGCCGTAATTATATGACAAAGTTTATAAGCGAGCGGGTCATATCTATAATAAATATATTTAACAGTTATCGGTGATCATTTGTTTTTTTCAATTTGGCAACTCCGTTTCCGTCGTGGATATACATATTTGCTTCAACGACTATAAGTTTGGTATGAAAGGCTTATGGTATAATTTACGTTCCGAATAGCCACCTTGGGGCCTATAAGTGTACCACTAGTAAAGCTAAAATGTAATGCAGCCTATCATTATTTCTGAATATGAACACCGTTGAGTAAATTACACTTTATTTATTAAAATAATCTTATGTTTTTTTTGTATTTTAATAATGGTAATGCACGCTACAATTGCTTACAAAAACATTTATAATCTTACAATTTACGATATCATAATGACTGATATTTAACAAATACGACGACTTTGAAGAAAAGTGTATCAATTATTAAAAGACCAGCAACGTATTCTCGAGTCATCTAGTATAGTGGCGGCCACATCTACCACTTGGCTTCCCGTGATATAAACAATTATATCGTAAAAATAGATATTTTATAACAAATTATCCGCAGGTACACCATTCGCTGATAAATGCGAATGCCCCGAAGGGTGGAATGGTCCGCATTGTGAGCAAACATCTATTGCCTTCCACGGGAACGGCTGGGCAATGTACCCATCACCCCCAGCGTGTCACGAAGGCCACGTGACCTTGACTGTGACGTCACACTCGAGTAACAGTTTGATCTTCTACCTGGGACCGCTGAGACATAACCTACTTTTAGATGTGCAAGGTAAGTTATTTAATAAGTAAAATTTACTTTTAGGGTTGCCTGGAGGCGACTGCTTTGCGATAAGGCCGCGTTGCACCGTGGTTTTTTAAAATTTATTTCTGTATATAAAAATGAATTGTTGTTTTGTGGTAGAGAATATTTGTGGTAGTTCAGGGAAGGTTTAAACATAAATAATAAGTAAAGAAAAATAGTAAAAACGACAATTGAATTTTCCAATAAAAACTGCTAGCTGGAAAATATTTGTCTTTTTAGAAATAAAAAGTCGTCACTAGGCTGTTATATTATTAGTTAGTTATTGATGCTTTCAGAAATTTGTGTTTCATAGCTGTAGTATGAGGTCCGATCTCTTTGGTCTGCTTTTCCAAAACCAAATAATGATAATTTTAAGAGAATATATAGATATACATAGTATGCATAGAATATTATAAACACAAACAGTTGTCTTATTTATTTATTTATTTAAAAGTTCGAAAACAACATGTATGCATAAAATTATACAAGAAAATATGACATCATAAATTTTACACACATACACATCAATTATATTAGAACATAAGCAAGGGGAAAAATAAACAAACAAAATAAAAAAATTAAATCAATAATAACTAAAACTAAGTGAAAACTCAAACCTCATTAAGAGTGTGATAAACAAAGTATAAGTTCTCATTATATAGTTCACGACCGAACAATCTTAACATTATTACTTCATTTAAAAAAATCTAGTTTTCAAATCTCTGAAAATACCATTATTAAAAACAAAAATATCTTAAATTAAATATAACAATCGTAACACAAATAAAAACTATAAATTCTCTAGTAATATCAGCAGTTTTCCGATTTCAGAAGCAGTTTAGATGGTTAACTAGTTTTATTTGGAATCTGTTTCAACTAATGTTGCTATAAATATCGTAAAATGAAAACATATATGTTATAAAGTTCAGTGCAACACGGATTTATGATTGTTATTGTTTTCGTGAAGTTTCTTTTATCTTTACAGTGAATGGGATTAAGCTTAAGCTATTTTGAAATATTCTTGGAATTAAGATAAAAGACGATTAAAATGGATGAAGGAAACTTTTTATATAGTACAAGTTTTTTTTAATACATGTGTCTTTACTAAGACATCATGGAACATTACGATCAAGTCTAAATTAAGACTTATAAGTAATTTAAGTCTAACCTAATTGACTAAGGATATTTAACATAAGAAAGTGTCTACACTACTTACAGTCTATAAAAAATGAAGACACTTTGTTTTGACATTTTTTTTCACTTACCACTGGTTAGCACTTAAGACTAACTTACACTAACACTATTTAAAATGGTTTTGTCCTTAGTTTTCTCATTAGTACAAGTGAATATCATATTATTTATATATGTGAGTTTCATAATCTGACTACCTTGAGTGTCGGGGTGGAAATAGGCATAGGCAAAAATAAAAAATAATTTAAGTACAGTATGTAATGGTGTCTTAATTACTATGGGGACTAGGGTTTAAAAATCGGTCATTTCCGTTTGCGTACATATCAGTCTTCCTTCGAAGGTATGTGATAACTGAACGCAGCGCCTTGCATATTGTTCTAGTAACATAGTTTTAATACGCAAACCAACAATTATACACACATTGTACGAGCCAAAGCTGTACATTTTGCCCAGGTTTTCTTAGTTTTGTAAGCGCGGCGATTTTCTAAATCGGCGAAGTTAAAACCCGCGAGCTAAGTTGTTCGCTGACACTTAGTATAGCAATTATATACAGGCGTCCCAGAACTATGGGACATCGAGGGAAAGTACCTTAAATATCGTAGATAGGATATTTTGCTGAAAGAAGACTTTATTTTATTCTGAAAAGTAAGTATTACTGCATTTAATAATTTTCTAATAATTACTTGTCTCGTCTGGGAACCGAACTGACTCAAATCCGATAAAAACCCCTTTATTTTTTGATGCCAAACAAGAGGACAAAAAGTAATAATTCTTCTTAAGTAACATAGTATTTTGAAAGAAAGGAACAACGTAAAATGTTTGAGTCAAATTTCAAGAAAATTATTGATTATTGTTATTGTCTTTAACTTTTAAGTCGGTTTTGATCCCAGACGAGACACGTAATTTTTAGAAAATCATTAAATGCAGTAATACTAACTTTTCAGAATAAAATAAAGTCTTCCTTCTGCAAAATATCCTATCTACGATATTTAAGGCACTTTCCCTTGATGTCCCATAGTCTTGGGATGCCCTGTATTTGTTTAAAAGCATATAATAATTTTGCATTAATAGATTTTCTCAGATGTAGAATAATGCTAATAAATAGTGCACTATATTTTTGCGTTATTTAAAAAACTGCCCCTGACCCCCGTTGGTATGGTACGAACCTGAACTGTACACACATTACATAAAATTTCGACGAAGCTCATGATAAAGCTTCAAATTTAATTTGACAGTTCCCAATACATTTTTTGCAATAAGGCGTGTAGAAAAAACAATACTGAAACTTGGCAAGCTCTCCGATAAAGCAAATATTCTTTAGGTGCCAAATTGGCAATCTTGTGAAGTGAGGCTACTTAACTAGATCGGTTTGATCTAATTTGTGTCGATTGCAACTGCAAATAAAGCTTTCATCGATTTTTCCACTAGCTAATGCATATAGTTATTTCTAGACTGGTTTTAAATTTATTTTATTTATTAACACTTCGTTGCAGACACAATACAATTGACATAATTGAATAAAAAGGGCAACTGGCGGCTAAATTTAAATCCATTTTTCAGTGTTTTTTTTTTATGTTACTCTACTAAAGATTTTTTGTCATTTTTTAAATCAGGAATTAAATTTGCAGAGCCTTTTGGAACATCACGATATATTATTGATACCTAAATGAATTCAAGATGCTACAAGTATCATTCTCAATATCCATCGCATCTACAATTTTAGTATCTAGAATTGGTTTTACTCTTTGGAAGCAATAAAAACTTTTGTCACGTAAACGAAAGCGAATTTAGTAAATGTTATTTTATTTTTACTACTTGAATAAGCTGTCTGAAGCAATAACATTTCGGTTTTATTCTTTCCTCGGTCAATGTTTATAAAGGAAGAAAAATACAATTGAACATGAAATTCCAGAATAAATCGCCAAAATCAATCTTACGTCCATCAAAATTCCATCGTTATATCAGCTACGTAATTATTAGCTCAAGAAACAGAGAATTTATATTCCATCAGTATCTTTGTCCTCGGCTGTAGTGTGAAGATAAATAACTTCCAATACTCCATGTATACGTTGAACACAAAAAGAATATTTCAATTTGAACTAGTACTTCCAGATATTATCGCAATCAATCTTCATTCAACTTCTAGAAAAATTGCACTTCAATGTTTCTGTCTAATCATGCCTTGTTTCCCGTTCCTCTCATCAAAACCTATGCTCAGTTTTGTATCACGTAGCCCAGACATACAACAACCATAGTGGTCTAAGCCTTGACTTGTTTAAGCTATCGCGGAATATGCTTAAGGAATATTAAGAATATTCATAGCGTTAAATCACCTGCATCATGAGCACGCCCCTCATACATCCTCAATACAATGTGAACCTTTTTGTATATATTATCTAATCCATCTTTGGCACTTTACTTTGGATGTTTAGTATAATTGTTTTTGTTGTATATCGGTCCACAACTCAGCATTTCTTAAGGCAGTTTTGCCGCGCAACACCACTATATGAACCAGCTGCCCACTGAAGTATTTCCAAAACAATCCGACTTAGGGTCCTTCAAGAAAAGAGCATACCAACTTAAAAGGCCAGCAACGTACTTGCGAGCCGTCTGGCAATGTGAGTGTCCAAAGGCGGCAGTGTCATTTAACATTAGATGGTCCTCCTGCCCGTTCGCCTCCTATTACATAAAATGTATGTGTTAGCTGAAGGATCACGAAATAAATAAGCAATAGTCAACTTCGACATATCTACCTAATGTGTAGATTTGAAATAAGATTTTTAGTATAAAATTAATATTGCAAGTATGCAACCTACAACATACTACAAAAACGTATTAGACTACACTTTCTTACGGCTACGCTAGTGGATAATGATTTTTTAATGATTTCGTAACGACTGACAGTCGCGTGCTATGATTTATGAGCATTCGCGTGATAGAACCTTATAAATATTATCAATAGTTACTACGAGCGTACTGTCTATTAATTCTTTAAATAGACGCAAGTCGCATGTAAGAAACAATTTTGATTTACACGATATGAACGAAATTTTGATATGTGCGTTATTGATCATTTAGGCAACTCAGGTGACAGGTCAACCAACCCAAATTATTGTTATGCCGTAAATTAACTCGCTAAAAGAAATGCGAGACCAATGCGGTCGAATTGGTTTAAAAGCGTTCTTAAAATGGCATCCTATAAATAAACTCTTCACCCATGAATGGTTTAATCTGTCTTCTGTCTGTCATCTGTCAAATTATGTAGATTTTTTTCTTTTTATACAATCGTATGCCAATAACAAAGTTTATATTTCAATTCGATTTAAATCCCTACATAAATTTAAGCCAAAAGCTTTAAGAAAGCTCCAGCTCTGAACTTAATATAAAGCTAAGTAGTAAATTCAAAGGGTAAGGTTGCTGACCTAATCTCCTATTCTTGAGCATAAATAATTTAACGCCTCTTTAAGGCTCCAGTTTTCCCTCTTTGACATTTTCGCTAAGATTTATCGCTTAAAATATACTATTTTCGTTAGGGCTTTGAATAGAAAGTTGTTATTATCCAACTATGTTATTGTGATGCGTTACACTGATAAAATGCGTCGTACGTCGTAGGAATAATTGAGGTAAATAAATCATATACAATTTAAGCATCACATAAAAAATACCGGTTTAACGCGAACTTAAAAAACTGTTGTACACTCCGACACCAGAAACTTGACATACATGGCAAGACCTCGGGACAGTTAAGATCAAGCTTTGAATAAAAAGCAACTTTAAATAATTATTATTAAGTTTCGGACATTCGACCTTACAATGCCGGCAACGCACTCGCGAGCCCCTTGCATTGACAGTATCCATGGGTGACGATATCACTTAACATCGGGTGAGACTCCTGCCCGTTTGTTCAAAAAAAATGCATTTTCTACAGTATATGTTGCAATGTATCTATTCTAAATTAGATGACATTTAAGGTGAACAAAAATTTTACAAAAATAAATATATTGCACTTCCACTTCCACACTATTCAATTTTAGTTTTTACTAGTAGTTATTAAAAATCGCTTAACAATGCGGATGAGGTTATTTAAATAAGACTTTATATATTATTATTTATAGTCTTATTTAAATAAAGTAGTAATTTTGTTTAAATTCACTCTTATTACTATAATATAAAAAAAAATATAATATAATTTTAATAACTTCTATATTACGAAAATTACGTTAATTTTGTTTTACGCCCGGCTGTCACGTATACTAGGAAACGTTATATTACTCTCATTATACCAACCTCGCTACTACCATACAGGATTTCCTCAAATATTATAAGCAAAAGACCCTTTTCCAAAATAATACCTTAATTGCAATTTTAAATCAAAAGCCAATTTCGTGAAAATCTTATATCTAGGTTTACATACAAAATATTTACTAATTTTAAAACGTTTAGCTTTGTAAAGACAACATTTTGTCATTAAAATTTACCAAAGAGGATAGAATTTTGTAAATATCAAATAATTATAATAATAATTTATTGTCATAAACAGGTAACAAAACATGTATCCCAGGATGTATTGTTAACTGTATTTCGCTTGTGACTTTCAGTAATTAACTAGTACTATTTAAATAAAAATATAATGAAACAAATTAAATTTATATATAACAAATCTGTTATTAGTTTCTCATTATTGACTTGTTTTAAACAAAAATACTTTCAAAAAAAATTGTAGTCTTAGAAAACTTAATAACTCGTGCCAAAAAATAGACGATTTTAAACACCACGTCGATCCCCGAAAATCAGTTCGTTTATGTCTACTAGGGAACCAATTTCGACCCAGAGGGTTATCGACCGCTTTGGGACTCCCTTTAATAATTCCGAGCTGTTATATTGTTTACATTGACCCCTTTAATACCGATAGAAACACCTTTATAATTATTACTTCATTATTTGTTGGTTAAGGCGGTAGAGTTTGTTTGTTTGTAATTAATATTCGTCGAAAGATAACACTGGCAAACAATTGATGTTTCGTGCCGTGAAACGTTGTCTTAACCCCACTTGACGTATCGAAATTTAATTATACGACGAACTTTGTTCGCGCTCTAATTATCTTAATTTCCATTAAGACTTAAATGTTTTAAGTCGATTAAGATTTTAAAGAGATATGCGTTTAGGACAACACATCGCTTTTTTTGTGCTCAGCCTTAGCTGTAACGATAAATATTATTAAAACAAAACTTCTAACCATTCACTACTTTAGCGGGACCTCTAACGTGCGAGGGAATGTTGAACGATGAGTAAAATGACAGTACGCGTCACTGGTCAATAGCATTTATCTAGGCCAATCACGGACCTTCGACCTTTCCATTCGACCAATCAAAATCAAGCGAATTGACAACGTTTATTGTTTCCTTTCGAAAATCCATAATCCAATCCAAATCGATAAAAACTTTATTTATTATTTTAAAATAAAGAATGCAGCTAGAATTTAACTAAATTTACGCCCTTGGACAGGCAATATTTAGTATCATGAAAGTATTATGTAAACATGAGCGCAGTAAATTTTCTTTTACATCCCATACTACTTAAAGTGCAATAAGCAGAGTTTTAGCTTGAATTTGAGCCAAAAACAGCAGCTCAAGCTTCGCACATAATCGCTGCGGTTCTTAATAGCACTTGTAGCATTATAAGCTGCACCTAATTGGAACAACATTAGCTTTATAACACCCAGCAAAGCGTGGCCACAGTAATGTGATTGTAAGCCTTTGTTACAACATTCTGTTATGAACACATGAAGGCATAATTCAACTTTTTTTTGTGTAATTTTATTATTAAACTAAAAATTACTAAATTAAGTCTTAATATGTTCTATACAGCTGATAGCCATTATTATAATTATGACTAATGATATCTGTTGTTTATTGAGTGCTTAATATGTTTAAATTATTTATTCATTAATATATATGTGGTTTAATAGTGAAAATTTTGTTGATTATAAAAAAATATGATGGATGAAAATTTTAGTAAAAGTGTATTTGAAATCTTAGGCTATGTTCAATGGCAAAACTTAGTTTCAAACCACAAAATGGTATTTTCATACAACTGTCACATAGCCGCTTAACCTCAAGCCTCAGAGAAAAAGTTCTAGAGCAGTGATCGACTTACCTTTGATATTAATGTAATGTCCATTTCTGTTCAATGACGCCGCTTTATCCGAATTAATTTTTTAATTTTCGTAATTATATTTTGTTCTCGCATTTAAAATAGTAAATTAAGATACTAATACTATAATCATGAAGTAGAAAAAAGGTCACAAGTTATATAGCAAATTTGTATAAAAATATAATATAATTTGTATTTTTTTCAAAATTGATAACAATTGTACGTTTTCTTTTTCTATAAATTTCTTTTAATATAACACAAAATAATAGCCTCTTCAGTCCATTTTCTACGTTCTACCAATAGACTACGAGCACTCTCCAACCGCGTTAGCGCTCATCATCTGAACGCTCTTCAATTTGATCGCGCGGACCTTACCGCGCGTTACATGTGAACATAGCCTTAATGTATATAAATTACGTGTCCCATGGACTCTAAATACCAACCATATCAAATTTCCACACCGTGTAGTATTGTTGTAGTAGGATATCTTACATCTATACCCGCAATATTATTTTATTTCAAAGTATTTTTTATTATTTGATAGTCACAATTGTAACAGATGGCGCTGTGTTGAAAGTACCAACGCTTCACATAAGCTACAATTTAATGGCATAACCACCAAAAAGGCATGGTGGTCCCCATGCCTGGTGTTCTCCTACCGTTTCCCTTGAATAGTTTGCTCCTATGTAATATAACAAAAACCTTAGCCACAGCAACGCTTGGCCGGTCTGCTAGTACATATATATATTTTAGTTTGATATTTTAAAATGATACAAACAAAACGTTGCAAGTAAAATGCAAAATAAGGCTCCTGTAGAGTGAGCCACGGAAGATAGTATTCGTAGTTGAAACCCAGTTCGTATAAATTTGTAAAATTTACCATAACATTTGTTATTCTAACATATATTTCTGTATCTTTGAGCACTATTATTTGCTTTAAAGTCTTACCTTTTCAAAATTATACAATACCAAATTACGTTGAATATTTTGTCTCTGATTTGCACCTGGTCTAAATGTATTTATTAAATCATAACACTTTTAAGCGAAGTCAATATGCAAATTTCTGTAAATATATTTACCAATTAAATATGAAGGGTGTTTTTGCATACACATATGCATTATGTATTGTCCTCAGATATTTGCGCAATTTTTGCTTTTAATCAACCTGACTTCACGTAGTGTTTGCGTCTAAGACCAGCAGGAATCCTTCCGTTGTTATCCTAGCACTGGCTGGGAAACTTCTACCTTGTATAATAAATGTATAATTGTAACAATGTATTTTTGTTTCAGACTTCATGTCGCTGGAGCTTGTCGACGGATATCCAATCTTACTTGTAGACTACGGTTCGGGTACTACTAAACTAAACAACAGCGTGGTGCACGTGGCAGATGGCAAGCCGCATTTAATAGAAATAGTTCTAATGAAGAGCTCCATTGAAATGTTTGTGGATAGATGCAAATTATCGACCTGCATGAGTTTGGCGGCACCAATTGCGCCTAGGCAAATTTTGAACGGTAATTAGGCTTTTTAAAAATATGGGTTTCAGCATGAAATAGGGTTAGAAATATTATATCAATTATTTAAATTACATATAAATGCAAAAGAACATTGAAGCAGCGTTCTAAAACGACGTTTGACCCCAGAGTTGAGAATCGTACACTTAACCACTATGTCAATACTCTCAGCGTATACTTGACAACATTATGATAATGTTATTTAATTTACGTCATTGAAATGTACTTTCCATATATGATTCACAATAATGAGATTATGTAGGATAGAATAGCCTAAGTTTTTATATGTAACATTGTTTACATGTTCCAAATAAAATATATTTAACAATTGTTCACAGTGAATGGTCCGCTGCAGCTAGGTGGCGCTAGTATCGACCTGCAAGACCTAGCTCGCTCGTTCGGCTGGCAGCACGTACCAACGAACCAACACTTTATGGGCTGCATCAGTAATTTTACGTACAACGATTTTGTAAGTGTTTTTAACATTTAACTAAGTCAATTCTATATAGGATTCGTATATTTAAAACGATCAGATCAGTTTTTATACTATTTCAACACCTCTATGCATTCTAGACATTGGTGTCTTCTTTATGTTTTATTCACACCTGTCTTTATGTTAAATAAATGAATTCTTGTTTAGTAAAATGTAAATTATTAATTATCTAAGTAGTCATTGAACTGTATTAGGAATAAGTGATAGGGTTCGCAATAAAAAATGGCTGATATGTTTTAAACTCTCTAAAATTGTACCATTCTACATTAAGTATATCATTGAGTGAAGCAAGGCTTATGTAGACAAAACTAAAACTAAGGCAAGTCAAGCTATACGCCCGCCCCAGAGCCGCGCCGTCCAGTATCAGCGAACTACCACACTAGCAGGGGCTAAGCCCGAACCGAGCATTTTCCGCCTTTCTAAGGAGAGGATCTCCACGAACTATCAAAACTAAATATATAAGCATAATAAATGACCGCGGAATGCGAATCATAAACCTAAATCATCGGTAAAAAATGTTACGAAACTTACACGTTATTTATAATTACATATTTTGCTGTTAAATCTTGTATAGTCCGAACTCTACGATAAACGATCGACCCCTGTTGTTAAATAAAATAACGACTAGAACTACAGTAGCAATATAGTGTAATATATTGGGACAGCTTTTATAGATTATTTAAAAGTAACCTATCTCGGTGGATTTCCCTAAAGCACTTTGCAAATAGTTTTCACTAAAAGATTGTTGTCTATTCATCCGAAACTGGAGTTGGCTAACAAAACTTTGAAATTATTAAAAGGTTTTTCCAATTGGTTACTAAAGTTAGGAGTTATTTTCCACGGTCCATTAAATTATCTGTAATGACAGAATAATCATTATATACCTTAATGATCACTCAGCTGAAAATAAACTACACATTAAAAAAAGCATAGAAGTGTGTCTTTTAAACGTTGATTGGTCTCTTACTATTTTGAACCTTAAGATGAGGAAACCAGAACTAAACATTGACTAATAAAAGTATTTTTAAAGAAGCTATTAAAACGCTGATAAATTAAAAATATAAAATTGTTACGACTTGTGTGTACAGCAATCACGATAGTATATACACTTCTGGACACAGCCCACCTTGCATTTTCAGTTTCTTTTGGTCCTACCTACGTGTTAGGGCTCGTCAGCCAGTTGCCCAGACGATGCAGGAATTGAAAACTGCCATAGAAGAGGAATGGGAGATGATCCCTCAAAATTTCATAGAGCGGTTGATAAACAAAATGCTTATCGTATGAGAGCTGTCGTAGATGCCCATGGAGGCAACAAGCGTTATTAAATTAAACCTTTATTTGATAAAACACGTTTTTTATTCAAAAATCAACTGACTTTATCAAGGAGCATACCCGACTTGTTAGGCGTATCTCCATGTGGTGTGGTATTCTAAATTCAAATTTAAAACAATACGATCGAAAAAGATGGTAAAATGTAACAGGTTCAAAACTGCATAAAAACTTTTTACTCGACCTAATATAAATTTTTAGGTAGGACCAAAAGAAACTGAAAATGCAAGGTGGGCCAATAGATGTGTCCAGAAGTGTATAAAGCAATGAGAAATAAATAGTAATTAAATTGTCATAGTTAAAATCCTATAAAATGTTTTTTATGTGCGTAAAAACAAAGGACTGTCTCAGACGCTAATAAATATCTATATTTGGTTATTAACCGTTGTTTTTCCACAGATGTACAACCTGGGCAGACCATCAGTAGAGGTGAATGCAGACCCTGGATGCCAGAAGAGCGTATTTACTGCTGTAACGTTTGGAATCGATACCAATTTCCTCGTTGCTATACTTGTGTGTATAGCCATATTAGTCAGTGAGTAACTACACAAATGTTTTACTGCGTGAATATTTCATAAATTAATCCAATTATTTTGATTGGATTTTATGATTTTTTGTCTGCCTTTCCGTGTTAATCATCAGTCAATCATAAATGGGTTTATGCTTTTACTTATTCTTTATGAATTATTGCATAGTTCTCGAGAATTTGTAACAAAAAGTTCCTTAGCCGAAATTGTAGTTTAAATAAAGTAGTCAGTACAAACCCAAAAGAAATGTTGCTTAGTCGGAAACGAACCTTTGTTTTCATAATAAATTATTTAATCATATAATGAACTTTAACATTGTTCTGAAATAATAGTCCTTTTTTTCTTAGTTCTTCTCCTGGCGGTGGTAGTCCACAGACGTCGAGCTGATGCGTGGGCAGAAAAGGAACTAGATGATATTAGAGAGAACATAATAGCATATGAGGATGAAGGTGGTGGTGAAGGAGACGCAGGATATGACCTGCATGTGCTTCGGCAGATGTATGATGGTCCACCTCCAGATACCGATGTGGCATTTTTACAGGCGCCTGGTAAGTTTTTGAAGTAAAGCGACAACCTCTTAAGACTGGGCCAGAGATTTCTGTTACATGATCATTTGTTTTTTATTGCAAGTAGGTGATCAAACAGGTCAAAGTACTAGTCAAGCTCTTAAATTAGAATATTTTAACTTTGTAAGTAACAACTTACATCTTAAGGTTAGAAACACGGATAGAATGTATCACACAAATTATACCGTCTGTTTATGAATTTGGTAATAACAAAATGATTTAAATCGCCCTTACAGTATATCACTTTATTATAATAAGGTGAAGGAACTTTTGTCTTACTAAACTTTTGCAACCAGGTATGGTAGGCGCAGCGCCGGATATATCCGGTTTCCTAGACGACAAGAAATCCGTCCTAGACCGCGACCCCGAGATCACACCCTATGATGACGTCAGGCATTACGCGTATGAGGGCGATGGCAACACTAGCGGCTCTCTCTCATCATTGGCTAGCTGTAAGTTTTTTCTTTATATCTTCCGCAATAAATCGGCTATAAACGCTCAGAAATTAGCGATATAAGTAAACTATTATTGATAATGTAATAATAATATTGGACAAGATTTATATCGACTTTGATATGCGCAAGATTTAAAAAAACTTCTTGAACGTATCTGAAGTCTGTCTCGCTAACCACGCTACATCACTTGAAACGTCGAGTAATATACAAATTCGCGATTATATCAAAACTGTTATTTATGTCGTTAAATCATTACGACCCACATTATATTACGCTATAGCTTTTCTATTGGTTTTTGATTTAGATATTTCTTTGCTAGATCCTTTACATACGTTTTAGAAAATGACTATCCAGAGTACAGTTAGGAAAAGATTCAGTAACGACTTAGCGCGAACCTTGACTTCCGTAATCCGATGTCATTACGGAAGTACAATCAGTCACTATGTAAGTCTCGTTTCTGAATCCCACTACAGTACAATTATATCAAATGAAATGTATCGATTTCCTTTTGTGTCACACCTGCCACGTAGGTATATTTAGATGTACGAGTATGTACTCGTATAATACACGGTGTCACTTTCTTTGGCCCGCCGCCGAGTTGCACATGCCAAAAACGATTTATTGTAAGTGTGCATTTTGGCACTATGACTTATTCCTATTAAGGTTAATGGTAACTCGACATCAATCATACGAAAATTAAGGGAATTTTAAAATATTAATTTGACTTTAATTCTGGTTTGAAAGTAGTCTAAAATTCATCTATCAAATTAGAAAGTTTTAGGATATTTTCATTCTAATTAATATTTTAGATTCGAGTAAATATATATGTTTTGTGGTTACCAGAAAGAGATCGCTCGAAAGCGATAAGGCTGCCAGTTGCCCTCCTTTTCATTCAATTATGTCAATTGTATTATATTTCTATATGCAACGAAGTGTTAATAAATAATTATTCGTTTTAAAAACTCGTTCGCGTCAAGACGTAAAATTAGAAACCATATACAAACTTCAAGAACTCTACCAATACTTTTTAACTAACATACATGTGCGCAAGCCGCTTCAGCAATCACAACGGTAGAAAAAGTTCGAGTAATTGAAAATACTCGGGTTTTATTAACTTCTCAATGATTACAGTAATTGATGCCATTTCACTACATACAGTACTCGATTTAATGAGCCAAATGATGTGCGATACGAGAAACGAATAATTAACGAACATTCTGTGCGTTTTATATTCCATTGGTTGCCACAAAACATTCATGGATGATCCATGATTTCGGTACATTGTGGATTATATCGTCCTTTTGATATAATTCAAAAACATGGCTTATTGTTACTGTGATTTAACGTTACTTAATAAATTACAATATGTAAACATATTTTTGGCATTTTCTAGAAAATATTCTCGTTCGTTCCGAAAGTAAAAGTTCAATGATCTGAAAGATGAAAGGGACAAATCGAAATGTATTTATTGGTACACTTATGAACGTCAATATTAAAAAGATTGGAATGTCTAAATTTACATTTTCAGACAGTTCTTCAGCAAATAAGTTAGCTAGAGTTTGTTGTTAGAATTTACCTAAATAAATAAATGAAAACCCTTACTAAGCTTCTCTTCTCACATATATTATCTCCACAGGTACCGATGATGAAGACCTAAAGTTCAACTATCTATCGACATTCGGGCCGCGGTTCCGCAAACTAGCAGATATGTATGGTGATTCGGATGACGACAGAGCGCCCCACGAGGAGTCCTGGTGCTAGCATCACGCTTGGCTCGTGTAGCCACACCAAGTCACCTTTGTATAGGCGTTTTTGACTATCTGGGTTTTTGGTCAGTGTGTTGTGAGTGACCCCACCGTAAGTGACTTTGTGATTACGCATTATGGCGTTTAGTGCTTAATGAAGACGCGGGTAGAATTGTAATGTCCAATGTTTTGGACAAAATACTTTCTGTATTTTTCTTTATTTTATTTAATGAGTATCTACTGCTCTCTAAGGCTTTTATGAATTTAAAAATAACTATTTAGAAGCTGATGTACATAATTCTTGGATAACCCAATAAAACACAAATAGATTTCATTCTTGCGAATTTAATTTATATTTTATGCAGGTAGTGCAGTATCTACCCGCATCTATGTCAATCGCTTATTATTACAATGAACATATTTTCGAAGATGGCGAAAATTCCTAGTGAATTAGAACAATTTAAAACGAAATGTGTAAAAAGTTAGCATTTTTCGATGTTAATATGTTTTAAGAATTGACTGATTTGTATCGTTGTTTAGGCATCGTTGTAGAAATGCCTAAATTACTTCTTGTATGTAATTTTATAAATAACACTTAAGGAAAATACTTATAATCTTAATTAAGTTAGATTACTGCATTTTTTGTATGGTTGTAAATTATTCGAAAAACGTAGTTTTCATAGTATTATTAAGTGACATTTATGACAGTTATAGTTAAATTTAAGTGCCATTGATTTCAATTCTATGTATTTTGTTTGCAAAGAAGTTGCCAGCGTAAAAAAATGGTGATATATCCCGCCCATTTTCGATTTTGTTTAATAATTTAGTTTTAAGTTTTTTTTTTACTTTTTGATGTCAATTGGTTTAGTTCGCTATCCAGCGTTTATGTTGTAACGATATCGTCCAGTTATTAATATGGTGCATTCGAAATAAATGTTTAAAATTAAAATTTTAGTTTCTTGTGGAAAACCTTTTCGTGTTTACATTCATAGTAACGGTAATAGTTAATTAATTGAAGTTAGACCTCTGTAAATATGTAAATTAAATCCTTATTCATACTTATGCATAAGTAATTTTATATGACTAAAATACAGGTATCCCAAGATCATTGCTAAAATGTCAAATCTTGTTATCCCATACAAATTTACGATGTAATTAATGCGGTAGAGAACCTTTTTTTCATAACTGTTCGTAAGAAACAGTTTTTTTATTAATAATTTTATGGCCTGGTAACGAGACCTTTAAGCCAAATAAGAAACAGTAGGACGATTCTGTAAACTAGGGAATTTTAACAGGAACTCACCTTATTCACCTCTATGGTTTATGGAACACGATTAATCATTCCGCTGGGTGAGGTGACTTCGAAATTTCGAGATTTTCAAAATACAGTTTCTTATTTTCATTTGTTTTCATTACTTGCATTGGACTTGGGACACCATGTAAGAGGCGATTATACAAGGTGTCTTATAATTATGCATATCAACGAAGTGTTATATTCACTAGTATAACTTCTACATCTCTTGGTGTCTAGGATCTATCCATTATAACATTCCTAAAATATAATGCTTTACCGAATTCCATAAATGTCATTACTTAAGTCTTAAGTACTGTCAATCTTAGACAGATCTTATAACAAATAGGCAGCTTGATTTAGTTTATAGAACGCAGGTTCGAAGTAAATATATTAGTACCGATTCCGGATTTCTTCTTTGTTGACAATCGCGTTCATATTTTTTCATATACCAGTTAGATATAAAAAAATCACTATTATACTCTGTATTTTGTGTTGCTCTTATTAACATCTCAAAACAAGTTTTATAAGTTTTCAAATCCTTTTGCAATATTGGTAGAGAGGCCAAGCAGCGAATGCGTAGGATACTGTGTGGCAGCGTTCTATTACTTATCTGTATACCGTGACTATTTTCTATGGAATCCAAATCCAAGTCGTTTAGTGAAGTTTTCGCGTTCAGTACCTGTTTAGTAAAACTTATACCTGGCAGCTGTATTTACTCTTAATATAATTAAATATTTGGGTCATGCCTTTCCGTCATTAATCTTTTTGATTCATTGTGTCCACAAAGACTAAAATAGCTATCAAAATAAATAGTTAAGCGAAAAAGAGCTTCTTAAGTCTAGCTAAGTTATAGAATTAATTTTTATTTTTTATGTTATTACTATGGTTTGTCAAAAGTCCTAAGCGACCTCTGTAACAATATTTTATGAAAATATTGACAGCCCGGTTCCCGCTTATTTTGACATTGACAGTTCGATGTATCTTTAGTGAAAACGATCTCGTATTGTCAAGTTAAATACCATAACGTATTTTTATTCTTTAATTAGTGCTTTTTTAATGTATCCATTATTTTGCGTACAAATAGTTTGTAATATTAATATAGCTATAAGAAATGTTTCTAATTCCTACATTCCAAAACCAAGTTCGATGTTGATGTATTTTAATATAATCGGAGCAATTATTCGTACTTAGAAATTTGAGGGGTCATTCAATATGTATATATGATCACCACTGAATGTGATTAAAACCACTGCCATGAAAATTTTTAACGTAATACATAGTTATGGTCTTGTATTAAAACTTAAATATAACACAATGGTCCAAATTTAATTTAAATAGTAAATTATTGTTTCGAACTTAACTCTATTTTGACTTTGACAAAGCAAACGACAGCAACAATCACTGGCAAATAGTTGTATGAGAAATTTTAGTACTGCGCGTAGCCGCCAGAGGCGCTGTAAGGTTTTCCATACAAATATTCTTACATATGCGTATTAAGCGTTTAATACTTTCGATATTCACAAAATACCGTTAATGTGTTTACTCTTAATTTCTCAGCAATAGTAACAATATTTTTTAATATGAGACCATGCGGTTAAATTTGTTCTAAGTGACAAATGTACCTAGTGTGTTTGTTTAGGTATAAACGATGTGCATATTGATGTATTATCTGTGGAACATTTATATTAAATAATTGCAGTAATTTGTAAATAATTATTGGTATGCGATCTTGTTTCTGGTTATATGATTTTTTAACTATAATCGACCCGAGTAAACTATACAAGTTCATATAGACATGTTTTGATTCAAGTCCGCGTGAATAAGCAAAGAACAAAATTATAAAGTTATAGCAAACAGCTATAAAAGCATACCTATTAATACAAAATATAAAGGGTAATTCTAAATTCAAACCTGAATTATATCAATTTGTATAGGAGATTAAGCATTTTCTTTACGAAGCATTGTTACATTTCAAAGCTTGCAGAGTCGAATTTGCCAGCATTTGATCCTCATAAATATTCACATTGTACATCTTGCTTTGTATGTTGAAGCTACTGTCGAAAGGTCAAGATGCTACTCGGGTCTTTGAGATTGATATTATAGTGCACAATTACGAATTCAAGTTTATTTTATTCAATAACTTTCATACATTTTATATGATTAAAATTTCGCGTAACGCATTTTATTACACAGAGTATGTCCCGTCGATAAGTTTGTTTTCACACGAAAATCAATATTATTTTCTGTATAAAAGATAATAAAGTACATAGATTATAATTTCAGTAATATACACAATTATTCGTATAATCAGAAACAAAAGATGATGGGTTCGAATGTGTGAAAAAGAATGTAAAAGAAAGTATTTTATGCGTAGGCTAAAACAGAAGAGTCCGACTGAAGATTGTCATATTATATTAATTAGTTAAGGACTTATAATTTTTAAATTGTTTATATAGAAATAAAAATATTCAATTCAGCATTGAAATAAAGTGATGATATTGAGAATTTAGTTTAATATTAACATTCCTATATAATATTAAAATTTTCATTCGCATTGTAAGCTGAACAATGTTCAACAAAATGTGTGGCTAAAATATGAAAATTAACTTCGAATACAAACAAGTTTAGTCCCAAATCGCAGACACAATGCATGGGTAAACCACACAAAATTTCAGTGTACTAAGCTGTTAAAAGCAACGATCCCAAACTTTATTATATTTCGGGCTGCGCTGAAATATTGTCACCTAAAACTAGTTGGGACCCAACAATTTAAGATATTTTATATACGTTTAAAATTATAAATAACTTTTGTCTAAACAGTTTTAACCTTGTTTTTAATTTATTTATTTGATTTTTAAATATTTCATCAATTTATACAAGTGTCGGGTCACGTGACGTGTGTGACGAACATGCACCACAAAGTTTGTAATTGCCTATATCAGCACTAAAGTAATTTAACGCAATCATTTCCATTTCTACTCGGAGCTACTCGCATGAGAATTGCTCAACAAAAACAAAGTCATGGAGCCGCGCACCCCTACAACTTATCCTGTGGTCCCTAAATACGAAATAAAAAAGGTAATTTAGGTTATCCTTAACCCAACGAAGCTTATTGCAACTTTAAACACAAAACTAAGGAAAGTTCCATAAAATATACTGCACATTGTTTACTGTGGTGGGAGTGAGCCGTTCTGTGCAATGATCCGTGAAAACTGGCGTACGCGACTTAGCCAGGGATTTGGTCAAAATTGGCATTGCGCCAGCCTTATTCTATGAAAAATGATTTTTTTGTGATTCACTCGGCAGTGCGGCGTTTGTGAGGTTTTAAAATCCATTAGCTTCCTCGAATTAGGTACCTTCCTCCTTTGATCAAAGGAAATTTTAAATCATTGGCCTGGTATTGGCGTTCTTTTTATGTTTAGATTTATTTTCAAATGCTTAAAAGCATAATACGCTTTTCGGTTTGGAAACCAAAAGCGCCAATTAATCAGTTTTAGCACGCAAATCAAAGTTATTCTAAAAGTACCTTAGTGTTAAGTAGATTAGCATGTGTATTCGGAGATCACAATTTACTCCGGTCAAAATCATAACATTACAATTAAGTTTGATCAACCAGACTAATTTGTGTCCAAAGACAAAATCGTCTGGGATTCTGAAAGCTGATCAGTTTGATTAGTTTCGAATCCTTTTATGTAACTATGAGATTGCTTGTGAGCGAACAGAAAAAACATGAAATGAGTAAATTTTTCGCACACCTGATAAATAAAGTAGAAAAAGGCTTTGGTTGAATTTTTTACTTAAAGTCTCTGCTTCATTTAATTTCATATTTCGAGCATAACTCTTTAATCACGTGGTAGATCAGTCAGTGTTTTAATTAAAGCAATGATGAAACAGCCTCAGTTTTTGATGATGATGGAATTATGTAAGAGCCACCATTTTTTTCTTCCACTGCCCTTGTCAAGATAATAGAACGCTTAAAATAACATTAACCCTTAAATAGAGTAACAGTGTTTTTTGTGAACCGCCTAAAAGTTTGCAAGCAAAACCAAAGCCATTCAAAAGCAAATTCCGAGCCATTACGTCTCCAAAATAGCTGAGGCACTTGTCCGATAGTTTAGTTTGTTCCTCCCTCGGGTCATATTCTAGTTTACGCGTATGCAAATAATCTTAGCTACGCATAACGTACGCCGAGATAATGATACTTTATACCGTGAATTTATGCTCATAGAGCCGTTATTTAATCGAGTCTCGTAAAATAGCCTTTATCAGCCCGGAATACGAGCGATAGTTATATCACGATATGTTTATGAAAATCCTAGATGGTGGTTTTATAGATCGATTATAATGAAATCGTGTTTATTTTATTAGCGTTTGCTTTTGTTAATGGATATTTTACGTACGCTTACTTGATTAAACTTAATAAGTACAGTAAAATTTATTTGTAAAAAGTAGTGTAATAATATAGGTTACATTCGTATGGGTAACTTATTACCAGTGAAGGCGGGATTACCGGTCATACTTTTTAACATGTAATGTAAATATCAGGATACCAATACAATCTCAAAGATCTTGAAAGTAAAAAAGAAACTCAGCTGAATCGAGGTACCCCCATTGTGTGGGTATTTCATAAATATTCAGTGAAATAAACATGTGTTCTACTCGAAAATCGTATCTAGAACAATTGGGATGCCGGCTTAACAGCTGCGCCTTGACCATTGTCATTTACATGTTCGATTTCTACATATTTTTGCAACTTGATATTAAAATTAGAAATTTTAATTCTACTGAGAGTATCTACAGTACTAGAAGCCCAAAATTGTTAAGACGCACGGCTGATAATTATAACCGGCATAAGAACTCAATAATTAATTATTAAAATATACAATAATAATTTTAGTACAATTATAATATAACACGGGCTGCCATTCACATCTCAACCAAAACTAATAAAGTGCTTGGAGATACGGCATTTCTACATCATACTACTACACCGCAGTACACGATATTTTTTAAAGTTATACTTCCTTAGAAAGAGAGTACATTTTCACGATGCGCGAGCACACCGTCACAAAAAACCGATACCCTGAAGTTAGCTATACTTAACCATTTTAGCTTTTTCTATCGTTACTGTCGTTTTTTCTACAAACGTAGAATAACGCGGAACACCGGCTGTACGCTGTCAAGGTTTCAATCAATCTTTCAAATAATAATATACAAAAATAATGTGTCTTTGATTTCCAGCTTTTACATATTTAAATCTATTTGTTTACTTAACAACACTAATATATTTAAAGAAATCGACGTTTCGACTGCATTTTGACGTTTGACACACGACGCGACGGCGGACGATATCTTTTCTTTTACTGAATTTCAATATATATTTAATGACTGTGCCACGATTTACATACGTATATATAAATATATAAACAGCATATACATAAACATCTCCTTATATTATAATCCAGATGAAATATAGATAAAGCTTAGTTAGAGAAACATTTGCAGTACCAATATCATACAATATAAACTTACCGGTTTTATGAATCTTCGGACCGTCTTTTTCACAATTAAGTTTATCCGAGAGCCGACAAAGGGCAATGATTATAACGGTAAATCCCCTAATTAAAAGTTAAATCCCTCAGGAAGTTCAGACTGAGTAATGCCTTAAATATTCTTGTCGACGCTGAAGACTTGTTTTAAATAATGTTATATAACTATATTTTTTGTAAAAATTCTAAGAAAATATTTTCGTGATCTTTGGAAACGAACTTGATAAAAAAAATTTATACTGAATATTGTTTTTGATTCAAAGAATTAAATAATCTATGCATTACTCATGAAGTATCTATTCTGGTCTAGTTTGGAAATATTTTCGTTATTGTAGACTCAAAGTAAGCCTGCTTTCATCTGTCCAGAAGTACCTCATCTGAACGTACCCAGCATATGAGGATTCCTATTCGGGTGGCCTTTGAAATTGTATTATTAGCTCCGCTAGAAAGAAGTTTCTGTCCTGCATTTGTATTGGATATATAGTCTTTATTAAAAAGACTGGCTATGGTCATACATGACCTACCTTAACCATGCACTATTAGCACTTTCAGATTCATGTGTTTCGAGATTTAAATACAAAAGAATAGATATACAAAAAGAGGCATCTAAATCTATTCAATTTACTTTTGTATAAAAATAAATTGTGATTTTATTTTAACACGAGGTATTCGAAAACTGTAGATTCGATAATCCATTGTACAATTTAATCCGATTATTGCAGTGTTTGATTAATGAATTTATGGTTGTTGTTATTAAATTTATTTTAACCCCAAAGAGTTAAAGTTAGCCACTATTTTATTGACATTTTTGAAAACGCATCAATTCCAGGTTAAATTTAACCACCTTAGGCTGTGGCCGGTGGTAAAATATATAATTTATTACTTGCATGGGTCTTGGCCTTTGTTTTATACTAATGTGACATAATTATAGAGTAAGGGCGATCTGTCTGACTTGCGAATATAGATAAAAATAATTATAGATATATTGTTACGCCGGGAATCGAAAGTCAATAAGTCAAAATCATTTATTCATATAGGTAACACAATGTACACTTATGAACGCCAAAAAACAAATATATCTGAGGCCATACTTCAAAATATGATAAATGCAATTTCATTACTTTACAGGACAAGCGATTGAATTATTAAGAAATCTTGAAGGCTCTATTAAAATATGAAACACTCGATATATGAATGAATGTACTTATCATTGTCTGATCTATGACCACAGATATATTAAATGCTTCTAATTTTACATTTACTGCCAGTTCTCAAATTAAGGGAGTAGAACGGAAGAGAAGAACTGGCAATAAACTCTCCACCACTCTTTATAATCGCCAAGTATTTTGTTTTACACAATGCTTGTGCAAATGCAATGGTTGCAAGCTGCAACCATTACACCATGTTCCACATGACATCTTAACTAATTAATAATAATAAAAACAAAGATAAGTCCTCTATCAGCAGGAGGCATGGTGAAATAGGAGCACGCACTTTCATTCTCGTGGGAACAACATGCAAATACATAGTTGAAATAACTATCATCACCGCATACACGAACTCGAGTTCGACCAGTCACCACAAGTAGCATCCGTTCACGAGTATGACGCATGGCCAGCCATCGGCCCCCTCGCCCCCCTCGAATCTCATCTAACCGCCTAAACATCAGAATTTGTCTGAAAAAATAAAAAAGTACTACTAAATTAAAGAAAGGAATTAGTGATTTTTTTTTGTTATAAAATTCCGTATAATCTATTTTTGGCATAGACTTTCATAGACTTTCCCAATTTGGAGATTGACTGGAAATTATTGCACCACTGCATTCATAAAATTTGGCCTTACAAATTTGAAAATTGAAAAACTCCTATGAAATATGCTCACATTCAAATTCTGTTCGAAGGCATTTAGAGTTTATTATTTGGGAAACACCATTTTCTATTTATTTCGTAAGGGCTGTGTTAGGCCAGTAGTTAAGCTTGCGTTTCTCAACCCTGAGGTTTTGTGTTCCTATAAATAATTTTTTTTTTGGGAACGTATCCTGAAACTTGAAAACAGTAAAAACGATTTAAGCGCTTCGGTGCGCTTAAAGAAAGCTACTATTTTGTATTATATAAACACGTAACAATTCATATATCCCAATTCAGAAATAGTTTCATACATAGTTCAAAATACGAATTGATAGCTATATTATGCGGAGTCATAGTGTAGAGCTTGCAGTTGGAAAACATTGACGATTGAAAAGCACCGACAACTTGTTCTCGTCCGTTCTATACTTCCGATTGACGTTCATAAGTAATCATTGTTCTATTTCGATTTTTATCAACTTACATTAAAAAAGAATACCTAAAAACTGTCATATTTTTTTTATAAATTATCCCTGCACAAAGACATCATTTAACATTACGTCTAGCCTAACTTAAGTACTAATAAGTACTTTAAACTAACCTACTTTACTAAAAAGTATATTTAACTTGAGAAAGTGTCCAATAACACTACTTCCAGTCTCTATTAAGGGGTAGGCAATATGTTTTTGTGTACAATTTTTTTCCACTTACTACCGTTTAGTACTAAAGACATAATACACTCACACTAATTCCATAATTCCATCGTCCTTTTTAATCTTAGAAAAAAACTGTTATTTGATATACAATTACACAATACCAGAATCAGTCCCAATAAAGCTAATATAACGAAGTCCACTCGTTATGTGAAAAGGTTGATGACAAAAAGCAGCCGCATAATCAAACATGAACTTGTTATGTTTGTTAATCCTAGACCCTCGTTAAAATGTTTTGCTTGACGTCATTGCGAGACACGTCGCCTTTGAGTGAGCGTTATAGTTAAAAATTTCAAAGCCTATTGGTTTTTGGGTCAAATAACGTTGGGACTTTTCCTTTTTTTGTCCTTTATTCTCGATAGTTTAAAGAATTTATTGCTTATACACAAGCTTAATTTTTGCATTGACTTCTCGAATTATAAATGCGTCGAGTAAATTGTTCTAGTGTATTTAACAACGCAAAGAAAAGTATACTTTATAGTATAAATGGAAATACTAAATTATCTTAACGAAAATATAGTTGTATTTTATGATTTCATAAGTAAAGGTTGTTTTGGGTACGTATAAGAACTTATATATAAGATAAGCCTCAAAAATGCAACAGACGCAGGAATATTAGACCAGAACTCATTGAGCTATAAATTTTTAAATAAAAAGTAAAATCAGAAATCTTTGCGTTCAGAAACATGTATTATTATATTAGTAATATGTATTTTTAGGGTTAAACGGCAGGAAGCTTACCTGATGTGTGTGATACCGCCCATGGACACTCTCAATGCCAGAGGGCTCACGAGTGCTTTGCCAGCCTTTAAATGCTCCATACCCTATTAATGTAACAACATCAATAAAGCGCTTTTACATTTATAAACTATCGTATAAATCAACTGAGAACTACTTATATTTTTGCAAAGAAGATATCTCACTTACTATGTACTTCTAATAAGTATTATTAGACATTTTAAGCGACTCGGAGTACACCTAATTTGCAGTTTATTCGCTGAAATGAAATACGTATGTACGTAATTCACAACGCCTCGTTCAATTTCCGTAGTAGCTGTTACGAACGCTTTAATTCGAACAATCACATCTAATTTACTTCAAGTTGCACTGAATGCGTTATTCTTAGAAGCAATCGCGGAGCCGAGGTGGCATTAATCACAATTTAGACTCACGCGAACTATAACTTGTGCCATTTTTAATTGCAAAGTACTTTGCATAAATACCACATACTTTTATAATCACATGAAATGCCGGCGGTGTGTATTTTTGCCGGGAAATTCTGAAGAAATGGCAATTCGAATTTCAAATGCGATATGATGAATAAATTGGAACACTGTTTTGCTATTTAAATTGAATAAATAGTTGTATAATTTATGGGGTTTGATTTTAATTACTGCACTGTTCTTTGTACTTCGGGTTTTATATAATAAACTGTATGTACTATATTTATGGCACGTTTAATTAAATTAATGGATTAAATAATATTATATACGTAAAACTGGCATTAAATTTAAAATTACAATGTTCTCGGTTATGTAGACTGTCAGCTGTCGCGCGTAGTTATCCTACTCCGTAGACATCGATGAACATCATAAGAACAAAAATATTTCATATACTCGTAGCTTAAGGGTTTTCATTGGAGAACCAATTTTGATAATATTATAATTTTTTGTTTCCCTCCTGCCACCAATAATCTAATACGGTATATTGTAATACTATTAGTAAAGATGTTACAACAAATTAAAGTTTTCTATATATAAAATAGCAAATAATATCGTCTCAAACCAAAAACAGCGTATCATTTTTCACATAATCAAGGGATATGCTGGCGTTTGATCCGGCACCCAAATAAATTTACAAATGTTCCTTTTGCTAAAAGCTCTTGGGGCCTGATTGACCCTTCTTAACCACTTATTGCTGGAGAGCTTTTATTTCTGTTCTAATTTAATTCTGTATAAACACCCATACATTAAGCGTTGAATTTTATATGATGTGGGTGTGTTTTATTGGGTTAAATGTTTTAATGGAACCATTAGTAACAGTTCAACTTATTTCTCAGATCTAATTCCGATATATAAATAAATACAGAATATACATTTATGTTGACTTATAACGAGAGTCATTCGAAATTTGAAAAAAATTCTATTGTATGTTATTACCATTTTTTTCTTGAGGAATCCGCTGAATAAAGCTCATATTGCTCACCGAAAACCGCTTAGACAAACTTAATTTAAAAAAAAATATAGAAAGTGTATAATAATAAAAAAGGCACAGTTACAGGGGAAGGCAATGCTTGTAATACATTTTGAAACCAGTTAAAAATGTTTAGCACATATCTTTTTCTACATATTTGTTTTGTTTAAAATCGTTATAATATAATATATAATATTAACATATTGCAATAATCGAATAATACATATTTAAATAAAACCTCATTAAAAAACACGAATATTAAATTATGTAATCGTAGAGACAGTTAAGCATTAAGTTGACAGGTTTATATTATTATGATTAGAATCGATAACATATCATTAATTTATTTTTTTTTCCTCAAGTTGTTTAGGTGTATGTCCCTAAATTTATGTTTATTCTAGAATACCTGAGCTAAAGCAATCGCAATTTCTCAAAGCATCGTTGAATCGTATCCAATGGTTAGTTCCTTGAATTTAGGAAGACAAAGCTCTTTGGAAGTGACTTGATTAGTCAAGATATTCTAGAGATATTTGCAGTATTACCTTGTAACAATTCTAACGTTTGAGTGTTTTTATATTGTGAGAGGTTGAGATTACATGACGCTACAAAGATTACATTTTTATGTAAATAAATAAGAAACCAGTGGCGAAGCAATCTTTAAGGCCTGGGCCTAAGATTGTATATGTTTTGGTGATGATTTTCTATGGCTAATAGGCAAGTAGGTGATCATTATGTGACACGCCATCGAGTTTTTAGGTCTAAAATGCCGGTTTCCTCATGATATCTTTCTAAACGTACGAGCGTGTGTTAAATGCGCGCATAGACAAAATTTTATTGGTGCACAGCCGGGATGAGACCTCAGGAGTAAAAATTGCACGCTGAAGCGACAACGCCGACACTGCTCCAAAATCTAAATACTTGTCAGAATATTCAACAACAAAATATTGCAGTTACTCAGGTCTAAACAGGATGACATAAGTAAATAAACCTTCCAATCGAAATGACTTTTAAATAACTATTTCCCACATCAACATAAATGGTAACGCAGACATCCGGATACAAAACAAAGATTTAAATAAAATCTCTACATAGACTTTAAGGTTAGATCCACCATTCAGTACGAGGTCTAGACCACAACAGACGAGGTCGGATATACAATAAAATAAATGTATCGCCATACAAGACAACCTTAATCAAATTTTTCCAAGAACAATTTTGTGGACACATACAATTCGCTATCATTGTACCAATACCTTTGTTTTTTTATGGAATGAAAGTCGTTCGTTGCCAAAACTACCATAGATTGAATTAACATAATATAGCTATGATGAAATTGTTATACCGAGCATTGAGAATATATTCAATATCATTTTGCCTACGAAGGTAGACCTATTTTTATTGATAAACTTTTATTTAGATTATTGCTCAGTTTCAGGTATTCTATTTGGTTCGGGTAAAGAGCAAGACAGACCATGAAGAGAGAATATAAAGAAACATTTTATTTCATTTGAGACACCGATTATTCTACAAAAAGTAGTTGTAATTATTTAAGCCAGTGAGTTTATCTAATAAAAAAATGAAGCGCAAAATTTTTTTTTTAGGTGCTAACCCCCCCCCCCCCCCCCCCTTCCCCCCCAGAGCGGGGTTGTTTTGTGCCCCCCCCCCCCCCCCCCCCCCCCCCCCCCCCTTTTTTTTTTTTTTATTATTTTCCTTGAAGTACGAGGATGGTTCTTACGGAGAGAAAAATTTAAAATAAAAAAGTCTAAAAACAACACATATTCATACAAAAGATTCGTAATAATACTTAAAAGTCAATTTGAACTTTAATACCATATTATAAAGTTCAAGTAAGGGGTTCCGGAAGGTAAATTTTTATTTTTTGAAATCAACTTTCTTTTTTTTATCTTACTAGCTAGACCAGTGTCCCAGCTAGCAGAATAAGTATTAAAAAAAAATAAAGAATCGACAATAAATAAACAGTATAGTCTTTTCTGTTTCAATATTTTAGCCCAACTAGATATCGGTTTAATTTTTCTTACCAGAATCGATTCGGCATACGAACATTAATTATATCATATGGATCAAAATCACCAAGATTACAAATTTTTGTATTATGACCAAAAAATGCGAGCTGTAATGATAGCAAAATATGTATATTGATAAACTTTGACAGTGAATTTTTACGGTAAACCATCAGTTCG
Source organism: Pieris macdunnoughi (assembly GCA_905332375.1). Classification (NCBI taxonomy): domain Eukaryota; kingdom Metazoa; phylum Arthropoda; class Insecta; order Lepidoptera; family Pieridae; genus Pieris; species Pieris macdunnoughi. The sequence continues at coordinate 1,218,888 of CAJOBZ010000027.1, forward strand.
GGAACGTTTTACTACGTATATACTTAGAAGTAACAATAATTAATTGATAAACATCCCTACACTTGTTTAATGTTAAAAAGTTAAAATTAATTTATTTCATTTCAGGTTGCAAGTTACGTGCTAGCTACAAGCCAACATTAGTTATCCTCTTTTCGCGGGGGGGGGGGCGCTTTTTCTTTTTTCCATGTTTTAGTCTAAGGGTGAATGATCTAAGCGCGCAGCCACCTGCTAAGTTCGCACGCGCACGACGTAACTTTCGAGCTAAGACACAGTCGGTATTTTAGGCAACTCGAATCTCTCCCTAGTTCTTAGCTTATTCAATCCTAGACTTACCAAAATTTGACTTAAGCCTAACAAAATAATGGCCCAAAATTTGCTTTACCATCATATTTTTACTGGACTTTTTATTTTTGTCGGTTTTTAATAACGGTGTTGCCATTTTGTATGGAGTTCCTAGATTTGGGAAAAATAGAATTTGAATTCAAAGAAATTATAAATGATCTTGATAAATACCTATGAAATGCATGAAATAAAATAATTACACATTATTATGGTATTTATTGTTGTTTATTTATATTATTTATGTAATTGTTCAAACCCCATTTTTGAGAAATCTTAAAAATAACTGGTGTGATTTTGTATGTCACCTGGCAGCCCTGGCAATTGGCATATTATAGTGACAACGAAATTCAAACTATAACCTAACCAAAACATTGCGATCCGTTCTACGTAATAAAATTATTGTCATCTTTAAATAATTAATACATTTTCTAAAGGTTACTCGTGAATTTCTAGTTATTGCAATAATAAAATAAATGAATACATAAATAACAATAAATTGAAGATATATGTGTACCGTTTTAGATTTTTAAATATTTGTTATTGTTAACTTTTTTAAAGGATAATAAACAAAGTATTGCATGAAATGAAACATCAATTTGTATTTTGACATTTTCTGTCTTAGCTTTGGGCTTAGCTTAATCTCACCGTTAAAATGTCTATAAATACGAAATCATAGTTTAACCTTAGTGTACACTAAGCAAAGTTTTTCGTAAGGTAAGTCTGAGCAAAGTCCAAGTGCGCACTATAGATCTCACCCTCAGTTTTTAGTTCCCAGGCATCTGCTTTGCAGAATATCTACGTCCATATATGTACTGATGTACGAAGGGCACCCTTCCGAATGAAATCCCGGATAAAATAAAGTGTCAACTTAAATTAAAAGCTGCTTGGTTATCATTGAGTATTGTAATGCAATTCTAGCTCACATTTAGAGTTATTGAAAATTTTATTTTAATAATGAAAATGTAATATATCAGAAAAAGTAAAGAAACTGCGGACGAGTCGACATTATTATAACGATATGGATAAATCACAAAAGACCACAGAAAGAAATCGGAAATTTCATTAAATATATATTTAGTTATAAAACTTGAATGAGGACTGTGGATATGTTTTTATTCCCGCCAGCGAAAATTTCCTGAATATTTAAACTTCGTTGTGAAAGACATAGACTAAAAAATCTATTTGACAATAACTTTAGAAGAGAACGACAACAAACTTACCGCTCACGTCTAAAAGGCATTTAATTAATGGAGCACAGAGTGAAATGAAATTCTTTCTTGAAAAAGTATAAAAGAAAAAGTTGGATAATAGTTTGTTCAGTCGAGATACCCGACTCCAGAGCTATCCACAATTTTCTTTGTGGAACAATTGTTAGATTTCTAATGATTGGTATTTTGTAGTAGGTACATCAAATTAAAAAAAAACTTGAATAAAATAATTAAGATATACGTTTATAAAAATCTGATAATGTTACATTAAAAGTGTTATTGTTTAGCACTCAAACGCTACATTGAGCTTAATCATTCAGAAACTGAATCAGTCACCGTTTTTACTAAAGTACTCATCTATTTCTTTTCAATAATTGAATACGACAAAAGAGTACCTACTGCACTTGAATGAAAACCATTGCTAGTTTAAGTTTGCATAGTAAATGGACATTATAAAAGAGAAATTGCATCATATTAAATTTATATCCTTTATTGAAATGTAAATAAATATTGTGACGTTCTCAAAATAGAAGTCCGTTTCAAATAACAATGTATTTCATTACAACAAACTCTGCTGGTTTATAAAACGTCGTTAGATCAGTTAAAGTTATATATTTTAGTATCTTTGTTCCTCATATATTAATACAAGTGGAGTCAATATTACAAGTGGAGGAAAGTTTCATATTTTTTTAGGTAGTTAAAATACTGCAATTTTTGCTCGAATAATAAAATACATATTTGTCTGAAATACTTAAGCAACATGAAGTGGGTGTATTTGAAATGAAACGAAAGTTCGCATTAACTACTACAAATATGGATAATCTATGCGATTACGGTGTCTAAAACTAAAGTCGTATCGAGTACTTATTTGTGTAGTTTACTCAAAATCTCAAAGAAAAGAAATGATTTTAATACTGTGAGTTATGAATTACGAGATTTAGACCTGACCTTTTTATACACCGAGTAATGGTCGAAGGGTGCAAATTTAAATTTGGAACTCCTCTAAACTTTGAAAGGCAGAGGTAATTTTTAAAGTAATCTTACCTTACGGAATATTTAATTCGAGGATGCTTCTATTAATTAATATTTTTTCATTACACCGTTGAAAATTAAGTCTATAAAGATTACTTAAAATATGAATTCACGATACATTAAAAAATATTTCCTAAGTATAAATATTTCGAATATTTTCTTATTTAACCTATATTCAGTTTCAGAGTTTTGATGACTGTATCTATTAAATAAAACCTTAGCGGCTAGACGGGCGACTCTGAACCCTGATTGTTCGATCCTCGTGCATCAATGAATATATTTCACGCATTTGACACTTGCGGAAATAGTGAGAGGAACACATCGTTATACAGCGATGGTACGGTTGTGGCGTAGAGGTTTTTTTAATAAAGACAAAAGATATAATAAAGGTTAGTAATGCCATAGTGACTCGTAAATATAAAAGGGTTTAGTGAGTTACAGTTTATAAAATATTTTCGGCGTTTCAATGGAATGATTTGAGCTGCAAAGTTTCTATCGTCCATTAATAACAGGTGGTGCCAAACTGATATTAAACTTCAGTGAAGTGAAAAATGAATAGCTTCATATAATTCAGACTTATATGCGTTTGGGGATTTCTTTAATAATGATAAACTAAAGATCAATTCATACGTCTCTTGTCTGTGTTCATAAAGACATGTTTTATTTAAACTGATAGGATTACGTGTGTGCCCGCTTAAAACCTTAATAATACATATTTAAAAACAAGTACTACACATACTTTAGGCTGTACAAAGTAGTGGAGAAACATCCTTCATTTACCTACATGTGTAGCAGTTGGTAGGCAATAAATATTTTTATATTATAATTATACATTATTTATAAAAATATTTATTGCCTACTATCACTTGCATTAAGGATTTCAGACAATTAGTAACTCAAGTAAGGCCTTTTAGCTACAAGCAATCTTCTTCAGGAAATTCTTGTAAGTGCGACACATAACAGAAATAGAATAACCGAATTGTAGTTACCAAAGGTTCATGAATCACAATTATATTCTTTGACATTATAAACTTTGAACATTTTGTAACATCTAGAAAAATAAAACCGACGAAGAGTACAAGGGGCAGTAGTAAAATTAATTCAAAGAGAAAGTAAAATAAAAACTCAGCACATCTGATACAGGTAGAATATCTTGGGACCAAGACATTTACTGAAGACGCAACCTCCGTAGCACTAATTTGCATTCTGCCAAAGATTATACTGAAGATACGTTATAAATTTTCGCTTTGCTTTGTCCTTTCAAGCCCAGTACAAGCTGGTCATAGAACTGAAATATATACATTGAAGGCTTGTCTACCTATTTAGAAATTTAACGCTGGATTTTAAAAGTATGCTTCTTGATGATTTTCTTGCAGCTAATAAGGTTCAACATCATTGCTTGCTTATTCAAAATTGTTTTTGAAGTCACCGTCAATCACATTTGTATGCGTTATATCATATAGCAAAAAGACTTATATATATATATATATATATAGTGTTCGGCAAAATAGGTGGGCCGTGGCGCGCCAAATTTCTTTTTTCCTACTGTTTATTTACGTACCTAAGTGAATAAAAAGTCCATCACAGAAAATTTAGAGGTGTCTATAAAATTGTTTATAGCTTCTCCAATTTATATTATTTTACTAATAAATTGTTAGTCTTTGATCCACGTCGGTATACTTAATTAAAAGCTCAGGAATAAGTGGCCACTTAATTGTATTAAATCGTGCGATACCGCCTAGAGGGCGCTATTCTAAATCATTGTTCTTGTACGTGGGTAGTTTGGAAATGACCAATGGGTAATAAAATGTAAGTTACGAGGCCACGTATTATATATTTACTATATAAGATGATATCGGTGGATTCTAGTATGTTTTTGTAATTTGTAAATCTAATCTGCCCTATATAAAACCTGGACGTGGTGGATAGAACCGTGCTGTTACCATGGTTACCATATTTGACATTGGAAAGCAATCGTTAACACGATAACAAGTGAAGTAAAATATTTTGTTGGCAATTTATAAGCAATTATAAATTATTGCGCGTCGGTTGAAGAAATATTAAATTATGTTAATTTTAAATTAAATCTTTCTTTAAAACCATAATCTAATATTTTACAAATTAGTTTATAAGTATCGCCATTTACCATATCCCTTACCTTCGAAATTGTGAATGAACTGATGTTATCTATTTTTTTTTTAAATTATAACTCAAATAAAAATATGTCTTACTTTGAAAGCAAAATTACTATTTTAGTTTCTGTATATAAAAAGCTTTAAAATCAGGTTACAACAGACCTTTAATTTGTTACTCGAGTGTGGCAAAGGATTCTTAATTACAGACTGTTTCAAAGTTTACCTTATATTTAAGCCAACGGCCAGTGTTGTTTCGAACGATATGGCGGGAAAATATAGTTTTATTATAAATTAAAACATGCTTGAAATAATTGAGAAGTGAAAAATGGAATAATACATAAAATATTTACGACCATAGATCACATATCAAAAATCTCTCTCTTCAGTCGGTAGCTCAAATCTGAGCGTCTTGGTCAGCAAGGTCAGCAAGCAAACATCTGGAGCAGACTATCAGTTTACACCGATTTCTGTCCAGCGCCTCTGGGCGGGAGCTACCCAGTACCAGATTCTGATTCTTCCGCTTGACCGTATTCAACGAAGCATTTACCGCATTTACGTGAGTGTTCAGAGGAGTTATTCGGACTAGTACCTGCAGCTGAGTTTCATTATCGAACGTCAAGGCAGAATACAAAATACCATCTGGATCACCTCGAATCCCATCGTTCCACAAGTGAACGTTTTTACCGACCGAAATACTAATAAAAAAAATTGAAACTAAAATACTATAAGTGAACAGCCGGGGATCGAACGCACGACCTGAGAGATGGAAATCGCATCCTAAAACCACTACAACACTGATCACTCATAGTTAGTGGGGATTAAAAAAATGAAGATTCAAAATCTTTAAAAAATGTTTTGATTTATATACAAAACCGAATACAAATAACAGAGTAATATTAAAATAAATCTCTGATACAAAAAAACACATTTTAAAGTTAGCAGTATATTTAGTGCTCGCAGAAAATATCTTAAGACCAACCGGGATGATTTCCTGTTTACGACGGTGGATTTAAAAAGGCGAGGGCGTTTTTAAAATAATAAAGATTCGCGAGGAAATAAATGTCTTGTGGATTATGGGATTTGGTTGTCTTCATAACAGCGTGATCCCTTTGGGGATAAATGGTGTTTGCTTGACAGCAATTTTGATTAACTTGCACACATGAGTTTCTTCAATTGCTGTACAATACATGAAAGCCAATTTTAGTTTAAAATGAATTATCATGTATGCCGTACAGACCTCGCAGACTACTTGAACTACTTATTGAACACATTTTTTACCTAAATGTATTTATTTGTTTGGGTTTTCTTGAAGAAACTGTTTTTATGAGTAAGACCGTACATTTACATCTCTCGTCTTCAATTATTTAATCTCATTTTTCTTCTGTTTTGTGTTAAT